>VZTF01003560.1:143906-498916 GCA_013397755.1 Cnemophilus loriae | reverse complement strand
CCCCAATTTGAAAGGAAGGAAGGAAGGAAGGAAGGAAGGAAGGAAGGAAGGAAGGAAGGAAGGAAGGAAGGAAGGAAGGAAGGAAGGAAGGAAGGAAAAGAAAATTTTTCCCCCAGCTTCTTGATACACAGATGTCCTTCCCTGAAGTCAGTGACATTGATGTAGTACAAGGAAAATTATAACAATGTAGAATCCTTGTGGAAACATCACTCAAAGAAAATACAGTCCCAGGACCATCCCAGCTAGTAATAGCAAACTTTCAGACAGAGACATTCCAAGGTATCAAAAAAAACACAAACCCAAGAAATTTGATTTTCATGAGCCTGGTTTAGACTGCTATGATAATGGTTCATTACACTCATGCTATGCGGGGACATTTTTCATGTTATAGAAAGGTTCATGGTAGTTATAATTTATTCTTGAAATCTCAGCATTTTCTGAAAATCTTCCAGAAAGCAGACATGCCAGATGGAGAAAAGAAAGTCATGTGCAAACATCACAGTCTTAATTTGTAAAGTGCAGTCTATACAACAATAAAATTAATTAAACATTGCTCTTCCAAGAAGATTAAACAAAAAACTTCAGTCTGTATCCCAAGCTATTATTTTTTTTCTAATACTTGAGTCAATGAGTGAAATTCAAGGTATTCTCAGGAGAAATAGTAAGGCAATTAGAATGCACTTGGAAATAGCTACATAGGTACCAAAAGACACAATTCCTGTAAGTAAAATCTGATTTGAAGAAAGCTAAAAATTTTACAAAAAAGTTTCAACATCAGAAGCGTATTTCCTTAGGCAAATAAAGGACACAGGGATTTGCACACATCCTGGAGCAAGAGTAAATGATGAACTCCGAAACAGTATCTAAACTCCTCTCTGTCACAATTGCTGCACAGAGTTTTTCACCCTTTCTTACATATATTAGGATCGAGTTGCCAGCAGCCTTGCTGATGGACTCAGCTTTGGCTATCAGCAGGTCTGTTTTGGAGCCAGGTGGAACTGTCTCTGTACAACACTGGGGCAGCTCTCTCTTGCCACAGAATCCACCTCTGCAGCCTCTTGCTAGAAGCTTTCCTTATAAATCCAATAAAAATATCTATCATTCAAGTTTGAAATAACTTTTTATGAAAACCAGGTACCGAAAGATCCTTGGCAATGTCCTGTCTCAAGAAAGGAAACATTTCACAGACAGACTTCCAGAAATAGAAACATAACCTCATTTTCTCATGAGCAACCAATATAGAGTAGGAGGAGAGACAACGGTTACGCTGCATCTGCAAAGTCCCGCAAGACTGAGAAGACATCTAAGAACAGCAGTAATGAGAAGTATTTATTCAGCCTGGTAGTTCTTCCTGTCTTCTTGGAGGCCAAGGTGGCTAAATGCAGTTCTTCCCTCTACATGGCTCTAGCCAGATTCCTGAAGATGTGGAAAATTCTTTAGTTTACACAAGAACTATCTTTCTCTATTTTGTGCTTCAAAATTAAGGGAACAACATACGTATCAGTTCTTTCCACTCAGGTTTCCTGCTTACTGCTTAAATTATATTGTCTGGAAGATGAGACCAACTATAAAAAGGGACTATGATTTTTTGGTCTATTACAGTGGAAGGACAAATAATGCAGTGTGATTCATATAGCTGAACTCCTATAGAGAGTTAGACTTTGTTCACTCTTAGGGCAGTTATACAGTAGACTGCTTATACAGCTTTCATTGTAACCAAATGTAACAGCAGCCCTCAGAAAGATATCACCCACATCTATTTTTACAGATGAGAAGGATGATTATGAAAAATAAGTCAGAAATAGAACAATGTGTGATCATGTGGAGAGTAAAACAACAGGGTGTTATTACTGAGATGGCTCATATCCAGCAACAGTACACACTTTCAAATTATTCTTAAAACTATACGATGCTATTTAGCACATTTAAATATAGATGTACATTATATTCAACATTAGCAAAGCAATACAGTTTAAGGTAATGCAGAGTCTACTATACTAAAACATCTGTTCAGTGTATTATATTAGTCCCATAAAGTTAGTTATAAATCCATGAAATTCTCAGGCTTTTTCTATCACCTAAAAATCTGTCTTATCAGAAAACTAGGGCCCAGGTTTCATAGCACTGAACAAATAGAAAAATGTCTATTGACTTTGAGAGCATTTGTATGAATATTTCAAAATACTGGTTTGAAGCTCCAGAAGTTCAACTCTTTTGAATGAAACCAACATTAGTGTTAATATATTTTATCTCAGAGGAACGGGCTATTTTTGGATTAGCCTTGAGAAACACCAATCTTTATGATGTCTTACAGCTGCACATACCTCAATATTGTTAATTACATTCGCAATCAATATTTTCAAAATTCAGATTCTGTTCTGCTCTTTTGATGTAATCTTGATTATTGATTACCAAGCAGGTAAATTAAGAAGCTTTTTTGATACTGTTCATCCACAATTCTTAGCTAAATATCACTGTCTAAATATAATGTATTTTTATTATTTCATTAATGTATTTGGAACAAAAGAGTGAGTCATATTTACAAAAACATTGAGGGTTTCTTGTATTTTTAAATAGACATTAATATTTCATATCTGAAGATAGTCCTAGTGGTGAAAATAGGTATAATAATAATTCACAATACTATTTGCAATGTCAGTTCCATTTTCAGTGATGAGGGAAGTAAGGGGGAAGGAGAAAGAAGAGCTGTGTAACTGCATATTTTTACTTTTGTCATGCGATGCAGTAATAGTGCATGAAGTAAAATTGCCATTGCTTCCTTAATATAACTCACCTTAACTTTCACTTGTACTTCCAGAAAATCAGTCTTGCTAAGTTACATAAAACATAATAAGTGCTAGGCTTTTTACACAAATAGAAGGGATGGTGATTGTCTCAGAGAATTTACTTCCTACTGTGTTTATTTCCACTGAAGCTAAAACAAAATTGATTGAAAACAATAGAAGCTGAGATAATAGAAAAAAAGGAAAGGAAACATGAATACCAAGAAAAAGAATTTGAAAGTTAGCAAATTATGTGGTGAGAAAAAATAGAAAGGTAAAAGAAAGACACAATCTCTGTGTCAAGAATAATTATGGTACTGTCCCTGATGATCAAAAATTAGACAAACATCCTTGTCTATAAAAATAAGAGGGGAGGCTGGAGAACTGCTGCAGAAACAGTGTCCTCTTTGTAACTTCTGCTCCTAGTAAGTTCTGAGACTTGACCTATTTGGTGTTTCATTCAATATCACTGGACAAGTTACATTTCCCACAGCATCTGGGTGCTTTGCAGCATTATATATATTTATATTTTCACAAGGCTATCTCACCATCTCACAGATGTTGCAAAAAAGCTGCTGGTGATAATACCAAAAAATTGAAGCAATTGTACCCTTGAGTGTGGTTGTTCTCATCATTTAGAGTCAGGTGAACCAGGAGGGAAATATACTTTCAGATGGTTACCCAGCTGTCATCTACACAGAGTGAGGTGGATGAAGGAAAGGCAGGCACAGACAAGATGTTGGCAGCAGGTTATGCAGTAGAGGTCCACTCTTTCTATTAGCTCCTACTGCCCACATGGGTATCTTATGCTGAATTGAAGATTCTTGGATTTTGGCATTGATATATGAACGAAAGGCCAATGAAAATAGATGAAGGGCACACCCTTGTTTTCAAGTCAGAGAGAAATTTGTGTAAAGTGATTAGTTCTCTTGAAACAATAATCACGGAAGATATCTGAATTTCTAATGATGCATGCTTCTGAGGGTAATTTGAACTGGGAGCTTTTGGGAGTGAGGTAGGGTTCCTCCTGTTGGGGGCAGAACAGGAAAATAATGTTTGCATGAAGTACATTTCACTCAATTTTTATGATTTAGCCTAGAAAACATAAATACAATTATACCAATTATAAAGCTCAAGAAAGCTAGAAAAGCAAACTATCTCTCTGCAATTTTTCAACTCTTTACAAACTGTTATAGTGCTAAGAAGAGATACCAAACAATAAGCCACAAAGAAATAACAGTTTCATTTCCCTCTTCCAAATTCTTCCCTCTTTGGAAACAGAAATTATTTCTGAACAACAACATCCATCCTGTGATCTTAATAACATATGCTTCTGTGCCAGCATGATATTATGAAAATTGCTTTCAGATTCAGTAGGAGCTGCAATCATGCAGCACCTCTGAAAATCCATCTGTTTTTTAACCTTAAAAGGAGAAACAAAGTGCTCACTTCCGAGTTATTGTGAATCAAATACATAGCAGTTAATTAATTTGAAATCAATATTTTTTAAAGTAAACAATTACGGTCTCTATGTGCTGTAAAAACCCCAATCAAATTCACTTAATTTTCACTATACATGAACAGTAAGATGGGTTAAAAACTCTATTACGGGGGAGGTTTGCATTCAGAATTGACAGGCCTCCTTTTAATACCCCAGTCATAGAGGAGCATGAGAGGAGGAAAATGACTAATATTTTTATTTTAGAGAGAAGGCCAAGACTACAGTGGCCGATCTATTTTCAGTGGAGAGGAGATATTCGTTATGCAGTCATGTTAGAATATCATTTAGAGTATAAAGGTTATGATTTAAAGTTGTCAGCAGAAACACATGGTCCCAGGAAAGATAAGGAACAAACATGTTAGAGGCCTGATGTGGAACCTATGACTACAGGTTCACTTTTCCCAGTATTCTTCAACCTCATCCAGTTTCCAAGGAAGAAGCAACTAAAAAGCTAAAACAATTATCTGGGATAGGAGCATTTCAGTCATCCTTGCTTGCTGTTGTATAATTCAGACTATTCATCTGAATGTGTCCTGAAATATCAGGAGTACCCATCAAAAAGTCTCCTGTAATACCTACACAATTGTTGGAAACTGTCTTTAAAGGTTATGACACTGTCATGCAGAGAATAAATGGCTGTGCTTTACAGTGCTAATCAAATGGAAATCCTTTGTTAATGCTAACAAAGGGGCACTCTATCTTCATCTGGTTGTGGAGTTATTTCAGATGATTCAAGCATGTTTTGAACTAAAAAGCTTAAAAATAGTCAGCCAAGCTACAGATCCATTCCAGTCTAAGATTCCCAGTAGCCCAGTCACATAACAAGATTAAAACACCTTAATTGTTGCTTAGAACAAGACATATTGCCCTAAAAGATTCAGAAAATATCTGCCCTAGTCACTCATACACTTAGTTACTAACTCAGCAAATACCCAGATCTCACGACTCAAAAGAAATGGTTCAGTCCCTTTAAATACCAGAACAAAGTCAAGTTGCAATAGCCCATATTATGTTTCTGTTTAAAATAGTGTTGATTTTACCTCCAGAGACAAAATTATTGCTGAAAAAAAGTAATTACAACTTCTTAGGAGAAAGAATACTCCTAGTCTCTGAATCTAATCCTCATTTTCAGGGCTCAAGCAATAATTCTGGCAACATTTTCCTTCTATATATTTTCATAATTGTATTTTTGTGGCAAGGTTTTGCTATCTGAGGCAGGGGTTGCAGGGGAGATCTTCTGTAAGAAGATGATAAAAGCTTCCTCCATGTCCAACAGAGCCAACGCCAGCCATCTCTAAGACGGACCCACAGCTGCTCAAGACTAAGCCCTTCAGTCACAGTGATAGTATCTCTGGGATAACATATTTAAGTAGAGTGGAAAACAGTTGCATAACTTTAGAAGGACTTCGACAGGTGGGAGAGGTGAGCAGAGAAGAATTATCTGAAATTCAACACAGGCAAATATAGAGTCCTGCACCTTGTGAGGAATATCCCCATGCACTGGGACAGGCTGGGGGCTGGCTTGCTGGAAAGTGGCTCCGCAGAGAAGGATCTGGGTGCCATGAGCCAGAAGTGTGGCCAAGAAGGCCAACAGTATCCTGGGGTGCATTAGGAAGAGCATTGTCGGCAGGTCGAGGGAGGTAATCCAGTCCCTCCACTCAGTCCTGGTGAGGCCAGATTTGGAGTACTGTGTGCAGTTCTGGGCTCCTCAGCACAAGAGAGACATGGATATCCTAGAGTGAGCCCAGCAGAAGGTGACAAAGAAAATTAAAGGACTGGAGCATCTCTTTTATGAGGACAGGCTGGGAGAGTTGGGCCTGTTCAGTCTCTTACAACCTGATTGTCTCAATAGTTATTTTGCATCAGGTTCAAGCATAACATTCTTTTAAATTTAAACTTTGCAAACTGAGCATTTGAAAGAAGGGTTTCAGAAATTTTGTTACACAATATAGCATTTTACTGGAAAAGTCTAATTTGAGGAGAGGTTTTCTTGTTTCTTTCAGTTATGACTTTGCCATAGCAGTCCCCTGTTCACTGATCTGTTTGTTGGTTTACTGAAAACCAACAGTGAATGGCTGAATATACATGAGAAAGCTGCTCTTCTCCAGTGAATTGGAATTATAACTGCTATCATTTTAAACAAAGAAATCATATTCTAGATTTTTCTCATGAGTATGAAAGTATTTTTTACTAAAGCATCTCATATATATTCTAACTAAAGTATGGGAAGAATGAGAATTATTAACACAGTTTTGTACTCAGTAAATTATTACAATGTACCAGTGTGAGTAGGCTTTCATATTGATATCAATGGTCTGAATTAGTCTCTTTAAATTTAAACAAACTAGTGCTAGTGCTACCAGTCATACAGCGTTCATGGTTTCAAATGCACTGTTGTGCTTTGTTTTGTGCAAAAGTGTGACACTAGAGGAACCCTTTGGATGGAGTCCTGATATATCATTGATTACAGTATTCTGCAGGTCATTTATTAGAGGCCATCTAACACAGCTTAATGAACATTAAAGGTGACTGAAAACATTTAAACTGCAGAAGTAACAGCTGTCTTTAAGAATGGCTCTCAAGCCCACTAAATATCTCACAGCAGGGTAAGGAGGATCCTCAGATTTTTTTTCCCTCAAATTGAAATAAGAATGGAATTACAAAATATTTTGTTTGTTTGTCTTGGCCTGTACAAACATTATCAGGTTTCTTCCAAGTAAATCTAAAACACTAGTGTGGCTTTCTAATTTCGGCTAGAGATTGACAAATGCTTTAAATAATTATAAAATAATTTTAAGAATTTTCAAGAATTCTCTTGGCAATTTAATTTTGCCTTTTTTTGGTCAAGTTTTGAGTTCAAAGCATCTGGAATGTTTGTGAGAGGTTAACTTTAAAGTTTTGGTAAACATCCATATTCAAACATATTAAAAAAATCTAATACCTCTTCCACATGGTATACAAATCAGTGGTGATTTCAGTAGGCCAATCACATTTAACCAATATAACTTACATAGCTGGAATAAATACTTAAACAGCATTTCAGTTATCTGTAGCACTCTAAAATCCTCTATAGAATTGGAAACAAAGATATATACTGATTTTCATTTTTAATTCCTTAATTTATCTGTGGAAAATAGATAGAGGACGATTGTCCTGGTTCTAGGCAGGACAGAGTTAATTTTTACAGTAGCCAGGAGGGAACATGGCCAGAACCCTGAAGTTATTCTATACCTCCTCACCTCATTTTATGGGGATGGGAGCAAGGGGTCTCTTGTGGATCATGGATTGTTGTGGAGGGAGTTGTTGGGGATTGCTGAGGGTTTCTGTGTGAATAATTTGCCTTTTTCTTGTACCCTCTGTCATTCATATTGTTGCTGTTAATGTTCGTTTTCTTACCTCTTACTCTTATGTATTACTTTCTCTTATGCAGTAAATTGTTCTTATCTCAATCTGTGATCTTTTCCTTTTGTGCTTCCAGTTCTCCTCTCCATCTGTCCACAGGGAGGAGCAGGAGGGGAGAGTGAGCGAGGAGATCATGGTTCGGAATGTTTCAGCGGGAACACTAACTTGGGGAACACCATTCCTAAACCATGACAACAATAAAATAAATAAAATTCTTCATATACAATGGTTTTTTGGAGGGAGAGGGAGAAATGTGTCTCTGCTGAAAATTTCTGCCAGTATAAGAATGTACTTGTTTTTCCAGTGGAGTGAGACAGGAAATTTTCTATCCTGAAATCACAGTAACCCTCACTAAGAGGTAACACAATAGTTGATCTGCTAAGAAAACATGAACTAAAAGAATTAAAGGAAATGAAAAACTAATGCAACCTGTCTACTAAATTATTAAGATTCATATTTAAATTGCATTTAATGATTAAATGGCACCAAAGTGTACGAAAAACATTTTTTAATAAAAGACTAAACAAGCTAAACTGGATCAGCAATGAAACCAAGTCAAAACACCACTCGACAAAAATCAAACATTATATTGCTTATTTCCGTAGTACATTAAAACTAATTGGTAAAAATTATTCTGACTGCAACACATTTGTAAATATAGAAAGTTACAAGCAGTAAGGTCAACACCAACCAAGAGCACCATAACTGTATTTCATAAAATGCAGAGAGTTATTTGAAAAATTGATGATCAGAAAGAGAACTGTTGCATTTCAGCAGTATATTAACATGGTTTTTCAATAAACAAATTTTAAAAAGACACCTGACATCTATTACAAGAGAAATGAAAACAAATTGTCACCAGCTCTCAAAGTTCCACCTACAGTTTTCTAATTCCTAACCATCCTTTACAGTGCCCTCAGTAGTCAAATAGGTGTGCTCAGAACCATGCCTTGACAATCATCAGATCTGAGCTGCTCCAGGGCTGGGGTGAGTGTCTATCCCAAGAATGTTTGCAGAAATCATTTTACTGCCCTCCTGCCTCTAAATAAGATAATTGTTTAACTTGTATACTCCATGCATAATGCCAACAGCATCATGATGCCAGAGTTCCACCAATTTGGAAAACAAACTTAAGGTACACTAATCACAATTTTCCTGGAAGTTCATCCAAACATTTTGGTGGTGAAATTAATAGCTCACCTGAAGTACATCTGCATCAATGCAGGAGGAAGTTGTTAGTGACCTGCTGTGCCACCTAGATACTCGCAAGTCTGTGGGACTGGATGAGATTCACTTGAGGATACTGAGGGAGCTGTTGGAAGAGCTCATCAAGCCATTCTCTATCATTTATAATTGTCCTGGTTAAGCAGGGAGGTCCCAGATGACTGGAGGTTGGTCAATGTGATGCCCATCTACAATAAGGGCCAGAAAGAGGATCTGGGGAACTACAGATCTATCAGATTGACCTCGGTTCCAGGGAAAGTTACATAACAGATCATCTTGAGTGCGATCACACGGCACATACAGGACAACCAAGGGATCAGCACAGCCAGCATGGGTTTAGGAAAGTCAGGTCCTGCTTGACCAGCCTGATCTCCTTTTACGACCAGGTGACCTGCCTAATGGATGAGAGAAAGGCTGTGGATGTTGCCTGCCTGGACTTCAGCAAAGCCTTCCATACCGTTTCTCACAGCATTCTCTGGAAAAGTTGGCAACCCATGGCTCGGACAGGTGCACTGTTCACTGGGTTAAAAACTGGCTGCGTTTTTTCACGCCCAATGGTGGTGAAAGGAACTTCATCCAGTTGGCATCCAGCCACTAGTGGTGTTCCCCAAGGCTCTGTATTCGGCCCAGTCATGTTCGACATACTTATGGATGATCTGGATGAGGGGATCGAGTGCACCTCAGTAAGTTCACAGATGACACTAAGCTGGGCAGGAGATTTGATCTGCTGAAGGGCACAATGGTTCTGCTGAAGGATCTGGACAGGCTGAATCAATGGGCTGAGGCAGTGTGCTGTTCAATAAAGTGAGATGGCAGGTCCTGCTCTTGGGTCACAACCACCCCAGGCAGTGCTACAGGCTGGGGGCAGAGTGGCTGGGAAGGAGCCAAGTGGAAAAAGATCTGGGGGTGCTGGTCAACAGTGGCTGAACATGAGCCAGCGTGTGCCCAGGTGGCCAAGAAGGCCAATGGTGTCCTGGCCTGTATCAGAAATATTGCGGCCAGCAGGACCAGGAAAGTGATTTTCCTCTGTATTTGGCACTGGTGAGGCCACATCTTGAATCCTGTGTTAAGTTTTGGGACCCTCAGTTCAAGGAAGATTCTAAAGTGCGGCAGCGTATACAGAGAAGGGCCACAAAGCTGGTGAAGGACTTAGAGAGTGAGTCATGTGAGGAGCGGCTGAGGAAGCTTGGGTTGTTTAGTCTGGAAAAAAAGAGGCTCAAGGATGACCTTATCACTCTCTGCAACTGCCCGAAAAGAGGTTGTAGAAGGGCGGGGGTCAGTCTGCCAGGCAACTAGCAACAGGACAGGAGTATATATCCTCAGGCTACATCAGGGGAGATTCAGGCTGAAGATCAGGAAGAATTATTTTTATGGAAAGAGTTGTTAGGCACTGGAACAAGCTGCCCAGGGAGATGATCATCCCTGGAAGTGTTCAAGACACAACTGGAGTTGGCATTTAGTGCTATGATTTAGTTGATATGATGGTGTTCACTCAAAGGCTGGACTTGATGATCTTGAAAGTCTTTTCCAGCCTTAATAATTCTATGCTGATATATCAAAGAAGTAACTTATAGCCTATAAAAAAAAAAAAAATAATCCCAAATCAGATATCATTAGCCTACTTTAGTTATAACTCCATTTTTTTTGTGTGCTTTCACAATGCAAAGGAGAAGACAAAGAAAAAAGGGGGTCTAGACGTGAATCATGGTTATATTTTGCTTGTATATCTATTTATGTTCTTTGTTGGAAAGTGAGGAAAAGGAGAAGGAATGATGACAGGCAAAACTCTAGACTGAGAGCATTGTCAATTCCAGGAATCAGTGCGTTTGATTGCCAAAATCCCCAAACAATCCTGGCAATTCTTACATAATCTAAATGAGAAAAATATACCACTGCAAAACTTATAAAATTCTGGAGTTAAAATACGCTTGTTAACATGACAAAAAAAGGCAAATATCACTAGCCTGCAAAGGACAATGGAAATGTAGACTATAATAATGATTTGCTCTATAATTTACACAGATTAAATAGTTCCTGTGTTTATGTGATATTTAATTTGATTAGAACTATATATTTAAGTGCAATAATTCTGTGATAAAGAGAAAATATTCTACTTCAATATCGTGGTGGAAATTAATTCTTTTCTGAGAATGACATGTCATGTCATCTATTTTATTTTCCTCCCTGCTTTTTAAACTGTTCATGTATTCAAACATGATCCAGGATCTGAATAATTGCATGTTTCACTATAGTCAAGGTAATGATATTATTCATTATTATTAGTCTTTGATCCAAATGAAGAAATGAAATTGGACATGTACCTTTTAAAAGAAAGAAGGGGGAACCCTTTGCCCTACTACTAAATTATTTGAGATAAGCTAAGGAAATTTAGAAAACCCAAATTCTCATCATTTATAGAAAGTAAATTATAGCAAGTTGAATATAATAGCAGAAAGAATAAACCACGTTCTGGTTATGCCAGCATTAAGAAAGGAAGATTTGTCTCAGCTAAATCTAATAAAGCTATCTTGGTTCTTCCTAACAAGTCAGCTGAAGGAGTATTAAAGTATAGCATAGCTTCCTGAAGGTTTATGCAGGACATTGGACAGATTTTAGATATTACTTGGAATCCCCTACTGCTGAAAACTATTTTTAATATTCTTTCATGCAGTTAGCTAAACATTAAATCCCACATACCTATACAAACTTCAGCTACACCTTTAGATTTCATTGTATTCATATCTAAAGTATGATTATTTCAGATGTTTCCAGTATTTCCCAAAAGACCTTCCATAAAGCCATCTGATTGCAAGTATATATGGTTTCATCCCATGTCTGTTCTTAGGCTGATCATTTACATTTGCTTAATAATCTTGTGGGCTACTAGTGATCTGAAAAAATAAGTTCCAGTCAGGCATATTCTTCGCTTTGGGTTGGCACACACCAGACTTAGCCTTAAAACAGTGATCCTTGTTGCCACCTCCCAGCTAAAAATAGCACAAGCTCTTATCCAGCAGGTTGCCTCAGTGCAGAGCCCTTGAGTTGTTAAAGATCATCTGCTTGACTCTGTAACACAAGTATTCATACAGTCAATACCAGCCCCTTCAAAAGTTGCAGCTACCCACATCCTTTTTCAGCTTTCCAGCCTGAGTCATCTCACACCTTGTCCGGCAAGGTCTTTAGATGCTTTTGGGGAGCAATAGAGCAGAAGTCAGGGTTTAATTTGTGTATGCACAACAAATCTGACCTCAGAATCTGCTCTACACAAGAGCATGCCTAGCAATACAACCCATCAGATGTTGTTTAATATACATAATGGTTTCATGTCAGATATTTCACTGCTGATTTATCCTATAGCTCAACATCTGTGTCTTCTGTGTTACAGAATACATTAAAGAAGGCCAAAAAATTCCCTCTTGTTTCATAGCATCGTTTTTATGTATGCTTAGAAAGCAAAATTTTTCTTTCTAGAGACTAGATTAGAAGTTCACCCAGCCATAAAAAACTTGTTTTCAGATTTTTCCTCCCTTTATAGTGAAATATTAAACATATTCTCACCGCTTCCCACCTGTTCTCATTAATGAGTCTAGCAATACTATGAGCTTCAGGCTCTGGTTTCAAAACAGAGACACTAAACAAAAGCCTTGACTTGACTCACAATTACCTCTCAGATTAAAGCTACATTGTTTTCAACATCTGCGTAAAAAGCAGTAAAAATAAAATAGTTTGTTCTCTGAGCTCCAAACCAGTTCTAACAAAACTTCACTACGAAAACCTCAGCCGCTTTTACTAGGGATCCAATATATTGTTGAAAATCTCAGTTATGACTGCTGTTCAATGTAAAATTGTTCATGACTCAGTGACCTTTTAAAAGAACCCAGAATCAAATGCAATTATATTTATATATTATCATCAAAACCACTGGCAAATCTCAACTTTGCAAGGCTTAAATGTGGAACAAAAAGAACACTGTTGTTTAGGGGATTGTTTTGCCTGTAAGCATATGATTATATTCCAATCAAAGCAGAACTCTCAGTCTACAAATTCATGTAGATAAAAAATGACAAAGGATTTGCATGGACTCTTATGATGTAGAACTGCAGGATTTTGCATATCGGGTTCACAGGGTGTCGCAGTGTGACTCATCAGGGTTATGTGAAGCCAACAGGCTTCCTCAGCTGCTGCAGCTCCTCTTTAGAAGTGACAGCCTGACTGACTCATGAAAGCTACTGAAACCACAGCCTGCTTGAAGGAGGGACCTAATACTTGATAGTAACTGGCAGGGTGAGTTGTCTGGGTGTTTTCGTTACGCTTTTGTGGAGAGCACTGCCTCTTTACATAAGCCAAAGACACACTATTTCTTTCCTTTCTTTGGTGCTTTTGACAGAAGAGACCCTTCATCAAATCAGGAAGTCATCTGGAACTCAAACAAAGCCCATTTTGAGCTTTTCTAGCTAGACAAATAGCTGAACCTAAAACATTACTTTGAACTTAAACCATCTAATCGTGTAGCACCTTCTATGAGAGAAGTCTCTCGTCTGAAGGTAAGAGTAATTTACTTTGAACAAAATCAGTACTTTTCTATAGCTCAGCATTGGCTAAGTTGGATAAGGCACATTTTATTTGCAAAAACTTGAGAGATTAGAGGAACTAAATCCGAGCTTAAAAACAGTCTGAGAAGAGCTTTTTCTTTTCTTTAAACAGAGCTGAGCTAACTATTAATCTGAGGCATTTTGTAATTCAACCAGGTATGACTTAAAAAGAATTCATCATTTTTAGTAGACCGTAGTAATTATATGTCAACTTAACATCTTACCCTCCTTGTAGGGACCGTATCCATGAAGCAACTCTTACTATGACTATGTCATGAAGTAGTATGGATGAATATATGTACATCTGTGACCTGAGCAACTGGGACTCAGGACCTGACATTGCATATGCTTTGAATGATTAAAACCTACCTCAGATCAGCCTAGACCTGGGGACAAAACACCCCATAGAAGTGGGAGTATACCAGGTGCATTCCTGTGATTCATCTCCCAGTTTATTTTTTCCAGATGGGAAATAAGTCCATGTTCTTGAAGTGTGTTGCATTATTGTGTCCAAAGTATGGTTCACAGGGGTAGCTATAATATTTATTTCTCCCAGTCCTAACTGTAGTGCTACTGTAGGTGCAGCTGCTACTTACTAAAGTGATTTAGGTGTTCTCTCCATTTTCCTTTTCACATAATCCACTAGCATTTCCACACCACACCTATGAATACTCACTTCTAAAGCAAAAACATCACAGATCTCAGATGGGATATAAACGTTCAATAAGGGGGAATTGTACTTATCTAAAATAAACATGAATTAAATTTCCTTTAAAAATGAAGAATAGGAGAGACATAGCAGCTACATCTTTAATTCAGGCCTTTTTGTTGGAAAACATGGCCTTGCTGCTGGCTGCTGGGTCTTGAAAACCATTTTTGAAACCATTAGTGTGTTCTTCTTTTCTGTCTGCCAACTGGTAGACTGCGCTGTTAATAAATATCTGTGTACGCATTTCTGTTTCTTCTTTCACATGCATAAAACTCAGCTGATGAGTTTTAGTGTAATCTCGCTTTTCACTGAAATCTCCTCCTTTCTGCCTCAAAGCAGCATTTTATCTCCTGTGATCCTTTGTGGCACACACCTTAGAGAGCTGAAGAAAAGTGGAAGTGATGAGGCAGAGACACAAGTAAAGACACTGCTTCTACAGGAAAGTGGGAAATGAGGCTACACTCTCCTTGTAGCTCTATCTCCAGCCAGATGGAGCTTTCCCTTTCTTAACACTGTTTTCTGGTATAAATTACATACTGCATTTAATACGGCAAAAAAAAAAATAGACTTGTATTTGAATTCTTTCTCAGGCATTTTGGTGTGTATTGACAGCCATGGAGTGGAGTGAAACAATTTGACAAACGACACAGATGGGAATATCATCATATATTTAATATTCAGCAGAGTGTTCCTTAATGCACAAAATAACAGGACAAAATAAACTGTGATGACATGGGAATAATTGTCTGCCTACAGGCTGTTAATAAACTAATTCAGTTCTTATTAGGGCTTTAAACTTACAGCAAGTTTTTAGTTAATTTAATTAATACTCAACAAATAGCCTACAGCTAGGCAAATCACATCCCAAAGCAGCAATATCAACTGGCATTTATTAATCTATTTGCTGATGCTTACTTAACATCTTTAAAATAATTTTGGTAAAAAACCATAGTAAACATAATCATCCCTTGTGGCTATTCTGATTTATCAGGAATTTTGATTCAGTGGTCCTGTACAAGTACTTCTTTAAATGACATGTCTTCCAATTGGAAACTTCTTGATTCTGCTCTTATACCTGTCCACTGCTAGATACGGTAACAGCCTTTAAAATTATAGAAATCTGAAAATTTTATATCAGATATATTATATTTATATGATTATTTATTATTATTTCCTAGACAAACTAGTTTTAATTTGCCCAAATGTTCTTAAAGATTAGGGAGCTCGATTGGCTTTTGTTTTACATTATTTTCCGCTAAGAAAATTTCCCCATAATTATAAAAACTTAATATTTTCTCTGCCCTTAACATCTTTTTCCTGTAATGAATTATTACTCAACACATACATTTACGTGTCGCAACCAACTATATCTTCAATCTTCCCACAATTTCCTGCAGCACCTTGGTTAGCAAGACACATTTATGACCAAGAAATCACAAAGCCAGAGATGGTGAAAACCTGCAAGAAGGAACAGCTAGTGCCTGTACTACAAAACCTGCTCTAGTTTAAAAAGCCTTTTATATGTTTATAGCAACCTGGCAAGAAGCTCTGCTTAAAGTGAAATTAAGTTCAGCACTTCAGCAAGGGTTTTTTTTTTTCCTTCCTTAACTGATGTATGGCTTATCTTCACTGAGATAAGAGATGAAAAAATGTGTTCTTGACTCAGTATATACACAGAAGTATATTAGAGAGGGAAGAAAACTGAAATATATTTGATAGATTTCCCTCCTCTAGCCTATCTCTTGCAGTCACAAGCAATGTGTTGCATTAAAATCATTTGGTGAGGAAATGATGGTCTGGATTTTGAGACAGTGTACACAAGGTACAGGATAAAGTACAGAAACTGAAGTTTGGAGACAATATGTAATATGTCAAAGACCAGTATCCATAGGCTGAATATCTAAATAGATCATTTTGAATATGATATTGATATTTGTATCCACATACCTCCAAAGTACTACCCATTTCTGCTAGTCCTGTCAGTTGAAGTAAGGAACTTTGTGCTTTCATACACTACTTGTATATGCATCTATATATCTATCTCCACATGAATTCAAGGATTGAAATACTTGACAGAGAACAGCAGGACCGTAATTCAAGAATACTCTGTGTCTTAGCTATGAAAAAACACACACAATTGTGTTACATTCATATTCCTCTCTTTGCAGTAAGCACACTCCTTGTTGAATAAAGTTTTGGCAACCTTCTTGTGATATACTTCAATCACCATGGGATTATATGGATCCATTTAAACATCTGTTGGACTTACTTTTATAGGGTTATATGTATACATACAGCTTTAGGTATCTTATACTATAGTTAAGACTTATTTGCTGAGGCTCTTTTGGCAAAATATAGTGTTTACAGTAGCAACTTAGGCAGCTGCACTGCGATTGTTCTACTGAATAGGTTTGCTTCAGTGTGAAGATAGAGGTTTTCCTTTTCTTTCCTCCCTCCCACCCAGGCCCAAACTTGCTCTCTCTAACTGTTAGCATACTTTTGGTGCACATTTTATCTAGCACGATGAGATTAGAAAAGGCTGAAGCTACAGCATAAAGAAGCTCCACTAATCTCCAGTGCTACTAAGAGTGCCTGTTAGTGGTATGATGAATGTTCAAGAGGCATCTCTGTCCAAATGCTATGATTTATCTGCTATGATTTATCTTTTATTGCTTTTCATTGCCTCGATGCCATATAATCCTGTGTTGAGTGGAATCCTACCCAGCAGAGCGACACCAGAAGTCTAGCAGAGACATCTTCTGCACTTTGCACAGTTCCAGGATGGGATCAGGAGGTTCCAACAGGTTTTGCAACAGCCTAGCTGGATTTATGGCATGTTAATCTGACTAGGAGTCTGATTTGTTGTTGTGGTTTAATCCCAGCCAGCTGCCAAGCACCACACAGTCACTCGCTCACTCCCCCATCAGTGGGAGAGGATTGTAAGGTTAAAAGGTGGAAAACATGTAGATTGATACAAAAAGAGTTTCATAGGGAAAACAAAAGCCATGCATGTAAGCAAGCAAAATGTGGAGTTAATTCACCCCTTCACATGGGCAGGAAGGTGTTCAGCCATCGCCAGGAGAGCAGGGCCCCATCATGCATAGTGGTTAAAAAATACCCTCAATTTTTGTTTGTTTGCTTTCTTGTCGGATAAAAAAATGAAGTAAGAGCATCTCAGTATCTTTCTCGCTAAAAAGACACATGTGAATCAACAATCTCTTCTTTCCCTCACTCCCTTTTGTTGTCATGGAAGTCTTTCTTCTGAAAGCATGCTTTTGCTGCTTAATCTTAAAGACAAGCACGCGTGAAAAGAAAGCAATCAGAGCTGCTTTGGTGTTTATGTTATCTGTAATGAATTATCTCCACATTTCAAAACATCCACGGCAACACGTTAAATACTAAACATTCAAACCATGGGTCCTCCTTCATATGTTCTGCATGCATAATAACACTCAGGTTTACCAAGACACGACTTCAGTTATTTTAACTAATAGTAATGATACACTGTATCTATAAAACTGAATATTTCAAGCCAGAAAGGAACAAACTAGCTGGGAGGCATCTAAAACTGTCTAATTGCAGGGCTGAAAATGGAGAAAGAAACAACCTGTCATTATTTGATTTTTTTAGAAATAAAAATGTTAGTTATGAACATTTTACTGATATAAAAGGCACAGACAGGACCAGATATCTCACAGGTTGCTATATTCTCAAGGGTAGCTGAGAAGAATATACTTAATTGCTACTTCTTAAGTGAAAGATGATAGTAAGAAAGAAGCACTGCACACATTATGCCTCTGGTTAATGAAAGGATTTCAGTAGAGGTCTTGGAGAGCCTTCGTGAAAGTTCAGCAGACTGAACTGAGAGCACTTACAACAACATTATATCATCAGATACCCTAACTGGCTATTCAATCAATTATGTGGCAATTTCAAAACAATTTTAAAGGAAAAGGGAATAAGATTTCCTATTGTTTCATCCCCTCCATCACTCCTTTTAAATACAGCACTTGCTGTAAGAAGCCAGAAAAACCCCAAAAAACATGAAAAGAGAGATGAAGATGGGCTACTATCAAACAGATATCAAATAGTGGAACTTAACAAGAAGGAATATGTCTTAGAAGGGGAGTAATAAAGTGAAAAGCAATGGAGAATAAAACAGATGGGAAAAGCATACCAGGCTTATTTTCAATGGAAACTTGAACGTTCAGCTAAAGAAGATTTTAACAAAAAAATCTACTTTCTGATAAAAGTTTAGCTTTTCCACTGGAAAGTCAACTCTTTTCAATTGAAAATATTTCTTGGATCCCTTATGGTTGCAATTAATCCAGAGGCAACAAAACACTGTTTGTAATGACTGCCATAAAAACTCTTTTTTCTGCTGAGGGAAGAGATGATGCTGCTGTGGTCTGATTTCAGCAAACTTCATCCCAAAGAAGAACAATGGGAGCATATCTGCTTGAAAATTCCTTCAGCATATCAAGGCAGGATTTCCAAATCATAACATTCAGTTTTCCTGCTGAGGTTTTAATGAAAAGAACTTGTCTTTGAGAAAAGAAAGTTTTGATGAATAAGACTATTTGCTTTAATAAGTAAGATTATCAAGAAGGATGCACAAAGTAGTGCAAGTAAAATTACAAAGTAGTGTAAGTAAAATTACAGTCCTCAAACCTTTAACCATTTGTTAATACATTTTTATTATTATTTATTTTTACTCAATTGGCTACAGTGAACTACTGTCACAACTACAAGAAAACTGTACTAAAGGCAGAATGTTGTATCCTTACTGGTGCTTTTACTATAGACCTTAACCAGAGAAAGGAAGAAATTTCTGTGAAAGACAGGAAGCAGAGAAGGAGAAAGAAAGTATGCTTTGAAGGGCAAATCTGGAAGAATTTTAGGGTAAAGATATATTATTGTGCATGAGGACAATATTATTTCAAAGAAAGAAATTTCAGGACTTTGCAACCTGAGAAATCATCTACGACTTCTCATATTTTTGTTGAAAGACTTAAACAATCTTGATATCATTGTTATAGCAACCGAAATTCTAGTCAGTAAGAAGCATCTAGACACATTAGCAACGTGAAAGCTTGAAAAGCAAAATGTAAACTTCTTAGAATGTTGGTAGAAAAACTCTCAGATTTATAATTTGAATTTCTTGCTAAGCTACAAAAATTGTTTCATTAAATAGAATGACTTTTCACCAATATCTTGCAAAAAGAGAGCGCATAACCTGGCTACACTTTCTGAGCATTCTGTCTGTAAAGAGACAGTTCACACAGCGAAGGTGAGAAGACAGTGCATTAATTTCCCCTCCATTTGTAATGCCTGGATGATTATTGTTTACAAAGGACCTCTATCTCCTTCTTCTGTCTTGCTGTCACAAAGACGTTCGGAAAGTCTAACTCTCCAGAATGCAGTGTCCACCTGTGTGTGAAGGAATGACTGACTGAGCACTAAATCTACAACAGTGAGTCCTGCTTCACCTATGATGCTATCAGAAAACTATTTCCTGGCCCTACCCAGGCCACTGCCTCTCACCTCTTATGGCTGTTCATAAAAAGAAGTCTGAATAGATCATGAAGCAGCCCCTGATTCATCAGGGTTTTCTTCTAGATTATGAAATTTAGATAAAGATCCATCACTTCTGCTGCACCGAGATAAAAACTGTGTTTATTCAAGAACTATCAAAGATTTCCACTGGTCAATGCCTCAAAGCAGAGATGAAAGTGTATGTAAGCAGCAGCTATTTAAACAGGAGGATTTTTATCCTCCATTGCTTCTGCAGGAGACCTTTCAAAAAGCTGCTTCAATAAGTATTCGCTGTAACATCATAGTCCAGTAAGGCACAACGTTTTGTACCTTGCTGTCATGTCAGCCTAATTAGCCGCCAGTAAACTGACTGGCACTTTCGTTTTTACCTTCCAGATGATTTATTGACTGCAATCACTTAGTGTCTTTTTAGAAATAAATGTTGTTCTACTCTGGGGGTATTTCTGAGTTTGTTAAGAATACCCGAAGATCTTTTTCCTCCAGTGTACGATATTACTCTGTTTTTGTGTGTAGTTTCAAGTGGAATATAGGATGCAGAACAGAAAAGGAGTACATGAACTGAGTACTCAGGCTGAATTAGGGACATCAGGCAAGACTTTTCTGTCTGCCTTTATTACATGAGAAAGTTAAGTTTAAAAGTGCTTGTATTGTTAACAGCTCCAAGAGAATGTACAATTAATATTTCATATTGTCGGATATTATGCATAAAATGCATTCAAGTTTAACATCGTATTGCCTTGTCAGTGCTCTATTTGGTTTTCTACAGCTACTAAGTTTATAAAAATTAGGACTTGACTGATATTAAAGTATGGTGTGATACTGTCAAGCACCACTATATAACAATTTGGAAAAAAAAAAAACAACACAATTTAGCTTCCTTTCTTCTCCTTCCCTTCCGTACTCTTCTTTCTCTGCTCCGCTCCTTATGCAGTGTACTTTTCCAGATTCTAAAGACCCTGAAAGTGAGAGTTAGTTGTGGAAACTTGCCTCCTGTTGACACGGACAGAATTGATCAATATCTGGTTCTCCCAGTTGTAAACATCTCATAAATACATCAGTGTTTATGAGAAACTATATCTGTCAATAAGGAAAGATTTTCCTATTTTTCTGGAAGTATGCAAGGGAAAAAAAAAAAAAACCCGGAGCGTTTTCTACCAGTAATTAACATAATTTGACAATGCACTCAATGCTTTTATTTCAGCCTCAAAGAGTATAATTGTTTATGTGACTAGAAAATCCTCCTCTGAGTACTTAGGTCCAGATTGTAAATATAACAAAGGCCTTCAAAGGGATTGATTTTTAGTTCAAAGTTTAGCACAATAGTATCTCAAAATTATGCAGATTTAACAGTTTCGTACCATCAGTTCTATAGCTGAATGAATGACCTCACTAGGGACAATGGTACAGGCCCTTACTCATGAGGGCTCTGCAGTGCCAGCCCAGAGGACACTTTGTGGTTATCAGCCTGCAAGGAAAACCCAGCCCGCAAGGAACACCCAGCCCTTGCATCACCCTGACACTAAAATAGTAACTGCTGGTAATGTTAATTTCCAGGGGTTTTTGTTCTCCCATTATTACTATTATAAAATTCATCATTGTTTTCTAGTACAGTTTAGAGGTAGTCCAATATAATTTTCTTGCTCTTTTCAAGGAAAGTCAACAGTGGTCACAGAAACTTGGCGCTAAATTCTTGGCATCTTCTTGAGCAGTCATACATAACAGCTAAGAGGTAATATTTCAGAGATGTTTAAGATGATTTAACTTAGCAGTTACTACTGGCTTTATCTGCAAAGTGCATGCATTAACACCTGTTCTGAGTCCTGAACATTTGTCCTTATTAATATTTAGGTTATGTTTTACACTAAGAGCTCCCAGGGTAACTGCTTACATAAAATTTCTGTGAGAAGGCCGTAGTCCACTCATTTCATCAGACATAATTGGATATGTAGTGTGCATATTTGGAAATGGGACATGCTTCATACATTTGCAATAGGTTGGAAGAATGTGTAAGAGTGATATCAACATTGACATAGACTTCTTGTATTTTCATTGAGGAGTGGATCTTCACATTTCTGAGAACATTACCTTATTTTTCTCATCTGTTTTTCAAAACCCCAAAACAGCATAAGCTCAATCCGCAGAAGTGTATGTGTACTCTGAAGGAACTGAACCACTACCAACAAGGCAGGTAGAATTTGCCTAGCTAAGGGAAACAGCAATTGTTCCTCTTAATTCTCGTGTTAGGGAAGCTTCCCTGTCAACTATCCAGGAGCCACTCTGACAGACGCACTCACACCACCTGAACCGGGACAGAGGTCCCTCCACAGCTGCACACCCCACACTCAGAGTCACGCCAGGTCTTGTTAATGGCTAGACCTCAGGTTTCCAATAGCAGAGTATCAGACATCCAGATCCTTCAGATAATTTAATCTTGGCCCAACAACAAAATAACAGCTCGAACTGAATGACTCCAAGGAGGGAACCCAAACAAAAGAGCTCCAGGGTTTTTATTCTCTTACTGTTTAAGCTTGGGAAATTCCGGGGGTTGTTGGCTCCTGCTTGCCTTTGAGTGTCCAGTCACTTGGCCAGGCCACAGGTCCCTGGGTTGGCAGTTCCTGGCCGCTTGTCTGGGGCTCCCACCCAGAGCTCAGCCTGCAGCTCCACTGCAGCTGCACCCTGAGCTACCTGCACTATATGTATTCTTCAGCACTTGTCTGTATAGGAATTAAGTAGTTAATAATTCATTCTGCTTTTTCTAAAATACATGATGCTTTAAAAGCCTCATGTA
Organism: Cnemophilus loriae; assembly: GCA_013397755.1. NCBI lineage: Eukaryota > Metazoa > Chordata > Aves > Passeriformes > Corvidae > Cnemophilus > Cnemophilus loriae. The sequence goes on along the minus strand of VZTF01003560.1, from coordinate 476,361 downwards.
CCATGGTGCCAGGGTTAGAAAAATATGTTTAAACCCACAGAACTTGCTGTGTTTTAGAGTGTAGAGCTGCCACAGGAAAGCATTTAAGTGGGCATTATTTTGTACTATCATTAGAAATGGAATTATTTTAAATTTTTCTTTTTCAAAGCAATTAACACCATGTTAACCACCCAAAAGAAACATACAGGAACAGCATGATAAAAGTTAAACCAAATGTTCAAAGTCAGTGTTGGTGAAGTAAATCAGTGTGCTTCAGAGGTAATTATCACTGTCTTCTAAAGCAAGCAATTACCCAAAATTCAGAGCCCTACATGTTGCTTTTCTACAGAGAAAATTAAAGGATCTGGTATATCTTATATAAATCTCCTTTTCAACAAATGGAGTATCTAAAATCCTAGAACCTAGAAAGAGGAAAATATATCTTTCCTACCAAGTCCATGCTCCTTTCAAATTCACTTTACAGTTTTTCATGTCATTTTTCCTTTCTCAGTCATGCTGTTGGCAATTCAGAAATTTCCCTGATATATTCCAAGGTGTTCGTCTTTCAAATTCATGGAATAGTTACAAAAACATGGGCCAACAAAAGCACTTCTCTTTGGAACAGGGTCATCAGGCTCTGTTAGCTTGTTGCATGTGTCATAAATAAAGAGGAGTAATCCTACTTAATCTGTAAGCAGTAGTCTTAAATCAAGACTATCTTCACATGCCACTAAGAAGAAAAACTTGTAATACAGAAAAAAGTGGTATTGTGGTATTTTCTCAGACTCAGTGGTTGAGAAATATTATCATTAAAGAAAGCTTAAAATATCTAAGCACTGACTTTCACAGTGCTTTTCCCTCGTAATGCACCTACATCTCACTGAAACACTCACTTCTTCTTTTGGCTGGTTGCAGGCACACTGTGCCTGTGTAATTATTTACATGATGGAGAGTCTGACAGAGCATTAGGATTACCGACATTGCATAAATTATTCAGTAAGAATACTGGCAGGAATATTTTACCTGACATGCTGGTATTGTGGAGTCCTACAAGGAGATTGTGCAAAGGAAAAGAAAAGCCACAGATCAATGTACAGAAGCAAAGATAGGACTGATTAATACCAGATTAATTCAGTAGGAAACAAAGACAAACATTGTGTACAAGAATGAAGAAAAAGTGTATTAATTTTATCTTCACAGTTATTTTGTGTCTTACCATCAGAGCATCTTGATGACTCAGACACTAATGCATTTGTGCTCACAAAACCCTGGAGAGAGGTAGACAATGCTTTGACAGCCATACCTTAGCTATAACAACAAACGTTTACGGCAAAAGCAGAGCAAAACTGACATCATAGTGTCTTCCTTAAAAAGACCACCTCTTTCCATCCCTGTCTAGTTCCACATATGTATTAAAATACGTGGAACTGACTATTTGGTTCCTAGCTTATGGACATTAAACTCATCATTTGTTTTCCTTGTACAAGTACATAAGTAGACATATGAACAAGTGAAATAGCTCTGAATTCCAGAAAACTTTTCCTTTTTCTGTTATGTCTTTAGAGACAGCTATGACAGTCACTACATAAAAACCTTTGTACAGACTTTTATCTCTAAAAAACACTTAAAATGATAAATCTGATGTGCTGTTCTAGCCCTGAGAAAATAAATAACTGCAAACCTTCATAGGTACCAACTTCTACTATTATTGGAAAAAAGAGTGTTTGAACACCCTTGCAATGGGGAATGATTTGTTTCTTCCTTGTGAAATTGTTCAGCATTGCCAAACTTATCATAACTCCTGCTTCTCATCTGCTGGAGATGGATCAGTTAATCCATGGTGTTCAGATTGTTCAGTGTGAATGTTCAGTGTGAATGTTCTCATTCTTTTGCTAGATGTCAAGTCCAAGGTGCCTATACCTATGGAGTTAAACACTACAGAGACAAAATACACCTCCTGTTTCCAGCAGAGACTTTCTTCATAGCACCAGGACCTGATACAGCAATGGCTACATACCTGCAAACTGAGTGAATGTAAGCCAGCACCCCCTAATCGTTTGATTATTCAAAAAAACTCCCCCTGCATTAATGTTCACCAATGATTGTATTAATAACTCTATGAGTACGGTAATGAGTTGTTCTGGGGTGTCAGTTTGTAGACAGCATGTTCATAGAACATGTGCATAACATGCAATGGCACTGGTGGTAAACAAGGAGAAAGGCAGCGGGGATATCAAGCGAGCTACTTGATAACAGAAACTTTTTAGAGTAAAATGCTATTAGATTAAAACAAGAGAATGATATAACCTGTTGACTCCAGGCTTCCTTTCTAATCATCTAAAATTTAGTAATTGTAGGGGATGCTTGCTCCACAGTAGAAAGAAAAAAATAAACACCACAAAACCAACAAACCGATATTTACTCCACTATCCCTAAAAACAAGTAAATCAGCAAATTGAAGCCTCCGAGCACTATCTTATATTCAAAACTTCTTTGGTTTGGAATGAACAGGAACTAGAAGAAATGTCAAAGATCTCACGGTAAGGAAAAAAAGGCATCATCTGAAAACAAATCAGCTCTCCAATTTATATTTTCATTCATGGTTACATATACACAAAACAAAGTTTGGACACATTCATATCCTTTCAACATTAGCAGAAGCACTTTGGTCACTTCATGTATCATTTTGAATACACAGCTGTCTCAAAGCGTGTGGTGTGAATTCAGCCCATCTTTACAAATATTTTCTAAGGCACGTTATGTTGAAGTGCATTGCCCACTGTATGAACTTCCCAGTCTAAGAGTTTCATGCATTAAAAGTTGTATGGTTTTATTATGCTTGATGAAACAATGCTTTCTCTTTGAGGTAAAACACTTCATAGTCTAGCTTCAGTTCAAGTTAATGAATACACCTTAATGCATACAAGAAGATTCATTTGATGGCTTCTAGTTTCATAGTCCTTTGTGCTTTCACATAGCCAGAAAGAGACTGCTGTTTTGCAGAAATTCTTATATATCTTTGGGGTTTGCATATAGGAATAGATGCGGTGGTTAATCAGCCACATTATTATGATTAATTTCTGTTTTCAAGTAGAAGATCCAGTTCTAGTACCATGCACATCCATCCAATAAAAGCTGCAGCTTGGTTTCAAATATTAGCATAGCTGGGGCCATAGCTGGGTCTATTTACTATAACGGTTTTTTTCAGAAATAAATTCCCTATGTACAAGAAAGAAAACTGTGACAAGAGCTAAAGCCACGTAAATTACACGAAGTGCAATCAGATTAAGATTATAAGTGTATAATTTTTTTAACTTTTTCATTACAGTGTGACTAAGATGTGATGACATCTGCTCATCAGATTTACTGACATGACAGTTATTAATATATTATGTCATTCAGAACTAGAAAAAGCACAAATCCAGGGCAGTAAATCTAGATACTCAGAACTTTGGGTGGAGGTTAAATTCAAATTTCTTAATGCAAATCCTTTTTGTTCTTTCAGCTATGTGTCAGAGCTAAAATCAGAAGTCCAAACGTCACAGAGATTGAAATGTCAATGCTTCAATGTTCATCTCCACTTACAGCAGAATAAATGAATTTGATATTAAAAGATATGAGATGTTTTAAATATCATATTTCACATTAATATGCACTCCTCACCTTTACATCAAAATGCACTTTTCACTCCTGTTTATGAATCAGTGGAAATATAGGTAATTCATGGAACAGAAAGAGAAAAGGATCCAACAAAAACCACCTCCATGACAACAGAGATCATCAATTGTCAGTTGACAATTTTATCAGCAACCTGAGTTTTTGCATTTACTCACTCACCCCACCAAAACAGTTCCATCAAGATTCCACAGATCTTTCAAAAAGGCATTTTTCCTTAACCTATTCAAGAGACATGGAAGAAATTTAGGACAAAATTATTTTCTAGTCCTGACTGTTCTTACATAGGGTTAGATTTAATAAAGTCTTAATGTCATGGAAAAATATCACGAATATCATTCAGTAAGCACAATGATGAGCATTGGGTTAGACAGGAGCTTTTGCATTTCTGCATATGTCTTGTGAGGTACAGACATCTGTGAACATTCTCTCCGTTATGAGTCTTAAAAATTCAAATGATAGTAATGTTATATCAGATAAAACTGAAGTAATTTAATACATTTGGACTTCTAAAAGACAAAAATACATCAAAAGCAGTAAAAGTAAAATTTATGTATCTTGCAGTAGAAACTATATTTTCTGTATATTTATGCACAAACAGATCATGTAATTTACTTCCATATCAAATTATATGCACATAAGAAAACCCGATCATTGGGAGTATGAAGTTTGTACTAACTGTGTAATTGCTGTAAGGTTCCATTTCTAGCCTATAACTTCTCCACAAATCAAAGAGTCTGAAGCATTTGAATCCAAAGATTGCTATAACCCTGTAAGAAGAATTGAAAGGAAAGAATTGCTTATTATTATAAAACTCCATTGGTTAAGAAGGACATTGTGTGGTTTCAGTGACTCTGAGAGGATAAAAGTAGAAGTAGTATAAGTAGACAGGATTACAAGCCCACATTTGGACACGCAAATTTTGAAGGTATCCATGTATATATGTATATACATATATATATATGTATATGTGTGTGTGTGTGTATGTGTGTGTGGTGTTCATATATATCTATATGAATTTAAAACTGAAAATCACATTTGCTTTTTAATGTTGAAGGAAAGAAGAAAATCCATCTCACCTTCCTCAATAGACTCCTGTTCCTCTATAGTATCTGTCCTGGAATGGCCTTTTTTCCGTTGAACACAAGAAGGAAGTGTTGGATACCAGTGAGAAAAGTTCAGACTATTAAGATGAAACACAACCGAAAAAATCATCAGCTTCCACACAGTCAACCACTGCTCTCTGTTCATTCCAGGTAGACTCTAGTGACATCTTGACTTGCTACCACCAGAAATTGTCAACCTGCTCTTCTTCTGAGGGAGTTCCTAATTGCTTTCTGTTCTCCTTTATATTTTCAATATCTGAATGTGATAATAAGTATAGCAGGACAGTGATGTTTAAGAGTCACAGAAACACTTCATATTTTCCTGGCTACTGTGGAAATCCTATAAATTATCATAAAATTCAAAGCGGTCACTGAAAATTAAATTAATAATAAAGACCAAAAAAGCACTTTTGAAAGCTGTGTTTGAATTTTGCAGCACATAGGAAATGTTTAATTAAAAGATTCACAGACTATTTAACTAGTTCATCAGCTCTGTAAATAAAAAATTACAGAAATCCTTTTAAAAGAAATAGCGAAAAAAAAGGAAAAAAAATAAAAAAGGAAACATTTTACCATCTTTAACCTTAGCACTCCAAACCTTGAGAATATTTTTAAGACATTCAGACAGTTTATCTTTGTGCTATGTGGTTAGGGGACTTTTGACCTGGAAGGTTATGAAGTGAATGCTTGTCTTTTTCACATGGTTCTCCTTGCAGTTCTGTATTTCACTTTTCACATTCAAGCTTTTTTACATCAGGTGTAAAGATTAATAGAGAAAGATGTGAAAACAGTAGTCAGAGGATTAAATACCTCTTACTGGATTTAGTCTTGATCAGTATTTTCTAATTAATATTTTGCTATCCTTGTTGACACCATAAACATCTGCCCTCACCACTCCTCAGCTAAATGGTTTCTGATTCTTGTATTTCCAGAAACAAATCCACACAATTAAATATGAGAGGTTGCTATTAAATTAGACATGTAAGTTGGAGGTAGGAGCAATCTGACAGATGGAGCAAGTGACTCACTGAGAATCTCTGCCCCAGTTTTCTCAGTAACACAAAGATCAGAGATTTTCTCTGAATTCCTCAACCCTATTTTTGTCCTAAACTCCATTTATCTTTCAGGTTTCTACCAAATAACTTCCAAATCTCCTTCAGTCTCCCCAGTAGCTCAGCACATACTCACAGCACATAATAATGTAGCCTATTAGGGGATAGAAACTTTTTCTATTTATAAGGAGCTGAGACAAATTTCTGAGGAACTCCAGTCATGCCCCCTATCTAGAAAAGGCCAGATGCTCACAGTAGGTGCTGGATGATTATCTTGTTTCAGAGATCTAACCTCTATACAGACTTCCCTGGACTTTTGCAACAGAACATAGTAATACCCAAGTTGACTTTCTGTTTGCACAGCCATTAACAAGTTTTCTTACAGGTTTTATTCTTTCCTTGTCATTTCCATGCTTCACCTGGAGAATCTTATTTTTTAAATGTAAAGTAACAACTATATAGCTGCATCAATGGGTGTCATTTCAGGGAGGATGCTGGAATAACACAAAAACCTGTACTCCTGCCCTTTTACAGTTTTATGTTTGGATTTCTTTTTTTTGTTAAACAACTGTGCTGAAATGTATATGGAAAAAAGGAGATGCAATTAAATGTTGCTGCCTAACATTGCGAAATAAGTGTGATTTGCTTATTTTACTTTCTTTTTGTTTATTTGATACAAAACAGAGTAAATAATTTAAAATAAGGAGTTAGTTGCTACTTGTCAAGAATTATTTAATTATTACTCTTTAATGGTCTTTTACATAAAACAATAGGATTTTAAATGCAATCATTTAGCTCTGTTTTTAAGTCTAAATATCTTTCATACAGAACTTGTGGACATAAAACCTGAATAGGTGAAGCATTTAATGATAAGTCAAGTAAAATAATTTTTAGTTAACAAGAGCTAGAGGATTTGACAGAAAATAACACTAACTCAGTTTAAAAAAGATCAATTTACCAGATGTGGGAGATCGATTCTGCATCACTGTGCCCTAAGTTACAGCAAATGATGACTTAGACAAGGAAGCAGGTTACTAGAAAAATTAATACTGTTTGATAAATGGATTTAGTTGTCTTTAAAGATAGCACTGGCTAGCAAGTGTTTACATCCACATTTGTTGTCTTAATATTTATTTAATATTTTTAAGGTTGTGCTTAATGGCCACATAAAATATGTTCAAAATTCTTCAATCATTTGGAATTTTTACCTCACAATTACTCTCTTAGTATTCTGAGCATCACGTTAACTAAATGACATAATATTATTTTCAAAGGGCAGTTTTGGCCAAGTACTTCTCCCTTTTATTAACAAACTACCATTCCTACCTGCTAAGCAAGTTAATGTCCCAAATGCAGTTTTCTACTTAGGTTAGATGTTAGGAAGAAATTCTTTACTGTGAGGGTGCTGACGCCCTGGAACAGGTTGGCCAGAGATACTGTGGATACCCTGTCCCTGGAAGTGTTCGAGGCCAGGCTGGATGAGTCTTTGAACCACTTGATCTAGTGGAAGGTGTCCCTACCCATGGCAGGAAGGTTGGGAGTAGGTGATCTTTAAGGTCCCTTCTAAAGCAAACCATGCTATGACTCTTTGTAGCATTGGTGGTAGCAATCTGTTGTATCTGAGTCATCCCAAGCAGGGTATAGTTAAGTATCTTTTTATTAATCTAATTGTTACAATAATAAATCATGTCGAATAAAAGAAGAAAGCAGTCACAAAATATTTCAAAGTGGTTCTAGTGACTTATGAAAATCAGTATGACATAGTCAATCTTAAAGCTTCGAAGTTGTTGGTTTTTTTTTAATATGACTGCTTAGAGATATATAGGACTCTGCCGAAAGTAGTTCAACAAAATTTAAGAGAATTGGCAGTTCAAACTAATGCTAGCTCCCAAGATGCTTGTTAAAAAAGACATTTGTTAAACTCAATTCTCATGCTGCTCTCCTACCTTTTTTCTTCTTGATAGATCCTCCTCTGCCTCAAGATGATCCCAAAACAGGTATGATCAGAATGTTTTTTCCCTGATCTTACTGTCACATACCCGTGACAGGCCCCTATGACTGGCCCTTCAAGTTTGCATTTCACAAGGTGCCCTTACAGGCGATGGGTACAAAAGGTTATAACTTTGTTACTAAACTTTCTTATTAGTAAATACTTCACAGTTCAATACATTAAATTTGTGATTTGATTCACTTTTGGTTGTGATTTTTGCGACATTCATCAAAAATACTGTATGAAGAGAATTTTGCAGGTTTCTAAATACACATTTCTGAGAGTAGCTTTATAGTTCCATTTCAAAAAAAAAATTGCCTACTTAACAAAGAGAAGTTTTGCCTTGGCTGACATTTTACTAATGGACTGAAATGAAAGGAAAAGTCTCTTTTGTAAAGAACAAGCTCATTATTGAGGAAGTGGTTAGAGATAGGAGAGCTCAGATTAACTACGGATCAAAACCAGCTGAAAGACCATAGAAATTAAAAAATTCAGAAAAGGTGATGGAGAGGAAATGATGCTTTTTTAGTGTCTTAATGGTTGCCTCCTTTTTTTCTGAAAAAAGTAACAGCAGTGGTCACTTGAAACGTGAGTCAGATACAGAGTCAAACTATGTGTCTAGTGCAAATGGAGTTATTTGCGTTTGACTCTAAAAAAAAATCTTTTAGGATTCCCAAAAATCTCCAGAAGTGGCTGCTGATATTTGAGAATCTTTATTTTGGTTAGAAATATTTTGTTTGTATAAGCAGAAAAATAAAACAAGTATGCAGATAAGAAAAAGGGGGGTGAAAACCCTCGATTAGTTTTGTGCAAAGGGAATATAAAATCATAATTATGTCAATGCATTCATCTAAGTTGAACACAAAGTAGAGGTACACAAAGTATGCCATATACTTTTACTATTATGGTCATTAGTGTTCCAAGCTTAATGCATACTTTTTTATCTAGAAATTCATGTCATTTGCATTTTAATAGAATTTTGTCTCGGTTTGCTGCATCTTTTCTTTTCCTATAATATTCAACAGCTAAAGCAAGATAGTTAATAAGGATTATAGAATTCAAATATATTCACTTAAGTAACTTAGATTTCTTACTTCTTGTTAGTTAAAACATATTCTTACACAGCAAAATAGACATATGAAATGATACCTCTACAGGCAATTGTTTGATCTGTAAAATTACTTTTCCAAATTTTAAGGCAATTTTCATCATTTATATTAGTGACTTAAAATTTGTTTTCCTGGGAGTACACTCTACAGAAAAGAAGTTTCTTTTTCTCATTTGTACGCTGTCTGTATACAGAGTACACAGCAATCGCGCAGCATCTTGAGGAATTTGCATATTTTTTAATAAACCTCAAGTACACCACCAAATACGTTCATTAATGTCTGCTTTGTAAAAAAGGGATATAGAGCAACTGTTTTTAATGTCAGAATTCACTTTTCTGCTGAGAACAAATCTATTTAAAGGAAATGAATGTTTTAAATAGAACTTTATTTTTCTATACTCTGATCCATTGCAAGATCTTTCCTGTAACTCTTAAATCAGTATTTACTCTTCTATAGCTTCTAAATCTACAACACCCATTCGTGATAATATCAGTAATCTGAGTTACAAAAGAAATACAAAATCTGCACTTTATACCTCTGGGCATCAAATTCTATAATTACAAGAGCTATCTCTCTATACGATTATTTTTATCTTTAAAACAAATCTGAAGGGAAGGTACGCTGCTACATCAAAAATATGTTTCATTAATAAAAGAGAGATTATTATCTTAAAAGTATCATCGCTATTTTAACCTGATGTCTTCTTTAAAATTATAGAGAATTGTAGGCTTTCATTGCAGATATAACTTCATAACAATGCTGAAGATGTTTTTAATAAGGCAAATATATCTGTTGCAACTGCATTTAAAATTATTGGTCTTTCTTATCTAGCTATGGCTCTTTATGGTAAAGAGGCATCAAGGATTACACCTTAGGGGAGTTATTGTACTCTTTAAAAGGTTATACTATTGCAGCACTGTGCCATATATAAACAGTTAACATTAGCTATTGCCAGCATGAACTTATCAGACACAGTTTTTCATTAAAAAATCCTGAATACACATAAAGAAAACTTATCAAACCAAACATTGAAAATGAAGAGGTATACAAAAGGTAACTTATTGTTTTCTATTTCTTTTTTTTTTTTTCCACCTATGTTGAGTGAACATTAGAAAGGCTTTTCATATTGCTCTTATATTGAAGCAGTGTTTTGACAACTCGTTTCACACATTTCTTGGTGGGTTCTCCAACATTTTCCCCCCTTCCTTAAGGAAGCACATTAGTGTCTAATGTATGAAATGTAAGCCTATATTTGGGTGAATAATTTAAATTGAAGAAGTAGCTCACTTCTCTAAGTAACTGCAGCTTTCAGTCTTATGTTAGCTTCCTACGTATTTTGGAAATCTATTTTTAATAAGACAAACTATTGTACAAAAACAGGATCTTTGTCATTCTGTAAAACTAATGATCTTCTCGTACTCATTGTTAGCACATTGGTAACCATGAAAATACTGAGCAAACCCTAAGTCATGAAAAAATAAAAAAGAAATAATGCAGTACATTTTGCACTGTTATTCTCCGTGCAATGCTTCTAGACTCTTTTCCTAATATTCTTCCCTCTAGGCTTTCTAGCTCAAACCATCTTTAACACAGAGAAAAATATTAAAGCTATTTAAAAAATCTGCAGATAAATTGTACATAAACTCTTTATCTGTTTGTCTATTCTGTTTTTAAAATGCAGGTATATCTATATTATTCAAGGTTTTTGTTTATATACTGTGGCACAGGATGCAGACATTTTCTCTGTTTGCATTCCTAGTTTTGTAGTCAGCGTGATAGCAACATTTCCTCCCTTCTAAAGCCCCTGTAGGTTATATTTGGTATTCAAATCTGTGGTATTAACACTGATGCAGTACAAACTAAAGGTTTAATATTTCTCTTTTGGAAACTGGACAGAACATGAAAGTGATGCTTTTGAGCTATTGCACAACAGCAAAAGAGATTCCTGAAAGAAAAAAGAATAAAAAGAAACAAATAATTATTGTTAATCATAATTATTATCATACTAAAACTTTTAAAAGCAAAGAGGAGCAGACGAAGTCTCTCTTTTATCTAAATATTAGCCTTTGTTGGAGCACACCCTGAAATATTTCAGGTTCTTACCCTTTTTCAAAAGAAAGATTTGTCTAAAAATCAACTCTATCACCTGAAATGGCTAGTACTAGAAATAGCTTATTTGCAAAGCATTTTGAATGATAGACTGACCTTTATTCTAAAATATTCTTAGATAAAGTTTGAAAAACTTAAGACCATAAAGTATCTGGGAGGTAGCAGAGGTACCCTGAATGGGAAAAAAACCAGGAAATATGTGGAGAAATTTTGACTATCAAATATCACACCACTTTTCAGTTCTGTTTATGCTGAGTTTTTATAATACTGAGGCCCAACAATATTTTATTAATTTTAAAGTGAGGTTTGAATTTCATCTACTGCTTCTAGCTGGTTTCGAACGTGAAAACTCCTCACTGGAGAAACCCAAAAATAAGAATGAAGCAAAATCATGCAGACAGGCATGTTGGACTAGACCACGGGGATATTTGACAGTCACTTCTAATCAAAATGCTAAAAATTTGGAAATTTATTGTTGTACTTCTTGACAGCAGTGAGCATCATTAGAACAATCCTCAACATCCAACCTGTTAGTTTAAGAAAGTAATTGCCTGAGAAAGCTCAGTTTGACAACACATGCTGCATGGTGTTTTATGTCAAATCTTGTTCTTCACAGAACTTAAAAGTGGAAAATATTGCCAGTTAACTCAGAACAACTTTCTGAAGCTCACAGATAACAGTATTAAAACCTCTTTCTTACTATGTATATTTAATAAGAAGTAAGCAGCATGACTGTTCTGAGGAACATTTTGTTTCTGCAATAAATGGGTTTTTAGGAGACATTTGGTACTTAGATCCTAATTTTTTTCAAGTCATAACATGAAAATCTTGCCCATGGGCAAGTCTAAACATGTTTACATAAATTTTAGTCTAAACTTTAAACTTGATCTTTCTATGTTATATAATATTATTTTTTACTGTTTAATTATGATACATCAATTCATTTACATATATGCTTCTATTTAATAATGATTCTGAGCTCTCTACCTCATCACTAAGGAGACATGACTGGAAAAGGAATTGACTGTACTGTTACATCTGACTGGAAATTTACTTAATCTATAGTCTCACTCACAGTGTTTTCTTTTAAAAATAGCCATATAAAAGCAAATAAAAACATAGACAATGGGATAAGCCATTTGTAAAGTTTTACACATAAAAGTTTTCCAGATTTAGGTGGAAACAGGCCAGATTAATAAAAAACATTATTAACTAACTACAGCCACAGTAAGTCACTTAGAAGTAGTTAATGGAGGACAGTCAACTCAATACGATGCTCTGTGATAGTAATTCTTCTTTTTCCAAAATTGCAAAGTCTGACCCTTCAAAGTAGGTTAAGAAAACAATAAGATCCCTTCCAGAATGAGAGAACAGCTGATAATTACAACTGTGGATTGCTTTGCTTTCCTGGAGCCTCATTCAGATTTTATGGTTCTCTTGCTCTCTTAGCTGCTTTCCTTTCCTGTTGACTGAAACTGACTGAAGCAGTCGGTATGTTAGAGAAATAATTCGTGCATGAGAACATATGCTGTGTGCATGAACCAAACCTGTGTAGAGGCCCACACTCTGCTTTAGCTCCTTGCCATCCCCCAGCATGACTGTGGCAGGCAGAACACTGACCCGTGCAGACAGCTGTACTTCTAGAGAACAACCAAAGGGTGGCTGAAGGGCAGCCGTGGAAGTCGTTCTGAGATGATGCCAGGACAAGGCAGCATCACTGGGCAGCACAGTACTTGGGGGCCCTCTCAGGAACAACAATTATATTTTCAGCTGCCTGACCCACCCACCTTCCCTTCTACTGCTCATGGAACACGCCAGCATTTATGTTTAAATACGATCACTAACAAAAGACTTCTTTCTGCAGTCTTGAGTTTCTTCTCACCATTTTTTTCACTGCTTAGTCAGCACGGCTTCTTTTCACTCTTGCATGCTTTTCCTGTTCCTCTTTGAGGTGTGCCATCAAAGCAGCAACTCTGTATTTTCTTCTGCAGGCAGCTGTAGGGATAAGGAGAGCCCCCGTCTCTAGCTGTGAACCTTCCCTTATGATTTGTGACCCACAGGTTCAGAACAGGGATTTAAATCTTGATCTTCCTATAAACCTGAAAATAAGACAGTCAATGCTGTAGTTATGTTGGCTTTTTTGTTTGTTTTTTTGTTTGTACTTTTCTTCTTGTGATTCTTCTCAATGTCGAGAGAAATTGACTGCTTACGGATTATAGTCACCTAGATTTATGAACTTGCACAATGTTGTGCCAAGATAAATTTATTTGATTTAACTATAGTTTTGCTTCTGTTTTTCTAAGAGTAGTCCTGCCAGAGACATAGATCTGGATGCTGCATTTGTAGGTCATTGAAGAGCATAATTTATCTTTATTTTTTTGAAAGCATACACATACTGAATAAATAAATACAGAACTGCTTAAAGTTAAATTAATACAGTCATGTGCAGAAATCCAACACATAAGCAAAATGAGATTTAGAGTTTTGGTGCAAATATAGTGAATAAAATTTGATTATCATTGCTTTAGAAAGAAAAGAGAATGCTGTCAGAAATAAGATGTATGCCAGAAAACATGCATTTTATTTTTAAATATAAATCACCTAGTCAGATTTTTAGTAAGAATAGTTCAGCTAATAATTTATCAGAGTTTTTAGGAAAAATTTCCCTGAAGGAACTAAAAATATATTCCTTATAAATTTCTTTCTGTGCTATTCAAATAGTAAATTTAAGATATCCTGACAACAACTCAAACCTGTAAATATTGCAAACACTCCGATATCTGATAAAAATACAAAAATTGTTAAGGAGAAAGCAAAACTTTCTCTTCAGTTTATCTGATTGTTTCTTCAGTCTTTGTCTATCCTATGGGAAAGCTAAGAATATGCAGAAGAGCTAAGGTGTAGCAACAAAATCACTGAGAATCATGCATATGATTTCTCCTCTCTTTAATTCCTATGCTTCAATGTAAAGGGATGATGCACATAAATCAGGCTCCACCACATATATATACAAGAGTCAAATTCTTGGAAGTCTTGCAGTATTTGTTTTTGGAGATATTCTCATGTGAACTTAAGCTTAAAAAAAGCTGCGCTACTGTTTTCTTTCTATCCATACTTCTTTCTGAAGATGATAACATTTCAGTCTCATGATAAAATACTACCATAGCAATTTACTGCGTTTTATGCTCTTTATGATCAGCAAGAGAGGATGTAGAGGGCAGTATTGACTTGGTCTTTCTGGATCATGTCAGCAGATTCAAAAGTTCACAAAAGCACCTGCAAGAAGTCCAGCATCTAATCAATAAGCAATAATATATAAGCCAGTACATATGCTTTTTTTTGGTAATGAAAAGTAGAATATTTACCTTGAAGACTACTAGATGAATATAGCAGACTTTGGGTAAGAGCAAAGAGGATCTTATATGTTAGAACTGACCATTTATTTCTATGGATTATGGAAATAGTTTTAGCACTTAAGTCACCCGCGAATGAGAACACATATTGTTGTCTCTTTTTGGACTTGTACTAACCCCTGGATTAAAATCTAAAATCCTTCAATTATTGTAGTCTTGCATTTACATACAAACTTTCTGTGGCATTCTCTTGAATACATTTGCAGGATATTTTTTGTAAAGAAAGGATCCGTGAAATTCCACTTGCCCTTGCTACTAACGTATCAAGTATCTTCAAACGTTTCTCACTGGTACTACTGATCTTCAGGAGTGAAAAATAAACATTACAAAGCAACAATATTGCCAGTTCTGCCTTAAAAGTCATCTCATGTCACACCTGCAAAATATGGTAATAAATGTTCCACTGATTTAAAAGGCATTTGTCTAATAACCCACCCACTTAACTTGTGTATTTACTGCATTAAACTCCCTATGTTATTCTGTGGTATTCATTTAACAATGAGTATTGCTCTTAAGTCGTTTGTTGCCCATCTCAGAAATCTTTTCTATATGTGTTTCCTAGCAGACTGGAAACCTCTTTCCTAAAGTCCTGATACGGATATTTTAGGATTACGACAGATCAAATAATGATCAGAAATCAATTTATTAAAATTAATGATTTAATCAAGGGATACGGAGGTATACAGCTACTGTGTTCTCCTGAGTTTAAAATTCAAATATTTACCTCATCTGCAAAAGAACTTAGTTCCCTAGTTGCATAAAACAAGTGAGAAAAAAAGCCAAACATATTACTGCTCGGTGCTAATCACGTAGAAAACAGATAATAAATCCCATTTTCTCAGGCACCAAGAAGTCCAGGATTTAATTTTTTTTTCTACGCTTCAAGTTGCATTACAGTACACATATCTGTGATCTGAATCTTTGTCATTAATAATTTTTATTAGTAGATTTATGCTTTTATCCTCTCAATCAATATCAAAAACTCCGTGCACAAATATATATCACCGCAGATATCAATCTGTTCATTTGTAATCATATTTGTTTCCGGTAAGATTCATTTATGAAGATGTCATTGAAAATCCTTCCTCCAGCTATATTACAAAGGTTCCCTTCCAATAGTTTAGATTAAGCATATAACATCTGCCTGCAAAAATTCTGGAGTACCAGTAAGAAATCCCCCGCCGCTCTCTTAATATGCATATATATATATATATATGTGTGTGTGTGTGTGTGTATGTATATACATATATATACGCATGTGTTTGTGCATGCAACCCCACCCCAAAACAACCCAATAATATAATAAATGTAAAAAAGTGATTCAAATAATTGAGATATTATTTTCTTCAGTTAGGCCATGACATTTTTCAGCATTCAGACATCTGATAGATATCAGAAGTTTTACTGAAAATAAAGATACCATCATGTTACATGAGGAATCGGCATACATATTTTGCTCTTTTCTGTAGCTGTTATTTGGGTTTTTAGACCAAAATGAATTTTATAAAATAAATGTTGCATGTGCCAGTGGGAGGCAAGTTTAGTTTCTGCAATCTCATTGATAATAACTGGTGATCTATTGGACAAGGAAGGAGAAGAAGAAAGAAGATGTTAGAACTATAGACATCCTCCTCCCTCATAAATTCCAACATGGTATCGATATTTCCATATATGATAGTACAGATGATCTGTTTTATACAGATTCTGAATTCAGTTTGGCCTTAGCTAGAGACACTGACTTGTATTTCCCTGGCTTAAACTTGGACTGTTCTGAATAACCAACTAGGACTTTTAGAAAAGAAACCTAGAATACCATAAAATACCATAAGCCACCCAGCAGTAACAGATAACAGAAAAAGAAAAAGGCATCACTTTTCATAAGTCTTTGCAGTGTTGGAGATCTGACAACTAACGTGTCCAGAATTCTCAATGCCCTGTTACTTCAAGTCCATTTTTTTAAAACACTTTTCATCACGCAGAAATCGTGACACATTTTTGTCTTTTATCTCTTTAGCAGAAGAAAAAAAATCAGCTCTAACTCCTGTGAAGAAATAGATAGAAGCTCATTTAGTAGAGGCCAAGACACCTAGATCAAGATCTATTTCTAAAAATGGAGTCACTTGTTTGTCAGATCAGTAATAGAATTCTCTGAGACTTATTTTTTTTCTTCCTTTTTCTCATATAATTTTCACAGTATGAGTTAAAAGAGTTTAATAAATCTAAGGTACAAAAAGGCTTATAATGAACCTGTCAAGGGGCTTGCTTGTAATTTGCCTTAAAGTATATCATTTCCTGAGAGTGTGATTCTGTCTTCATATAATTCTTCCTGAAATGCCCAATGCAGAACCCTGAAAATGGATGTTGACAATTTTGAATACCATCCACTGGTAGCTGCTGTCCTAATATGCTGCCTGAAATGCCTTAGAATAAAGATCAAGTGTAAATCAACTTCACCTTGCAAAGTAATTTGATTTTTTTTTTTCTGAAAAAAATTCCTCTCTTCTGAAATGGTTGAACCTAGCAATATATAAATATATCTTTCTAATTGTTAGCATGCTTTTAACACAGTGTAAGTACTACTGTTCAAGTTAATGCCATCAGTGTTTAACTTTTTTTTTATTGGAATATTCCTCATGGTAGTAGCAGTGGTATAAGAGCTGAGTTGAACAAATACTGTATTTCACAGTTCATTTTACATAGACAAGTATCCAGCTGGTGTATGACTCTGTACTTATTCTTCACTACCTCTTTCAGAGCAGCACTTTGTTCAGCACACTTTGTTCTGAGAATTTCTGGGGATGAGTAAGGCTGGTGCTTCTCTCCCTAATATCCTCTGTAGGTAGTAGAATAATGGGAAGATGATCCGGTTTAGTGCATCAGTCTTTGCATTTTGTAAATCTCAAATTATACTCAGCAAGAAAGAGAACATGGCTGTTTGCCCTTGAAAGCAGTAGAGGAGTGATCCCTCTGGTTTCCTCTTTTTTCAAAGAGAGTAAAATAAGAAAATTCTTATTTTTGTAGAAGTTCTCTTTTCAGACGGTGCAGTGGAATTTGAGTTATATTTAACCCAAATGACAGAGTCACCAGATCTAATCTATACTTAAACGTCTTCAATTTAACATGGCTTCAAATGTGTTCTCAGCAGTATGAATGTATTTTCTTTACGTAATATGTTTCCTTCTATTTTAAGTTCTTTCTTGATTTCATGAAGAGACACTTTTTGGAATATTTTTGATGGCTAAACACCTTTTTTGAAATCACTATTACTGAAAAAATAATTACCTCAATTTCTGTACTCTAGACACTGAGCAGTTTGAAGCAATCCAATGAGTACAGTGTAACTATCCCTGTTTATTACTAATACAACTGAGATTTCATTTAGTATCTCATATGGAACAGCAGAATTTGAGATTATGACTAATAATACACTAATAAAAAAAAGCTTACATGAGAAATCAAAATTAGATGGTTTATCTGAACTGATCTGATCTAGAGCAAGATTTATCAATATTTGGGGAACATTTTTATCTCATCTCCTTACTCATAAATGTGTATGATGAATCATAGAAACATGTATTGTATTGATTTCTGCAATTACATTTACTCTGGTATTCATATACTAGTATACTAATTTTCCATGTTGCTTGCCAGGCTTCTGGAAAGTGATCCAGCTTTAATTATAAAGTATCTGTACTGACAGAGTGAAATATTTCTAAAGGATACACTCTCTGCTTAGTTTTCTCACTGTAATATCAAAGGTTTGCCAACCAGTAATACAAACCACCCAAAATCTGTCTGGACATTAATGACTGAGCCTCTAGCAAGATTATATTCTTTTATTGCAAGAGTCTTGATGGATCTCTTAATTCAGACAAACTATCAAACACATTTTCTGAATGCTGAACCAACTCTGCTGAGGTCAGAACACGCCTGAGATTATTTGGAAAGAGATTTAGAACTTCTAGTGCTTTCAGAAAGGAAAACATTGTAAGGGACCACAACAAGTCTTTTCAAAAATAGTTTAGTAATTTTAAAAAAAATTATTTACTAGATAATAAGTAGTAGTGAAAGTTTATTTGTCAGACAGTTTCTTTCAAATTAGAGTCACATGACTACAAATATAACTGAATTCTAAAGAACACTATACTGTGCATTGATTAAATTTTTAAATTGGGATTTTTGTCTCTTGTGTTGAAGGATATTTTAAAAAATGCAGTGAAACAATAGGAAAACAAGGCCTTAAACCCTCTTATTCAGCCATCAGAGGGCAACCATACTCGTCTTTCCAGTTGTCCCTCTGCTATCGCTAGATATCTGCTGGTCAGAAGGGCCTGCCAGCCACTTCTGCACACAGATCTTTTTGTTAATTACGGTCTTTGCTGAGGTAATACCACATTTTCCTTTTCCTGATCCAAATAAAAATGACTGGCAAGTCTGTCTCACCTATAATCTCTACTTAAGAGGGCAGTTCGACTATTATCAAGTCCCGTAGACTGGCCCATCTGCTTTCTTACGCCAATTAATCCAAAGATTCATATCCATTTCCAGAAAGTGGTAGTACCCTATCTGTTTGATGATTTCATTTTTTTTTGTGGGCCCCACCACTATTGCTAAGACCTACTATCACCATCTCTTTAACATTTTAGAAAGTATACTTTAAGAATTTGTATCTGAGTAGTTTACCAAACTACTAATTATAGGTGATCAAAATGATAACACAGAAAAGCTTATAGTTTTGGGGTATTTTTAAGACAGTTATACCAACATCATTTGTTTCATGTTTTCTGACATTGCAGGATACTATTGGAAATAAGGAACTGCATTATTTACAAGTCTTTCCAGTCATCAAAGGCGAGGGAATTTTTTTTTTAGAATCCAACACATATGTTTAACTTGAGAGACCAATGAACTCTCTTGTATTCCATCCATCTGCAGAACATTAAAATTTTCTGAAATTCTATAGCTCTTATAAACCATTCAGAATATACATAAGCATCTTCTAGTTTATTTTGAAAGTTCAGATCTTGGAAGACTTTTCAGAATGTATATTTTCCTCTTTCCATGACAGCTGTTTCATAATTTTTATTTTCCCAAAAGAAACAAAATTGCCTGGATTTTCAGTCCTAATCATTTCACTTCAGGGCGTGTGGAACAATCTGTTGCTTATTCTTCAGTGCTAGCTAGTGTGATTTAGAAAGGATTGGAAAGATCTGTAAAGAGGTTCACGCAACCAAACTGATGGATCACTTGCACAAATATTGCTATACTACAGTGCTTTATTCACAGGCAAGTTAAACAAACACCAAATAGACCAATCTCACTTGGTGTCCAGTTCTGGGCTTCCTAGTTTGGGAAGAACATTGAGATGCTCGAACATGTCCAAAGAAGGGCAACAAGGGTGGTGAAGGGCCTGGAACACAAGCCCTAGGAAAAGCGACTGAGGGAGCTGGGGTTGTTTAGCCTAGAGAAAAGTAGGCTCAGGGGAGATCTTATCACTCTCTAAAACTACCTAAAAGGAGGTTTTAGCCCAGGTGGGGGTCAGTCTCTTCTCCCAGGTAACCAGTGACAGGACAAGTGGACACAGACTTGAGCTGCACCAGGGGAGGTTTAGGCTGGAGATTAGGAAAAAAATTTTCACAGTAAGAGTGATTGGAAACTGGAATGGGCTGCCCAGGGAGGTGGTGGAGTCCCTGCCCATGGAGGTGTTTAAGAAAAGACTGGACATGGCACTCAGTGCCGTGGTTTAGTTGATAATTTTATAGGTTGGACTTGATGATTTCAAAGGTCTTTCCAACCTAGTTAATTCTGTGATTCTGTGATCATAACTTAGCCCAACCAAAAATATGCACTTTACCTCACTGGATGCTGCATTCAAATTAATACTTATTCTCAATTTCTCCACTTTTTCTTTGTAATGTGAGAAGCACCAAGAACAGCAGCGGCAGAACCCTACTGACGAGGGCCACTGCACGAGTCACATCCTCAGGTGTGCCAATATCAGAACTAAAACTCTCACAAAGACTTCTTACATTTTAGCACACACACGATTTGAAAACCTGAATACAGAAGAGCGTCATCATCAAATGGAAGGTGTGGACAGTGAAGTGATTAATGATAGCATTGATTCTGAAACATTTACTTTTCAAATGGAACTTTTTATGAATGGAACTTTTTAATTTCAAAACTAGGAGTGGTGGAAATATTCTTACTGATCAGACATCATCTAAGTTGTAGAAGAGTAGATAAACAGTCTCTAGTCAGAACTCCTGTACAAAAGTCAGCACTGTTTCTGTGAAGAACACTATACTAGAAGAAGAGTCATAATTTCATTTGAGACAGAGCTAACTGTACCTTGGGCAGATAAGATAGCAAAGGTTTTCATCACTTTTTCTGCGGTGAACCCACTGGAGCAAAAATGTAAATTAAGACACAGTGAAACACACTTTATTTAAACAAGCATAAATGAGACCACTGCCTCAACCACGAATCCAGGAAAAAAAAAAAATCATACAAAAGAGAAGTATGTGAAGCAAGACGAAACTGTTGTTCATTTTTAACATCTAGTTCCTATATTTTCTTTGTATTTTTGATACAATGTGACTGTGGGTAGAGAAGGAAAAATGGAAATATCTGCTGATGTAAATATCACACATCATCATAAGTGGTTTGCTTTTAAACTGTATTTGACCAAAGAGGGAGAGAGAAGAATCATCACCTCCAAGGAAGATAAATCGTGTCTCAATCCAAGGTGTGAGAGAGATGAGGCTGCTGTAGCTCCATGTCCCCAGGTTCAACCAATAGCAAGGCTTGCATGAACACAGATATAAGCAACAGTTTCATTCTGGTCTCCTCTCTGTCTAAACAGGAAGAAAGTTTACTGGTGAAAATATATTTATATGCATATGTACGAGGAGGATCTCTCCAGCAGCTGGACTTTCCTAATCTGTCCAGTTTCTGGGTCCTGGACCCCAGTCTCCTGAGCTGTGCTGGCCCTGGGCACAAAAAGCCCCGCTCTGCTTGCTGGTATGGATTCTCATACACACACACAGGCACACGTAAACACTCACCTAGACCTGCCAGGGACTCCTCTGGTAGCACATCTGAGCCCCTCTGCTCTCAGCCTTGGAGACACACAGGTGCTCTCACACACACACACACAGATGAGCTCTTATGTAACCTAAAACATTGTATCATGCAAATATTTTTTTAAGCAACTGGGAATATGAAAATAGCACTTTTGGTTGGTTGGTTGGTTGGTTGGTTTTCTTTTCATTTGCAGTAAAGCACCAAAGAAGATTTTTGGGAAATCAGATAATGCATAACATTAAGGAAGTGGGAGACGGAAGTAAAGTGCTTGCTGTAAAAACAAAGACATTTAAAAAAACAGAAGAACGTTGAGACTTCCATTTACAATAACATATGCACAATGTATTTGCGTGTTAAAATAGTTTATGCAAATCTGGGCCAGTTATCATGTTCCTGACAGGTTTTTAATGTGAGATTAGCTCAACAGCAATTCTTTGTACTGTTACAATTTTTTTGCTATTTGTTCAGTTCTTTATAAAAAACTTGTCAGTTCCATTTCTTTAATATTTATGATTTTTAATTAGGTCATAGAAATCATTGGTCTCTTTTAATAATGCATTTTCCCTAGAGTTTTCAATAAGAAGATAAAAACTTTACTTGCAAGGTTCCAACAATACCCAAATATACAATTCAAACTAATCTATAAATTCTTTTCAAAGTCAGGAGAACTTTGATTTAGTCATTTCTGCTCTATATCACTCTTGATTGTTTAGGCTACTAAATTGCTACAAAGACTTCAGAGAAGATATTATGCAGATTATATCTTTTTCTTTCACCTTTTTAGGATGGCCTTTCTCTGATTGTTCATACATCTGCTAATTGTGGCATTCCTAAGAGGCAAAAGTGTGACATCTGATTTGTGTCAGATAGTGAACAGAAGTGAATCTTGCATGAGCATTGTCTTCTTGCTGCCTTCTTAGAAATTCAGGTGTCTTCCGTAGAAAAATATGCATTCGCTATAATACAAGATAAAGCCTCGTCAGTGGTCTATCATTAATTAAATGTTTATTCTTTTATTTGGACCTGAAAGGCATTTTTTTTTTAAGTTTTAGTGATCATCTCAGAATAGCCCATTTTACATTTAATTTACCTTGCATTGTAAATAGACCTGGAAATTTAGAAAAACTTCATGCATTTTACTCATACTGTAGACCATTGGATTTGCCATACAAAAGGCATGCATAAACACTAGGTTTCATGTAAGGAAAATGTCCAAAGCATGCTGCAGCCTTCATCGGATACCTCTCCCAAGGACTGTGCTTCCTCAGAGTGTGTCTGTCAGCTCAAGATTTGTTGCTTCTCATCACCATGTCAGAAAGGCTGAAAGACATTTTGTAAAAAGCCTAGCAAATCTTAATTGTTAGGGAATATATCTGACGGGCTGATTTTTTTTTTTTTTTATTTTAAATATTAGTGTGACTTGTTTAGTTATTTCAGAGAACAACACTAAAGGAAATCAGAAGAAATATTTTTTTTTTTGCTAACTAAGTTTTCCAAATTTTTTGGTGGGGAAGCTCTATTGACATCTGTTCATATTAAAAATCATAACCTCAGTAAAATTAAAAAAGGACTTTCGAAGTTGTAAACTTAAATCTTCCTCTCAGTCTTGGGCCCACTTCAACTCAGAGACTGGGTTTGTCTTATATTCAATGTCATTGTGACCTGGTGCTACAGATTATGGTGGTTCCAGGATGCTTATCTGAGAAGAGGCATCCATCTTTCCTGTGTTGCTGAGGACAACTTTGGAGGCTAAAGAAGAACAAATGCAGTATTAGAGAGGAAAGAAGCAGAGACAGAAAAATTAGGTTTGGATATGGATATGTGTTTGAAGGGCAAGGAAGGACAAGAGTGTTTCATGGGGACGTTATCTCTCTGTAAAACATGCTTTCCCTAGCTCGGGGAATTCCTGAGGAGCTGACTGACAGAAACACAGAAAATAAGGAGGATTACCTTAAAAAGCTCATTTATTGTACTCTTTCTAAATATCCAGTGCTAGCTATTCTTCAGCAGCTACAGGAGTGAGTTAAGGATTTACTGGGTAAGGCTTTGTTAGGGTCTTCCCCTGATCTGGCCAGTGGCCATCCCTGTGGCTCAGACCCTGGGCCCTGGGTTTGGCCTCAGCCCTGCTTGGCTGGTTGGAGAAGCCAAGGAAAGGGTATGTTCCCCTCACGTATGGGTTTCTAGTGCCCGTTTCCCAGCCTCTAGGACAAAATGGGATCATACTTGAAGAGATAGGGAAGAAGCATTTGTGTCTAGCAGAGTACAGCTCTGTCCAGAAAATGCCCTACTCCAAACCCTGCTCTTCTTCTGACCAAATTCTGTGAAACCTGCCAGCAAAGCATTGCTTTTGGTCCTGCTGTTGTTTGGTCTCCAGAAAAGCTAAACACTTGTTATCAGGGTCCTTATTAGGCCAAGTAGCAACATTCTGCATGGAGCCAAGGACCATAGCATTGCTAGTAACCTGTTAAGTATCAACGCAATGTTACAAAAATTAAAGCTGTTTTCTCAGGGAGATTTTTTAGAAAAAGAAGCTTAGGAAATGGCACACAAATTGTTCATGCTGTACCATTCACCACCCAGAGGGTAAGAAAAGCAAGATTTAAACTCCTATATATTCTTAATTCAGAGGCTTATTAGAT
Source organism: Cnemophilus loriae (assembly GCA_013397755.1). NCBI lineage: Eukaryota > Metazoa > Chordata > Aves > Passeriformes > Corvidae > Cnemophilus > Cnemophilus loriae. Next base: position 452,203 of record VZTF01003560.1, on the reverse strand, counting down.
ATGCATCTTGATTCAGTCTTAATTATATGATTGCAATGGTCTGTTCCCCGGTGTTCAGTTCTGTGCACTGGCAGGATAACGGTTAGTTAGCGAACAGCTGTTCAATATTTTGTTTTGGTCTTGTGCATTTTGTTGTTCTATACTGTATTTATTGCACAGTTTTCAACCTCTTTGTAAACTCAGAAATATTTATTTACATCTGGGGTTTTGTATAAAACTAATCATTACACTATATTTAAGTGTTTCACAGGTATGAAACATTTTCACAATATCCCCGTGAGATGAAGGGTTGGTATTCATTATGCCATTGTTACAGATGGGGACAGATAATTTAAAATAAAAATGTCTACTTGTTCCTCGAGACCTGTCTGAGACACGTTGTACGTGGTCTTCCAAAGTAATCTTCCTTTTTATTGCACTTTACACATTCAAAGCATAACCCTACTGACTTGTGCGCATGTCAAACACCCTGCTGAGCCCTTCAGTAGGTAACTTCTACACAAGCTATACCCCTAGTTGCTTGCCATCCCTAACTCCCAGGCTTTTGTTTGTCATGCTTTTTTATTTTATTTATAAATGCAAATCTCATGTAGTCGTACATCTTTCCCTCCCATCTTTGTGTCATTTTAGTTGCCCTTCTCCTTAATTTCTGTATTTCTGAATTTCTTAATTTCTGAATTTCAAATTCTTGAGTTATGGAACTCTAAAATCATCTGATATTTCTCACGCTTACATCTATGAGGAAGTGCAATTAATTTCATCCATTAAAACCTCTCATGATGTATATTAGATGGTTTTGTTTCTCTAGTCAATGTATCAACAGAGTAAATATATATCTACTCTGCTATCTTTTATTAAATTGGGTTTTCCTGCTCAAGCTTTCTAGATCACTTCCTACTCAATTTCTACTTATGCCATATATTTCCATACCTACCAAAATACAATGAAAATTGAAGGATGTCTGTTCCATTGTGTAGAATACTCATTGCCTTTTTAATCTAACTGTAAAAATATTTAATTGATTGATTAAGGCAAACAGCCCTAAAAAATTCACAAAATTGCATATACATTTGTCATTTGTGTGAAAGAAAACAACAATAGCAACAGAGTTTTGAGGTTATGCAAATTATTTAAAAATATGTATTTTACTTTGTTACACACGATTTAGCAAACTTCAGATGGATGAACATTTATAGCTAGACATTTACTGTTTTTAAATGTTAACAATATGGCCAGCAGCTGAGTTAAACCCTTGAAGTCATTGAATGTTAGACTAACATTCTAACCGCAATAACGACATTGGTAGAACTTTACTGGTATTTCAAGTAGAACATGTGAAAAAGTGTGTTTAGATCTGGTCCATTTTTTGAAGGATCATTGTCATTAATAAGCCTGCTGTATCAAGTCAAAATCCAAACAACTTTTCCTATCATAAATATTGTTCAAGATGAATTTTTAGATATAGTGTCATATGCCAGAAGGCTTAATGGGGCTCATAGAATGTATAAAACTGGTTCTGTTGCATGCCAGGCAGGGTTTTTTTTTTTCTAGTAGTTCTTTACAGACCAGAAAAAGTTTTAAATTTAGGTGTTCGAGTCTCCATAGGTTTACTACTGTGTGTGACACTTACTCACGTGCTCATTGCAAAAACCCGTCAAAACACAATGATGGAGTTTCATTCACCCTTTTCACAAGTGTATATGACTACAGAATGTGTATCCCATGATGAAACAGTCCTAGCGTGTTTGCTGTGACAGTGTGATCCCATATCCTTTCTCTGGATATGCCGTGTAGTCGTATAGCTCTGCATTTTCTGCATATCAACAGCAGACGCGTCAGTGGAACTGCGTGCGTACCAAACACATGGCAACGATGGAGTCTCAGCACAATCCTGACACTGGCAAAGGAAAGAAGCATAACAACACTTGATTCATGGCAGGCACTGCATTTTCCAGAGAACATTCATGGCCAAATTTTGCAAAATACATTAACTTTCAGCATTTCTTAGTATTTTCTGAATAGTTTACTAATGCTAATTAACATAATAACCACTTTGAACCCAGTCACCTTAAAGATGTTAAGAATTTCAGAAAACACAGTAATGTGTGCAACTGGGAGAACATAAAAAACACCCCTGTCATATGGAAATAGGCTGATTTAAAAAGAAAATAAAAATAATAAAATCAGAAGTGGTCATTTTATTCAACATTCTTGCAATATTTTTTCCCTGTGAGAACAGAGTTATCTGACATCTCAGCAAATAACTGTCTTGCATCCCTTTATGAGAACTACTTGTACTCAGATATATAGTGACCTTCTTTTTAGTGGATTTGTGCACATATTGCTAAAGAGATAAACATCTTTATCCACAGATTACAGATGGATAGTCAGACACAATAACTTCCCTTCTTTGTTTAAGACCCATGTCCCAGCCTTTAAATATACTTGTGAAATAAATTGCTCAAATAGTAATAGTTGTATAAAACATATTCCCTATGCAAGTTGCCTCAAAAGCAGATATCTGGCTTCCAGTGTATTTTGCTGTTAGAACACCTATATTGATGGCAGCATCAAATTATTATAGTAAGTACTAAAGACAAAGTACTTGTAACCTTTAAAGAATACTTCAGATTTCACGTCACAAATACTATAGTTGACATGTTAATTGCGTATCTCTATGAAAACTGGGTTATCTTTCAGTTTCTAGCACTTTTTAGGTTCATTAATTTTTCTTGCCTCATCTTCCTCTTATGTCTTCTTTTCATTGACAAACTAAATATAGCAGGATCACTAAAAATCAGTCCAATGAAGGGGTAAAGAGCAGCATTTCCTGAAATGGAATAGAATATTTTGTATTGCATACATACATTCATTATTCAGACTTTCAATTATTTTCCTTTTTTGCAGCCACCTGTAGCTTGTTTGAGAATGACAGACACTACTGTGACTTGATACTTCTCAACTGATAAAAGGCAGAGATTATAACAATAAAATATTAAATATATATTTAATATTCATTAAAGAAAAATAATAATCCTTTGAAATATAACGGTATCAGATTTAAATAATCTAACATCCAAGAATTCAGTCAGCCAACAAAGCTATACAACAAAATCCTCATTCATGCCCTTTTACATGGCCTGTGCTGGTGAGCAAGTTGAAAGTGAATCAGAATTAGGCAATTTTAATGAATACCTTAGAATCATTCCACATTGATGTTAAATACCACATCAATATTGAAGCATTTTCAGTCTCTAGAAATTTCCGAATTGGAGAGGTCTGTAATCCCGTTTTACACTCTTCAACTCCAATTCCCTTTTACCAGTAGTAAGAAAGTTGTACTATGACTTGCTGAGAAGCCAGGGAGACTCCAATTGTGAGGAGTTTATACATTGATAAAACGGGTTCCGGAGTCTCCTACATGATAACTGTTATCTATCTGCAGAGCTACCCCTGAACAGTGTGTGTACTGGTGGTCACAGCACAGAAGGGCATATTTTAGAGTTAGTAAACCCATTGGATGTATTTCTGCACACAGTGTCCTGCATGACCTGAGAGGTGTACACAGGCCATACCTGGAGCTGTGCTCAGTCTCAAAGCTTGGATAGCTGATCAGCTGGACAGTCTCAGGACATAAACATACTAGCAGAGTAGGCAAGGGTATGCACTTGAACAGAGGCGTAGCTTGTTCTTTGCCTCTGGAGAGTAACGAAGGCAGCTGTGAAATAAAAGTGTGATAAAACGTGTTCAGCAGCTGGCATGGAACTAAAGCCTGCTCAGTGCCAAGAATATTTCTGTTATTAATAATGCATGTCAGTGATGTGTGCATTTACCAATGCCCTGACAAATTCTACTACCAGTCTTAACAAATGGAAAACATACTCATTATTTTCAGAAAAAAAAATTAAGATATTTAAAGTTTGCGTATTAATCATGTATAGGAAATACGGAGTAAGTGTTGCTCTAACGTATTGTTTGTTTCATCTTTTTTAACACTTTCATACAGCTAAGTTTGGCCTGACTACGCATACTGATAACAGCTGGTTTTCTGGCTGCAAGCTCGGCAGCTGGAATATAAACCCTACCCGTGGTGTGTGCTTTCAAAGGAAGGCTTCAGAGCTAGTAAATTGGCAAGAAGGTGAGAACAAACATGAGACTGCCAAAAGGTGTAATGTTCACTATCATACCCCTAGACAACCAACCAAGCAGTAACACGTTTGACATTAAATCACCATTACTGTCAGTATTATTAGGATTAAGTCTGTTCCCCTGAAATATCAGTTAAATGGCTTTCATACTAATATACATCCTGATTAAGTGGAGTCTCTCCCTCCAGAGACAGAGTCTGAATTTCTTTCTTTTTTATGATCCTGTCCTTGTAACAGTTTAGCTGCAGCTCAGGACTAAGGTAGGATGTCACATCTTATACTCTCATTTCTCTCTCTGCTGAGAATAGAATTTACTTGTTTCACCCAAAGGTTTAATTATTTTTGTACATTTGTGTGCATAATTTGTGCTTCACAGAGAACTTGCCATAAAATATAAAGCAATAGCAGATAGATCCCAGGAAAACACTGTCCACAGTTCAATTTATATGTACATATGTTTTATATATTATACTCAAATACTTACAATAATGTGCTTGCTATTGTTTAACTGTTTTCAAAAATTAATGGTAACTGTGCCATAGAGGCAGAAAGAAGAAAAGAATCTGCCATAATGTTCCATAATGTTTTCATGTATTTTGTTGCTACCATAACACTTAAGAGAGATGAGGTCAAATAATATCTGCAGCTGATCACATGAGACAGTAAGGAGAAGAATCCTTAAAAATTTTAATTCTACATTACTTAGAAAAACTATTTATCAGTGAGACGTCACAATGGCTAGAGAGGTTAGGAACCCCTAATGCACGTGTAACACACGGTCTTACTGACTCAAGTGGGTCTGCATCAATATATTAAATAAAATAATTTAACACCATCAAAAAGAAATGATGTCATGATGGAAACATGACAGCTTGCAAGACTTTTCTGCACACTTCCTGGATTGCACTGAACAAGTCGTCTGGCCTACCTCTAAAAAGAAAAGTACCCTGAACATTTAGAAATTATGACATCTCCAAAAGTTAGGAAGATTTGTACATAGACAACATACGTTTAGCAAAAGAAATTCCTACTGCTGAATCAATGAGCTATTAGGATGTGCCATTTTCGTCCAGAAAAATATTCCTTCTCAATCTATTTTCCCAATAAACTTGTAAATTAAAGAAAATTAAAAATGCTAAACTTTCTGTTAGCTATAAAATTAAGTTTCTCCTTATTTTCTTGTGTTATAGTCAGCCCACGACATTACTGGTGAAGAAGTTAAGTTGGTATTCTGCTTAAATGGACTCTGAGTGTTTAATTTCTTAGTAAATATACTTTGTTATTAATTATTAATTAACACAGACACTTTTTGATTAATTGCAATAATAATATTAATGGTTATTATCCACATGAAGGTGATGTGATTTTGATGTTGATTGAAGTTCTCTTTTGTTTTTATTAAAACTAATTTATTTCTGAGAGAACCTGACATAGTTTCTATGATTTCCCCATTTTCAGCATTCAGTGGAAGATTATTTGTTTGCACTTCTTAGAGCTATACGGCATAGTTTAATTGTATCAGCATTCCTGATGTTTCCAGTGTGTGAATGCTACGTTGATGTTTATGAAAAAACCTGCACGATATTTGCTTGACAGCGTGTGTCTTTCTTCTGTGACACTTTTGACAAAATAGCCTTTCTTAAGGCTTTTATTTTGGAAATATTACTGGAGTGTATCCAATATAATTGAAATAGCACACATACGGGCTATTGCTACACGCGTTCCCTAAGCCAATGAGAAATCTGCTGACAAAGTAAGATTGGCATTAACAAAGCTAGTCAATTCACTACATTGTCCTCAGGGAGAAGTATTGATCCAAGCATAGGCAAGTGAATTGAGAGAGAAAGTAGTTACAGCAATAGGCAGAGACTTCCTGAGGCCTCAAGACGATGAATATTCTTGCAGTAATGTTTGCCTGACATAAAGGTCTTCACTTCTGCTCACATTTCAAACATTATTCTTCGGACTGGTTCTTTTCCTCTGTCGATGTGTTCTGGCTGAAATATTGCATAGATATTACATTAGTGTGAATCACATTTCACACAAGCACTGTTCACTGTAGAGACATGATTGTAGGGAGAAGAAGCACAACTTATATAGGAATAGAGTTGGCATAGGACCAATTCCTCATTGAGTGATCTGCAGCAGTCTCATAGCACAAGAACAGGGTGAGCAGAACCAGTCTGCTCATAGCAGTCAGGCTCATCCAAGAGTCTAAGTCACCAGGCATGTCCATCCCAACGGGGCAGCTCTGAGGGCAAGCTGGGAACCTGAGTCAGCAAGTCAGGGTCAGGATGCGCAGATATAGAGATGCAAAACTTATTTTGTGGGTAGCGGTGAAGCATCACTCTGCAACTTTGTTTCTCTTTGCCTGTTCTGAACATCAAGACCATAACTCTCCACTGAAAGTAGAAGAGCGAGCCACGGGAAATAAAATGAAATAGTCTTGCATCTATATTACATTTTGACAGCCTTCTCCGGGGTGCACTTGCCCTTTCTTCCGCCCAGGTAAAAACTCTTTATTTTCAAGACCCTGAGCAGAAATCCAAGAACCCTGCAGTTGAAAAGTAGAGAAAAAACCTTGTGGAGACTCATCTGGTGAGATACTCTCCAGTCTGACACCTTCCCAGTACCTGTTTATGCTATAGTCTTGAATTATCCTACTCTTAAGCCCAGGATGGCAGAAACACATTCTGGCCATGCAGTGAGTGCATAAACAAAACTCTGCATCTCCTGTTGTCAGCTTACATTTGACGGAACAGAGCTCTTTGCTTGTTAGTGGGAAACCTGTCTTCAGCTTCTATTATCAGGGAAACCTTCAGCCTGAGCAACCTGAACCACTGCTGCCTTGCCACCATGAACACATGTATGAGCAGCATACAGCAATACCTAGATCGCCAGTTTTCACTCGTGCATGTGCCTGATGTAATTTTATGCTTCAGCACTCACTGCTCACAACACTTGCTCTGCATGACTTCCTCCTCCCTGCCCTCATGACCCCCATGCCCCCTTCAGTCAGAGAGACCATCTCAACGAGCTGTGCTGGTTTTGGACAGGAAAATGTACAATTAGCACGTGTACAAACAAACAGAAAACACAGACAGAACTTGTATTCTCTGCTTAAAAAGCATTTCCCAGACTGCATGAGCTTATTTTTGCTACTAGTATCCAAACAAACACCATCAAATTCCAAAGAGACAGTGGATGGAGCCTATGACATGTATGTACTTAAACTTTTACAGTGTAAGGGAGAGGTGGCCTGTTCTGCTTTCTATTTAGTTGAGTCAAGTCTTTGTATCCCAGTGAAACCAGCTCCAACATAAGAGGACTGATTATCCCTCAAGAGAAAAGGTCTCACAGCTCAGTATTGAGGGCATTTTTTAAAGTTGCTTCCCAGTCAAAGTTGTCTCTTTCTGCCTGCTTTTTTCTGTAGCATTCTGGGAGATAACAGCGTGAGTCGCGCAGCGTCCTGTCTATAGTACTGTGTGTGGCATCAACAGGGTTGGGCTCAGTGACGGGCAGGTGTTACTGCAAGAGTGAAAATACGGTGAAGGACCATTTTGGAAAAGGTGTCATGATCTTCCAGGGCACCTCAACCTGAAAGACTCTGGAGAATGACAAAGACTCAAAAGAATTCACTGGGAAGGCCAAATCCAGATTTGACTTTTAAAGTATTTTCCTCAGGCCAGAGCCACTTCATTATATGCAGGTTCTGTTAACAGATACATAAATTTGCAATCTGAAAGAAATGTATTCTAAGTGTGGTTAGACAAAACATGCACTGCTTTTGGATGTTGCATCTTTAGCGATGAACTCATTGTGAACTGCTCAGTCTAGCTTTCAGACCTCTGAGATCGGAATAGTGGAATAATACAGTAGCTGTTTATCTGTGGAATACCAAATTCTTAGAAGTTCACCAAGGTCTAATGCATGAGTTAATCCCTGATCACAAATACATTCTAGTCTCAAGAAGAGAAGATTGAGAGAGGCTTTTACAGCATATAGACATATCTTAAGGCAGGTGTCAAGAGGATGGGATGAGACTCATTTCAGTAGTGCCCAGTGACAGGGCAAGGGGCAATGGGCACAAACTTAAACACAGGAAGTTCCATCTGAATATGAGGCAAAACTTCTTTAATGTGAGGTAACAGAACATTGGAACAGGCTTCTCAAAGACGTTGTGGAGTCTTCTCTGGAGGTATTCAAAACCTGCCAGGATGTGAACCTATGCAACCTGTTCTGGGTGAACCTCTTTTAGCACGGACTTTACACTAGATGATGTCCAGACGTCCTTTTCAATCCCAACCGTTCTGTCATTACGTGGAATTAGAGAATATTATTGCAATCTAGTTCAAAGGAGCTAGGACTCAGCAGTTCATAGGTTGAGATTAGTATACAAGATTCATTACTGCTGCTGAGAAGGAAATAGTGTGAATTAAAATACAGCAGTACGAAAAACAGAGCAAATGAAAGCATTTTCCCAAAGGTGCATGATTACAAGATAAACGTACCTTGAGACTGAAATCATGCAGAGTTTTCTAAAACTTAATTAAGTGAAAGTCCAAGTGTTAGAAGAAAACCCAAGTGGATAAATGATCTTTATTTTGGACCCTGCAGTATTAGCCTACAGTTTCTTAAATATTAGCATTCACTGTGGTTTGTGTGCTGAAGAGGGGGAAAATAGAGACAAACTTTAAAAAATCTGCCTTTGCTTCTGCAAGTTAACTATATAAAACTTCCATAAAAACAGCTGATTGTTCTGTGTAACCAGTACTTTTCTGTCATGATTTATTTTTTTAATAAAACATAGCTACTATTCTATCTTCTCTATATGGTATCATTAAATAATGAGAACTGTACAAAAAAGGTGGGGAAAAATACTAAAAAGAAGGAAAATGACTTTTCCCTTTAAGTTCTAGGGGTCCCTAGGGTTTGCATTTCAATATCTAATAGGAAAAATTGACTTCCTGTTCCTAAGGGAAACAAGAAAATCCATTATCTCTTCTAGGAAAATAGGAATAATTTAATCTTTTTCAATTTTAGCCAAGTGGTTCATTCTGATTGTTAAGCAGTACATTGTACAGTCCATTGTTCTTTCTTGAAACTTTCTATCGAGCCTCCAGTTTTGATATTTTATATTCCCTCAGACTTTTTCTAGTGGCAGAGTGTATGTTTTCTCATTTTCATCTCAAAATGTGCAAATACTAGATAACGGAGTAGTAGCCACAACTCTAATGGTATGTCTGGTTGATTATTGGTTTGGACACTGCTAATTTTGAAATCCTTGTAATTATGCAGGCATCTCCACGTATATTATTTTGCTATGACTTTGTTTCTCTCTGTAGCTTTTTCTTCTGTTCCCCTTTTTCATTTATTATCAGCCACTGTATCACCCTGTGTTTCTATTATACATTGAATATTATATATTGAATACAATCTAATTTTAAAAGCCTTTTAAAAATACATACACCTGTGATTGTCTTTATTCCTTCTGTACAATTTGCGACATTGAATAAATCACACATGACGTTCCTTCTAAGAAGCAGATGTTCTCTTCCATGTGCATATCTACAGTACCCATACAGATATTTTTTCAGATCTGCTAGCTGGAAAATGAAGGAAACTGAAGAAATTATTGAGGTGAAGAAAGAGCTCCAACAAAATCCTGGCCAACAGAAACAAGTCGGGAACAACAACAGCAGTAACAGGCATAAAAGGTTTCTACCCAGTGAAATTAGAAGCATGGGAGAACAAGAAAGACAAGATTCTCATATTCTCATTTCAGATAATTCTTTTACACTGATTTTAGGCATAAGAGGTAAATCATTCCCTGTATCTCTAGCATGTCCTTCACAAGGGTGTGGAAATCCACACCACTATTCTACTTTTGTCTGGTACTTTTCTTTTTTCAGTGGATATATAATATTAGCTAGATTTATGAGAACTAGAGGAAGATCATATAATTATTTACGCTCATTATTAAAAACTTGCCTTAAAACTCACTGAGAAGATTCCTTATTTATTTTCTTAAAATTTAAAAAACCTGCTTGTTTTTTCTTTCCCTTCAATGGCTTAACTTCCTAACAAATCTCACCCTTTTGTATAGTTTATCTTTTCTTCTTCATCTTTTTGTTTTCAGCTTTATATCTAACATCTAATGCTGACCTTCATTTAAAGTCTGTACTACGTTAGGTCTTTCCCTCACAAATAGTGCTGAGAAGTGGATTCTAACAAAGTAAAGGATTTGCTTTGCAGCAATCCATTAACTTTACAAAGGACACAAAAAGCTGCTTGCACTAATGAATGTCACCGCAGAGATTAAAAAGAAAATGCATTTTTTTCTTCCAATTCAGAACATATGTGTAGGTCTGTCATCTTGAGGCCACTAATCAAGTTTCTGTCAGAGATACAAAAAAAGGAAATTGTTTCAAAATGAAAATTGACAGGAAAAACAGACATTTGGAGAGGTGGTCTCTCTAAAGATTGGTATGAGGATAGCTGCATGACAATTATTTTGCTAATTAGGTGGTATCTTCTAGTATCAAAGGAATCTTTCATGTGTCAAACCTTTCAATCATAGACTCATAGAAACATTTTGGTTGGTAAAGACTTCTAAGAGCACCAAGTCTAATGTTAACCCAACACTGCCAAGTCCACCACTAAGCCATATCCTTAACCACTACATCTACAATCTTGTCTTTCAAATACCTTCAGGTTTGGTGACTCAACCACTTCCCTGGACAGTCCACTCCAGAGATTAACCCTTTTGGTTAAATTTTTCTCAGCATCCAATCTAAACCTCTGCTGGCACAATTTGAGTCTGTTTCCTCATATCCTATTGCTTCTTTTTTGGAAGAAACTGACACTCACCTCACTACAATCTTGTTTCAGGTGGTTGTAGAGAGTGATAAGGTCTCATTCAAACATGAAAAATATACATTAAATTGTGCTCTTTTTTTCTGTCCAACTTGATCTGAGGAAGATTACTAGAAGTTACACACTCAAAATATATATAATTCCAATTCATATTTTCAATTCAGTATCAATAATAGAAAGCTTACAATATAAACATTGGTAGAGTGAATTATATGTGGTATACATTACCGAAAGTACTATAAAGAATATTTATTATTTTAATTTTACATATGCAAGCAAAAAATTGTTTTTAAGGGAAAAAAAATAACAAAATTACAAATGTAGTTACTTTGGAAAACAAATTCTTATTCCTACTAGAGCTGAAATTTAGTCCTTCAATTTTAGATCTTAATGACCTTCTACTAAATGAGTATGAGTACATTAAAAGAATGATTATAAGACAAAAGTAAAAACCTCAATAAAGGACTTAAAGCAAAGTTTTCTTCAAGTAAATCATATGTCGTAGGTCATTGGCAGCATTTTGTTTTAAGGTATTTTGGTGTCTTAAGTTGTCAGACAAACCTGTGTTATCTTCTGGATTCTTTATTCCCAAGAGGATTGAAAACAAGTAATCACTTTTGGGGTATGGAGGACATAGAAAAGAATGGAGCACATAGAAAAGTATTGATGGCATAGTGGTCACGCTATAAGTATGCTTTTCCATACTCAAAAATCTACATCTGTATCAAGCAGTTTCTAGATTTCTTACCATCATATAAAAAGTGAGCAGATTATACTGTATGCTGCAATTCTTTTTGATGCACTGAACTCCTAAAACTGCCTTAGGAAAGTCTAGGTTGATTCAGACTCCAGGATTCTCAACTTAATAACATCAGTGTTTAAATGTTCAAAACTATTTTCAGAATGGGATAATGAGGACTCCATATTGATAACATAATGCTCTGTAGAAGGGAACAGGCTCCCCAGAGAAGTGGTCAAAGCACTAAGTCTGGCTTCAGGAAGTGTTTGGACGATGCTTTCAGGCACAAGGTGTAATTCTTGGGGTGTCCTGCGCAGGCTCAGGAGTTGGACTAGGTGATCTTGATGGGACCCTTCCATCTCAACATGTTTTATGATTCTGTGATTCTCTGCAATATTTTTCCAGTGTTGACTGGTTAAATACGAAATTACTTCTACTTAAAATATCCACCCAATAGATACTTAAGCACATTGTTTAATGAGTGTTTAGCACAGAAAGGGAGATAGCAGCTGAATCTACAGTATAAATCCTTACTAGCAAAAGCATAGGACAGTGCTTCCTGTGAAAGTAACACTCAGCTTTACAAAAAAACCACATCCAACCCTTTTCAGAGACTCTTTAGTTCTGGCTTTTTTCTAATATCTTTTTGAATAATGAACCAGACAGTGAGAGATAACTTGGTCCTCATAGAAGAGAAGTATCAGAGTGAATAGTAAAAAATGTGAATCTAGATAAAGCACCCCATTACCTAAGGACATAATTTAAAAATGGTTTGAAAAAACAGCATGATCTTTACGTTTGCAGGAAGGGAGGCTGTGGTGCATACTGGTATTGGGCTCGATTGGTTGTATTGCCTGTATTGTTTCATCTCCTCTTCTACACACTTTGTTCTGTCAGGATGTGTCTCAGTCTTTCAGTGTCCAAAACGGTCAGAAGAAGAAGCAGACGCTCTTTCAACTCTGACTGTTGCACAAGTGGTCCCCAGTGATCATCTTAACTGGATGTGAGATAAAGATGTTAAAACTTGCTAGGAGTTCCCTTCCTTCTTTACCAGATCCTCAATTTGGTTGGTAAGTACCCATAATAAACTGTATTATATCATAAACTAGGGGTCCTTCATTCAGATACTGAGTGGCAAATCAAGTTACTTTTCTGAAGGTGCTCAAAAAGGAGTGGAAGGCATTCCCTCAGTCATTTCCTACATGCAGGAAAAATTGCCTCTGTTTCCACAGGACATTAAAAATCTTCAATATGTTATTCAGGTTATCCAGAAAAAGTTGTATTTAGGTAAGGATTAAAATAAAATGTACTTGATCTCTTGAAGCTATAAATAGTCTTGAAATGTGGAATTAAAGGAGGATGTGCCCAAGGAACTCCCTAAAGCATCTGTTCTACCATTCAGCTGCAGTTCATATGGAATCACTGGAACTGACAGTGGAGATGGTATTTTCCTACTCTTCTCCTCCATCCCTTTGTCTCAAAGCTCATAGCAGGTTTCCATAGGTCCCTATAATCTATAAACTATTTGCGATCACTGTCTGTAAAGAATGAAAAGCACGTAGAGATATAGAGTAAGTGAGACAGAATAAGCAGTATCTTTGTATTCCTGCCTTACAGAGAAGTAAAGACTGAAGTTGTTCCTGAGGTCGTGACCCCAAGGATTGCCAATAAAATCTCAGACTTTAGAGGTCCGGGTACTTTCCCGGAAAGATTGAAAAAAAATGTGTTTCATCCACAGAACCTTAACCGAGCAGGTAGAGAGAGTGGCTTTTCACCTTGAAGTATCAGATGGAAATCTAGAGGTACAGGCAGGGCACCGAGGAAGGCAGAACCACTGTTCTGGTGAAATTCATTAAGTGTTATTTCTTCATGACCCAAAATTTAGGAAAATGGATACAAAGAATACTAAAGCATTGAGAACAAAACCTACTTTGTTGTCTCTTGGAAATAAAATTATTTTTTGAGGGTACAAATAAACAAAGCAATTTACTGAAGGGTAGCTTTATATGGAATCACGCTGTCAGAATCCCTATACAGTAAACACCTTTAAAGCACCTTTAAAGAAGCAGGAAAAAAAGTATCAAAGACACCAAGTACACGTCCATATCCTGAGACCTCCTTAGGGATGAGGAGAAATGAGACGGTTTGTGAAGACCAGCTGGTGTGTCCTGAAAGCTGAGCCATAGTCCTGACTAAGTTTCTGTTATCAGGCATGATGTATTTAAGGTTGTGAGAAGTAATTCTATCAGCAGATGTTTGCTGAGTTCCAGTAAAACCTTAAATGTCAACAGATTCTGAAAGATTATAAAGAGATAATTTCCATCATGCTAGGTATCTCAGTCATAACAATGAATAAGCACTGACATCAATGTTCATATATGTCATCTGCAAATGCAGTTCTTACATAGGGCTACTGTATTTCAAAATCCTAAGCAGTCCAATAGAAACTAATATTTTTTCTGATTTTTTTTCTGCCTTCTGCAAGAAGAAATTTTGCAACATGCTCAAACAAAGATCTATACAGATGATTTATTTCCATGGAGAAAGAAAGATTTTTATTTTCCCAAAAATGTTTTTATTCAATTGGTTTTGGTTTGCTGTCTATTTTCCTTGGTTATACAACGAAAGAGCATTATTGGTTCTCTTATCCAGTGGTAACTTTATTCTTTGGCTAAAGTATGGATATATTTTTTTTAAATTTTATTCATTAGAATTTTTTTTTTTCAAAGACAGAACATCAGTCTTTTTTCTTTGTCTCTCTCATAATCACCCCTAGAGCTAATAAGCTCATCTTGTAAGAGGAGCCCAAACTATTCACACCCAAAGGAAACTGAATTTCCTGCCCATTTACAGAAATAAATATGTACACACTTCTAGCATTTATTGAAGGTATAAGGTGAGTTCCCCTTGCTGAATATTTACCTGTCTCCTACATTTTCCTCACCTTTTTTTTTCTAAATTATTATATACTTGCTCAGCTAAGAATACCAGAAAAATGTAGTAATTATCCTATTTTCATTAAATGACAGATGTTCCAAGTGCTCAGCCCTCTCCTGCAGGGGTTGGATCTGGGAAAATGCATCAGTTGCAATGCAAACTGCAGTTAGGCAGCAAAGATGCTGTATAGAAAAACAATAGAAAACAGAAATCTTGCTTCAATTTCTATACTTTCATTTTAATACAAGTGTTTTTTGCAGGACTTGTTTTATCACTATAAACAGGTATTTCAGTTGGAACTGTTAGGTCTTACTTATACTTGTTCTGAGATAGGATACTTAAAAAAAATAGTTTCATCCATCTTTACAGGAAAACATTTTGACAGTGTTCAAGGTAAACAGTAGTGCCTATAATTCATGAGAGATGAGGTATTTGCTTATATTCTGTGGCTCCCCACTAGCAGCATCATGTCATTAGTCCAACTCTAGTCACAAAAAGCACAGAGGAAATCATTCTACTTCAAAGATAGATTCTGCCAGCTTTGTCACAGAGAATTGTGCTTACCGCATCATGCCCTCGGGGAGAGGCAGATTCCTCTAAAGGTCTGATGAATCCCATGTGGTCTTTCCCAGCAGGACAAAACTCATTTATGCTGATTGCCTGCTAATTTTGCAGTGGGAACACGAGCCAATCACCATGGGTCTCATAGAGCTGCAACAATTCATCACTGTGATCCGTGAGGCTAAAAGAAAATTCTTACACTTGGATTGGAAAAGATACCACATAAAGTGTCTCAGCTCACTACAGGGAAAAATATTCTGGGATAGAGCCACACAGTTGCAGCAGCAGCTTTGTCTCACAGCTCAGCAAAACCATAGATTTCTATGTTAATATTTGTATCCAGGCTAAATAAACTTAGTATTTTACCAATCTAGACCTGGTGATTGAGGTGATTGACGTACGGTTCTGGTAATTAAGTGGAGAGTGGAGCTATGAGGGAAATTGGCTCAGCTAGTGATCTCAAAGTGTTTTAAGATCATTATGGCTGGTATTCATCAGGTGTTGATACTTGGACTGTTACTGTTTACCATCTGTTTTAATGGTCTGATGGAAAAGAATGCAACCTCAGGTAATACAAAGGTAAATCCAAGTTGAGGGCAGTGAATTATGTGTGGAAAAACAGGGCTGTTATAAAGAAAACCCTTAGAAGCTGAGGTTTGAATGTACATCACACAATCAAACAAACCTTCCAGAGCACAAGAGAATATGTCACTCACAATTGAGTGACAATTGATTGTCACTACCAATTTGATTTTTCTTTAGCATGACCAAAATAAAATTCTAAGAACTATTGTTTTTCATGCCCTGATCATAATTCTCCTCATAAAGAACCTATTTTATTTCTGTGAGATATAAATTGTGCGATCTGCTAATAATTTCCCTAATAACTTTGAAGCATTGGTCCAATTTCTACCACATTTAGCACAGAAGTAGAGAGCTCACAGCTATTATGTTCCAATAAGTCTCATGAAAACAGGCACAGGAGTAGAAAGATTATTGCCCCTACGGCAAGAAAAAAAGTTCAGTTAAGCTCAGCGGTGTTGTCAGGCACATGGAACATAAAAGCTTCCATGGAGGAGAAAAAGAGGTAGGGACAAAAGCTTAGGTGCTAGAAGGCAAGATTGGAGACAAAGCAGTAACAGTTTAAGAAACAGCTAAAAAGCCTGTGAAATATATTCACACAAAATTGAACTTAACCAGTTCTGCTCCTCATAAAGTATCTTGAAGTTGAAAGTTTGAAAACTTGTAGCACAAAGTGAGGGTAAGAACGACACAGCCTAATCTTACGGAAAATGTAAGTAATTGACAAAGCAGAAACAAAGTATTCTCACCCGTCCACAAAGAAGAAAGTACAAAGCCATTGTCATAAATCGGGGTATGCATCCTGATATTTCACGGAATCACAGAATGTGATGAGTTGGAAGGAACCCTCAAGGATCATCATTCCAGCTCCTGGCCCTGCACAGCACCATCCCCAAGAGTTGCACCATGTGCCTGAGAGCATTGTCCAAACACTTCTTGAGCTCTGTCAGGCTTGGTGCTGTCACCACCTCCCTGGGCAGCCTGTCCCAGTGCCCAACCACCCTCTGGGCAAACTTGCAATATGTGGTGACTGAAGAATCCCAACACTGGAAAACTTATTGGAAGAAGACGTAATTGACGTTACTGTGGGGCTCAGCATGATAAAATTGTGTGAAATGAAAGTGGCAACACTCACACAATTAAAATGTCAGTAGATTTGAGAAGTTATTACCAACCTTTGAATCAGCCAATATCACCTCTGTCAACCTCTTATAAAGGAAATCTTCAGGAGTGAAGAATATTTGATTTAAATATAGTATTTCTCCTCTTAAAAGAATGAAATTATAATCTATGAAAGGAATACAATGTACGGCTGATGCCTGGGATTCTACATTTAACGAGATGTGACCCTCAAAAATAAAATTTAAAAAAAAAAGAGTATTCAGAGTTCTGAAATCCGTTGTTATTTTTCCAGCTCAGCATAGTTTTTTTCATCCTTTACATGCATCATTTTCCTTTGCATGTCTCCGTTCTTTACTCTGATGAGTACAAATTTTCCTCTTTGTGGTCTACTGGATATGACGTAGCAGGTATGAATATGTAGAAAATGTACTGCAACTATCAGACAACTTTTCTGATTAAATGAAAGTACAGCTTGATTCAAGAAAATCGGAGAAGTTTTTTAGCTCTGCCAATTTGCATCCTTAGCCCCTGCTAATTTAATTATTGTTCATGAGGAGATTCATCTACATTTTTTTAAAATGGCATTCTTGCTTCACTGGGCATTTCCTGGGTTAAAGCTGCATCTGCAGCTTCATTCTGGCAAATGCCTATCCTTTTTGTACACCCATAATGAAGCATGCTTATTATGCCACGTTAGAAACACTGCAGCTATCAAGATGGGAGAAGCAGATGTTTTCAGAAAGGCCTAGGGACTAGTAAAATGAGCAAGATGGAATTAGGTACTTTGAAGGAGGAAGCCAGAATGAAGATCCACAATTCCCTAAGAGGCTTTTTTCAAAAAAATAAATATCAAGCCCACTTCCCAATTTAATACTACAGGGCTTGAGCCCCTACACTTCTCCAAAGATATTTAATACCTTCTTAGCTGATGAGGTCACCACAATTTGTGATAATAAAATCTTTGCAATGAAGTAACAGATAAGTGTATGATCGGACATAAGAGAATGCTTGATTGCCTTTCATTAAAACATTTTCAGCCTTCTCCAGTCTCAAAACTTAACTTTTACTGGTTTGAATTAGTTCTCAAAACTAATGTTTGAGGCAGTCTATAGGAAAGGGTAGGAGATATATTCAGATGACATAATAGACCACAGGATTTAATTTAAAGCTCTTCACTGAACTGGTTTGGATTATTAACGTGTAAAATGTCAGGGGAAATTCCCCAATAAGAATCAACTTTAGACACATACTTCTCACATTCTCAAACATTCCTTAACAATCCTACCAGGAATATTTCTGTGCTGAATTCAAACCTCATCTGCATTAGTAAATTCACACTGGTGCAATTTACTTGTTGTTATTCCCAAATGAACCTACACTGCTATATTTTAAGCATGCTTACCTAAGTCTTTCAGTATTGTTTAACTCCCTCAGAACAATATCAGAGCAGATTTCTTTAAAGATAGTAAAAATAAATATTCTGCCAGCCTAAGCAGAATAAAATAACAGCTAGGAAAAAGATAATCCTTGACAAAATCCCAAACTAAACCAGATGTTTACCAAATGAGATAATTAAATGTGCTTACAATTCTGTCTGTCTTCATTTCCAACACACTGCAGCAACCCCAGTATCCTGTAGAGTGATGTGCTCTCATTATACAGTAAACGTTCTAATTTTAGATGTCCTCAGTGCTCTCTTTGCAGGGTGCATATAGTCATGTGCCACAGAAGAGTCAGGGATGAATGTGGACAGCTGCTATGATCTGTTCTGTAGGAATTCTAGTCACGCACGTGGGGCAATTACTCTACAAGGTGCCATGAACACAACTCTAGAAGAGGGAGTAGAATGAACTACCTGGACACAAACTTCTACAAATCATTCAGTGTTTGGGCTACTCAAGGACTCAAATGAGTGTCTTTCCTAACACAGACATAATTTATTTCTTTCATGCATATTTAGATGTCTTTTGGGGGTGAGATAACTAACTCAATATTGTTTTTCATGAAATATTCTTGAAGACACGGAACAGGGATTTTTTCCCCTGGATTATTCTAGATGAGGAAAATACTAGATGACATGAAAACATTCAGGGAGACACTGAGTCTAGGGAGATAAAGTCAGATATATTTCTAATAGTGGTGCACATCGAGGTAATTATTGCAACATAAATAAATTAATCATTTTTCTAATTGATATCAAATACTGGGGATTTTTATTAAAGTTGAGATTCTGAAGGACAAAAGAATAGAACAGGAACCCTCTAGACAAAAAAGGTGAAGCAGTACAATCCAATACTTTCTTGAAATCTTACGGATGAGGCCCATTAGGGAGTGTCAGACAAGCAAGCCCTCACCCGGAGATATATGACCTCTGGGCAATTTTAGTGTCAGTCTTGAGTTCTAAATATTACCTTCCAAACTTATTGCAAACATAACTGAATTAGTAGAATAAAACTGTAACATCTTCACCATGTATGCCAAGCGCAAATGATAAAAAGGTTATTAGGTAACTACAGCAATACTGGCAAATGAGAAATAAATGCCTCTAAATGATGTGCCTGACTTTCCGCCCCTCCATTAAGTTGCAAATTATAATTGTATTAAAATACGTTATGATGCATTAACATGTTTGTATGATTTTTCAAGGTTTCTAAGTAGAGTATGAGAGATTGAGACCCAAGGAACAGTATTTCCTCTGTTCAGCCTTGCAAAGACAGAAATGGAAGGAAAATGCAATCAGCACTGAAGATGTCATAGGGCTTTCAAAGACATAGAGTGAAAAGACTTAGCAAATGGTCCTCTATCTCTTATTAGTGGCTTTTTTTTTTTTTTAATTTATTAGTATGCAATTATTCCCTAGGAAATCCCACTGCAGGTTGAAAATCTGGAAGCAGAGCTGCTACTCTTACACTGGCTTTTTCTACCCAAGAAAAGAGTAGTGTTTCTTATGCCATTTTAAAATGCCTCTTCTAATTTTCACATACTTCTTCCATTTGCTCTGGATGGTCTTCTGCTTGACTCGCAAGAGTCAGTTAAGTCAGTTAAGTCAAAACTTATTTTCTACAAATTACTTGCACCAATAGTCCGTGACAAGACAATGCAGATTCTGGACTCCCTCTTCAGTGAGTGATAACCTAGTGTAGATTTGACGACAGATGGAAAAATGCTTCCCAGACAGCTGCGTGGCTGCCATCCCATGTTTCTTTGCACACTACACAGATTTAGAGAAGCATTTTATCAAGGCTTTTGTTTAAGTGCTCTTTCATGATGTGAAGTCGCGTTCACCACATCACGCTTGAGCTGGTCTCACTCAGATTTGGTCAGCTGATTGTTGTACTCATCCAAAGTCCATACTTGTATGACACCACGATGCAATACCAGACCAAATACATTCTGTTGAAGCCATCAAGGGATTGTGACTTTCCTTGTCAGCCTAGGAGATCACTGAGAGATAAGAAAAAAATTATAAACAAACGAACAAACAAACAAACAAACAGAAAAATCCTATTTTTTACAACACAGGTATTTGAAGCATTTGCTAAAGGGAGTAAAATATGAAGAAATGAAAATGTAAAAGTCACTGGTATGAACCGTAATGAGGCCTCAGTTAAGGCTCAGTAGTTGTAAATAATTGAAAGTATCTACTAGTTTAATTTTGATAGGTACATTAAAGCAAGTATAAACGGATATTTAGGTACTTAATGTGATTATCCCTTTTTTGAAGTTACAGGCACAAAATTGTCTTGCAGTTCATTCTACATCAGGTAGTTTTGCTTTTGTTTCTAAGAAATTATGCCATTCCTCCTAAAAAGGGCAGTTTGGGTCTATTTTTGCTTTCTGGTGTGTGGCAGGTACTCTCCAAGTAGGAGAGCTGCAACAGGCTCTGCAAGGTCTTCCAACAGAATATGATCTGAAATTGTATGTTTCAGCTGTTTCATATTTGTTTGCCCTTGTTTTGAATTTTAGTTAAATATTTACACATTATTCATTAAAAATATTTATATCCACTTGCACTTGGATTTGGGCAGAAAGTTAAGAAATAGGCTTTTTCAGCTATAGCAAAAAATGTATAAAATACAAAATCAAATATATTTTAAAAAATTCCAAAAAAGTACAAATCAAACGAATTGTAGACATTTTAAAGTAGATAAGCTTGGAATTAAATTGTAAATATTTAAAACATACCAGCAGAAGGAATCTAGGACACACTTACCCATTTTCAAATTGTACATAAATAATCCTGATGTATTCCTTGAAGTTCTCACAAAATAACATGAAACATGACTAAAGATATTCCACATCATGTGAATTAAGAAAAGTTGCAAGGGCTGTTATTTTTGCTGCAGAAACACATGGCATTCAATGTTCATCACTATGGACACTGCCATTTTAGGGAGAATGTTTTTGTCCTGCTCATAACATTCTGAAAACATCTGAAAGACTGTCCCACAAGCACTGAGTAGTTACTTCCCTTATCTGCAGTTACTGCAAAAAAACTCCAAACAAACAAAAAAAACCAAACTAACAGAAAATGGAAGAAAAGCAGAAAACACCTCCAATATCAGTGTATAGATATAACATTGTAGATACCAGCATATGTAGACATGCTACTCTATGTCAGAAGAGTTCTATCCAAAGCAGCTGGTATGCATTATCCCGTCATGACAACTATTGGCAACTATTGGTATCTGCCAATATGGATAAAAAAACTGCTGCAAATGATGCTTAGAACTGTTGAGATCCAGCAGGCAAAGCATAGTGAGCCTGGCACTGAGGTGGTTTGTTTCATGTTCCTACGCAAAGCATTGCATATTTGAAGTTACCCACTCCATAGCAAAGAGTAATGTTTTGTCCATTCTGGCTGGTAAAAATTATAAATGGAGTCACTTGACCAAAAAAAGAGAAACAACAGGATATCTGGAAAAGAGAACCTTGGTGCTTGACCTCTGGTGCCAGAAATGCCATTGCTTCCAGCTGGCTCTCATTTTTATCACAAAATGTGTGGCGAAGAAAATCCCAGAGTGCATGGAACTGGAGTCAGGGCAAGGAAGATAAAATAACTGCTCATGAGGCTCATCAAGAGAAAATCTTGCTGTGATTTTGAGAGCAGTGTGAGCTGGATGTACAAGTGAGCACATTTATGGCTCATTTATCAAGTAATGAACCATCACATGATATGATGAAGCTCCTTCTTCCCATCAACTCTGCACAAATTGGAGAAGCTCTATAACAGGTCTTGTTTCCCGATGCTTTTTCTTCTTGTCTAAAATTTCTTTACTTTGAAACATTGCGTACTAAGCAGCACAAGCATCTTCTATATTAAACATGATTACACTATTCATAAAATGAACCTTTCACAGGCTGCTGCCATAGAAATCATATATTTAGATTTGAAATTGCTGCAATCAGACTGTACTGTGGTTTTAAACCCAGTGGAAGATAGATGCATTTTCCTCCTACTCCTCAAAAACAGAATTCACCACAGAAAGAGCTATCTCAGTGAATGGCCACAATTCTGAGTGTACAGAACAAGTAAGGTTTTGTAAATAACACACTTAATTTCCCTTCAAAAGCCAATTGCAAATGCTTTTCCTTGTGATGGATGGTATCTGCTTTGCTCACAGTTAATCTTTTCTATTAAAGAGCATGACTGGACAGAAGGACTCATTTCCCTTGTTCTGCCTGGTAACCTTTGTATCCAGCAAAACCCTCTAGAGAGCAAGTGTGGGTAATACCTCTGCAGAACATGCCTGACACTTCTCAACCGGCTGACTCTCCTGTACGGACAGGGTACAGGCAGGAGCTGAAAACCAGCAGAAGAAACTGTAAGACCAAAAGAAAGACTCTGGAGAGTAACGGAGCAAATAAATAGGCAAATGTCAGAAGTGACAGAATGAAAAAGCTGTTAGAGAAGCAGACAAAGGGTATGATTTTTGCTGAAACTCAGAAAAATTGATTAACTGAATACAAGACTAGTTAAAAGGACCTTCCTATCAAGAATGCAGTGAGGAGACTGAAAAGTTATTCTCAACTCATTTTACTGTTAGTCTTCCCACTAACTGGTCTAAGTCTCTGTGTCTAGAAAAGTGAAATCCTTTGTTGCAATAACTCTTTATCTCTGGAGATGCAGAGCTATGGTACATTCAATTTCTGGAAATGTGTATGAAAATTTTCTTCAAAATTCTGGCATACTTCTACAACCATGAACTTCAATAGGGACCTATCCATGACATGTTTCGAAGATTATAAGACAATAAAATAAAAATTACTTCCTCTTCAAAGGAAAGAGTTAGTGTAAATGCAAATCTTGTTTCTCTCCCACTAGTGCACCGAGAATAATTAATTGTGTTATGCTGCAGCAGTCTCCTTGTCTGTCAGAGAAGACAAATATCCAAGTCATTGCTCAAAATTCATTATCAAAACAAACAAGGTGTCTGACAGTAATTTGTAACACGTGGCTGTAGTACTGTGGTTTGGCAGCATATTCACCTTAAGAGTTTCCCTTGCTTCCTCTGCTTGCTTGTTCTTACGTTTAATGTGTCCGTCATTTTGTTAATTGTAATCCAGACACCAGAACTGATCTTGGTTAAAAAACAAACTCTGAAGAACCAAGGATTGAGGAGGGTTACTATTAGTGTGGTATACTCACTATAATATTAACATTCCCTAGGTATCCATTCGGCCTCTGCCGAGAAAGAGAAGAGGGGAGGCAAACTCCAGTGCAGAGGCATCACTGGGAAGTCGTAAGAATTTTTTTATTTGGTGTTACTGTTGAGGCCCTTGGCTCATCAAACCGCACCTTGAGGTAAGAGTCATGGGGTACTCATTTAGGAATTTGTGAAGTCTTGATTCAGGGCAACAATGCTGGAATTCAGTATCATTCACAATATGGTTGTGTAGCACACCTGTTCATCCCATCCTGCAGTGACTGATGGCACAAATTGGAGAGGGAGGGGGGATTATACACCAAAACATTTAGACAAATTTGAATTTTATGAGAAAAAAGAACGCTTCATTTCCCTCATTCCATCTTAAACAACCCTCAGCTAAATAGCTTAATAGTTTTAAGAAGAGCTACTTCAATCTGATCCATGATTTCTTTTCAGAAAAACATCTGTACTGATAAACCCCCATAGGTATACAGCAAGGCTGTGTAACCAGTNTTTTTTTTTTTTTTTTTGTGCTGCACACCAGTACAAAGGGGTTTTTTATATCACCATGTTCCTGCAGGGAAAGGGGAAAGGAAGAATATATCAGTTACTTGTAACACAATTCTCTTCAGCTTTCCAACAACAAATCTAACAGTCCTTTCATCTTCCTCTCAACTAATTTTTATGCCCTCGTGCTTCAGAGTGGCTATCTTCAACCCTCTGTTCTTCTCAGTTTAAAACAAGGTTTGATGAAACTTCTCTCGGCTTTTTGCCTTCTGTTCTTTGTCCTTCTACAGGCAAATCAGGCTCCAAGTGCTCTGCCAGCTGTTCCGCAAGGGAAGGTGAATATATTGGCATTTTACCTGCCTTGAAAGAGGTTATGAGCAGTTAAATGTTCAAGATCCCATGCACAGAAGGCACAGTACAGATATAAATTATGAGTCTAGTTGCAGCAACAAAATGATAAAAGGCAATGGCAATGAGGGAGCTGCTGCACAGATGTCTAATTGCTTGTATGCAACAGCTGTTGTAATTGAATTTGTGACAAGACCCTGGCATTAATGCAATGATTCTAATAGCTGGACACACCAATGGAACATAAACGAGGAGTTCCCTTTGGCAGGACAAACTGAAACAAAAACTGCAATTAAATAGCACACCAAACAAAAGAGAAATACCACATGCACAGCACTATAAAACCCCCCCAAGTTTGTGCTAGCAGCATCACAAAAGATTAGAATTTTCTTCAGTCTCCTTGAGATTTAGAGTACTCTCCCATCTTTTTGAATGAGTGTTATATTTCTTTCAAAATCTGAAAATCGTGAGTAGAACTCCTCTATCTTCTGGAACTGTTCTCAGAAGAGCCCAAGTCAAGTGCTAGTTATGTGGGTTCACCTAACCTCACCCATCTTAATGAAGAAGCAATCAATAGCTCCTTGCTAGGAACATACATAGCAGATAATGATCAGAACTTCATTATAGATTTTCTTGACATCTTTGTTGTAATGAGACTTTAGGTTTATTTTGGATAAAAATTCTGAAAGCGGTAACTGAAATATATGAAAAATTAACTAAATATACTCTTTATAAAGATATATTACCTGATTTTCAGATTATGTTTCTAGATGAACATATTTTTATGACTTCATCATAATTGGAACCGTATTTCTTTTAACGTAAAAGAAAAGAGGGATTCAATGAAATGCCAAAAAAAAAGTATCAGTGAAAATGAATGAGCTGGAGTGTCCCTCCAGATATAACATCTAGGATGTATTTAATTCATAATGTTAATTATTATTGGTCATGGATTTCCCAGTAAATATTTGTGATATTCAACTATAATTTTACTTTGGTGCTTGATTTTGCTTCATGGTAAAACTTTACTTCATTTTCAAACCGTATAAATGTCACAAGCTACATCTTATGCTCTTAAAAGAAAACAGCAAACCAAATTATCTCCCCTCCCCCACCAAAAAATCTAGGAATTATAGTTTAATAGTAGCTTTAATATATTTTTTTCTAATTTTTTAGGAAGTAATAGCTAATATTTAATCATTTTTCTGTGCAAATGTTTTATTAGTACTTATACAATAATGGCATTTCCTCTAGTAGGAGGGTGCAGCTTAAGCCTGGTGCTCAGCAATGGTGTCGTGCTGCAACCAATCTACCAGCTGACAGTACTGCTACTACACGTAAAGAGAGAGGAGCCCGAGTTTGTCCAGATTCCTCCTCAAAAACGCTGTGTCTGGCACATATTTTCTCATGACAATACAAATCTCACTGCAGAAAATACATTTTTGATTACCCAGGCTGTTTGCCTGCCAATGAGCAATTAATGCTGTTATCACCTAATCAGCTGTTGTTTAAATGCAGAATGCAAACTATGTCCTTGGCTTTGTTCTTTTCACTCTGAACACTGGTAAAAGCAATAGGCTCTCTGAAAAAATTTCCCGTAGCTCAGACTCTTGAAGTGTCAGTTCACAGAGATTAGAGAGGTGTATTGTGAGAATTTACTTCTTTCTGTACCCAAAGAATTAAACACTTAAGTATTTTGGTTTACACATTTCCAAAGCTGTTTTTTCAAGACCTGTGTGGGAATAACTTTATTTGCATTAATATTTTAATTATTGATAAAGACTCCTTTTAATGTCAAATTATTTCAGTAGACAATTCGAGGAACATTCAGCTCATGCCAGGAGACGGAATTTCTTCTGACATCACGCAGTTAACTTTTAGTTCATGTTGCAGTCTTCTCACTTATTTCACAGCATTTCAGAGAGGTGCTGATGGATTAGCCATTCCTGTGCTTTTTCCAGAGTAAAACCCAGTGCTAACAAAGCTGCAGTCATGAGGTCAGTGATAACAGACAGCAGCAGCAGCACTGGGGCAGCACACCCCAGACTTGACACTGCGCTCCCACAACACCCTCAAAATATCTCCTCTGCAGACTATAACACCAGCTATCCACTGCCTGCTCTGATTGTGGCAACACTGGCCTGTTTTTTCACTGTGGATCATCCTCTTGTGCTCTAAGAAGCTTTATCCACAGACCTGATAAAAAAAATTGATAGACAACACTAAGCTGTTCTTTTTGCCTTATTTTTTCTCCTAGAAGTAGAAAGACAATATCCGTACAACAAGGATCCCTAGTTGGAAATGTGGAAGACCCAGAGGGAAGATCATATTTTGAAGTTCTCTCACATTTCATCTTTTATCTATTGATCATTCAGAATTAGGTCGTTCTCAATCTCTCATGCTAGGAAAAAAAAAAAAAAGGGCAAAAAACAAAACCACCAAAATAATGAAAGTAACCTCTGTCAGCTAAGGAGATCTGAGGCAGAACTTAGGTCTTCAATAACCACATTGACTAACAAATCTATATGCCTTAAGAATAGTCTGTGTCTCTCTCTCATCTCATCAATTCATTTGGCACATTTGATTAAATGTATTCTTATATAGTGTGGATGTTTTTAAAATTTATTTATTTGGTTTTGGTTGTAGGTTTTTTTAGGTTTTTTTTTTGTTTGTTTGTTTTTTCAGAATTCTTGATTATTTCTATCCAAGTCTTTTCCAGATGGATATAAGCCAAGAGCCTTTTCATCATCAAGCATACAGACAGTTACTGCTGGGAGCATCAGATCAGATCTGTCTGGATTCCTGTGATGCAGAGGTCTTTGACAGCTTTTCGCAGTAAGATGCACTTCACCTCATGTTCAAAACCCCACTATGTGCTTCAGTGCTGGTAACTCAGAAGGTCAGCCACAAGCCATCAACAGGGTGAATCTTCATTATGCCTGGCCATAGGAGGTGACAGTAAGAGCTGGAAGAGAACAGTGCCAAAGCCCAGATTTAACTGCTTAATTTAATGTAAATCAGATGCTTAAATTAGGTTTTTAAACACCGCAGACTTCCTCAGAAAAGACACAGGAGTAAATTTCTGTTTAACTTCATTACTTATGTTAAGAGTTTACTGCAAAAAGAGTTTTAATTTAGATATACAAGTTAATATCTAAAATCACAAATATAATCCCCATATCACACTTCTCCTCTGCAAGATGCTTTTACTTTACGCTCTTTATTGAAGTAATGAGTAGACTTCAAAATATTAGAAAAATCAGAATAATTCAAGCACTGCAGACTCCCAGAGCTTAAACAAAGCTCTTAGAAAGGCACTGACCAAAAGGTCAGCTGGTAAATCTTTCTGAGACCCAAGCTGATATAATTTTCATTTTTATCATCAGATTCATAATTAGAAGAGCTCTTGGTGGTTTATTATTTTGGGTTACAAAAGAAACCAAAATTTAAAAAAAAGACTAATTTCCTAATGCATGTAAAAAAGTGTATCAAGTTAAGATTCAATTAAAACACTGATGATGTTTCTGACACTTTGCTTTTCTTGGAGGATTGGTACATGTTTATACTTATGTTTCCACCCCTACAATATTGGAAATTGAAAGTAATTCTTGGTGTTTTGAGTTATATTTGGAGGTCTTAATAGGAACCATAGGTTTTTAAGTCTTGGAACTATTGAATCTAAATTCACGCTGATACTGGTTGTTTCACATCAGATCTAGTTTTACATAATTTACATTCTTTCTAGATACAGGTTTGAAGCCAGGTATGCATCACTGGGAGTTACTGATTTCCAAAACTGGTGAAGAAATGAAAGCATAAAGATAGGAGTGTAAAAGCAAGACCCCTCTTGTCTACATTCACAAGATCAACTGTAAGAAAAGCTTCCATTCTACAGGTCTCCTTTCAAATCTCTTCAGAAAATTCCAGCAGTGCTATGGACAACTAGCACTATTTGGAGCAAAAAACAACCTTTTTTTTTTTCAGTCAAAAGACCAAAAGAGACAGAATTGTTTAAACAGTACGAGATACAATCAATTAAAACAATACATGCTCCAAAAGACATCACACATCCTAATGTGGAGGCCAGAGTAAGCACTATTGATTTTCTTTCACTGCATATTTCCTCAGTGTAAATCAGTTAATTTGCTTTTATTAACATGAATTGGGTGCAAGAAACGCACATATGATGTTTTGGTGAAAGCATTATATCTTTCCTGGGCTTTGGATTCTGTTCTACAAGCATACATAATGAGTGATTTTCTTAATTAAAACATTTGGCCAAATTACTGTTAAATAGGATCTGGCCTGATGTTGATGCTCAGTTACTGGAAGAGAAAGTGTTAAGGAACCTTGTAAACCACAAAGTGGTGGACAAAGAAATAACCCCATAGTACCTCTGTCTTTTTATTTTTTTAATTAGGCTTAGAAATTCATTCAGTGCCTGATGTCCATTAATGAGATAGACTCTATTAACCGTCTCCTCGTCATTAATATATTTGCTTCAGACAGAGTTGCAAAATTTGAAGAAAGTGTCATGTCAAAGTTCAACTTCCTGACTTTTCAATTTTTCTCCAGGGAAGAAATGATATGTGCCAGACTCTTATTAGGCTTGACTGATAAGGATTCCTTGGTCAGTGCACTGGGATGTTTTTGCTGGCACCTTTGCCAGTGGTTATAGAAACAAGCATTTCTATGAATAGCAGGACTAATGAAGCCTGACTTGATTTAAATTTATGGTTCAAAGGATTTTCTTACACTTACAACAGCTGTCTTCTACAGAGTCTCTACTGTGTGTCACAAAATGGCCTTATGCACCAGAGTTACTCCTTGGTAAATTGAGATGGATTATTTCCAGAATAGGGAGACCTTAGCACTATTAGGGTACCCTCTTGTATCGAGGCATGTGGTTTGATACAGGGATTTCTAACTCCACTTGTTCACTTGTCAAATTTGGATAAAAATCATCATTTCAGACCTCTGATACCTGGCATGAAAGTTGTTGTGAGGCAGGGAAATATGCATAAACACATGTCTCAAGCAAGGGGTTCAGTCTCACTAGACTTGCTTTCTTAGAGACTCCAGCTTTCGCTACCTAGCAGTGACAAAGCACCTAACGTGATGCAGAAGAATTAACTTTCTAGAATAATCTTCAAACATTTCCCTACCAGTAAATTGAATTTTTAAAAATATATAATGCTTCATTTTTTTAATTTTCTTTTGAGGTCTTATTCAAAGCTTTCCCGGAGCTGAACAAAGGAATAACAAATCCTCCAAATCCCTGAGTCAAAGTTTTTTGCACTGTTAAATGGATCAAGCAAATAACTCATTAAGCTAACGTTAGTACTAAACCTCATATCTAACAATGTAAGATCTAATTTCCTTACTGTGGCATCCAGAGAAAAAAGCAAATGTATTCAGTCTCCTGTACCTCATTTCTATTATGTTGCAAAATACTGATTTTCAGTTCAATAAAAATATAGAACACACAGACACTGTTGTCAGGTCTCTCTAACTTAATTACAAATTTAACTAGAAATTTTGCAGTATATACATCCTTAAGATTTCATCTTCAAGACACTCTCGGAAACAGAAAAATTAAGGAAATGCCAATTTTTCAACCAAATGTTCAGAGTTAGCTGTTGTTAGCTGTTTAGGCTTTTCTACATTGTCAGTATGCCAGATCCCACCTGTCACCTTTTTGTCCAAGCCATCCATATATCTTACTATGCAAAATACTGAATCTGGTACCCTTATGGAGAATGTTGCTCTACACTATAATTCCCATTCATTTCACCATAAGACTTTATAATCCAGCTACTATTTGATATAAATGAATCTACTCCAGTCCTCTATCCCCAGCTTCTCATCTTCTCTAAGAAAGAAAAGTTACAAATAAAAAAAGTGTTGCACCAACTACTTTAAGAAGTGTATATCTGCCTAGACAGCATGAATTGCTCTGACAGGTTCGGTCCCTAAATTACAAACAAACCAAACTAAGCAAAAACAAAAAAATGACAACCCCTACCGATTTTGAAACAAAAGATATAAACTTAGAATTGGAAATTCCACTTCCAATACAGGAGTATTTCCAACATTCCTTTGACTAACTTGCTTTGAATGTTGTTGTTATTCAAGAGTTCTCTTTAGAAGAAGCAATCTATTTAAATCCTTATTTCTTTAATTTTTTTTTTTTTTGTGTTCTGCGCTTGGGTTCCACATTTTTCTTTCCTTATAAGCAGTTGTTTGCATGAATGTCAGCAATTATCCTTATTTCTTTAAATAATACCTTTTACAAGAGTAGACACAATTTCACATCCTCAAATTATTTTTTTTTAAAAGCTTTTCAGGCTTTCATTAGCAGAGAGTGTGCAGACAGATTTTCTGAAGCAATTGAACTTAATGTTTTATAAAAAAATACTACATCCCAAAAGAAATGTTGCAAAACACAATCTTAAGTTTTATTGTGACAAATCATAATAAAAACACTGGATTGGGGAATAAGAGAGGTTCACACCACCATATCTGTTCTACAGAGGCAGTGTAAGAAAACTGATTTTTGAAACACTAAGCTATTTGGCCAACTAATATTTTTTGGACATACACTTTTACATTTGCATAAAAGCTCTGCTGCCAATTTCATCCAATAAGTAGTCAAGAGCAGGAATACATAGCTCATTTAAATTTAACATGCAGTCACTATATCTCAATGTCTCTCAACCACTTTTGCCTCATAACAAAGGCTGTTAAATTCAGGAATATAAATGTATCCTGAAATGGATTAACCACACTTTTGAGGAAAATCAGTAAATTACCATGTCTTTAAGATGGAGGATATGGATTTTTTTCATGTGGGAAGAAAGAAAGGAAAAATGAGTGAGGAGAAAAACAACGGTTGGGTGGATTTTCCCACAACTTTTATTTCACCTTCCACATGATGCCCTAATAAAGTGGGCTAAGAGTATCAGGCTTATTCTTCTAATTGGAAACATTATTATTACTACAAATATCAATGCAGAATTTTTTAGAATGCCAGAATTTATTTTAATCTCATTTGCTTATAAAGTATTATGAAAATTGCACTTCATTTCCCAAAAACATCTGACATAAAGATTAAGAATTATTTCATTTTTTATCTATTACCTCTGTTCTATTCTGTATTTCCTCAAGAGGGCTTAGAAAGCCAAACTCAACAAGACCTTGCTATTTTATTACAACTAATAATTGCAAACTGTTGAGTAAATATTAGAGTCTGCTATACAGTCACTGCACTAACAGAATGTACTCTTACAAAATATTAAAATCCTCCAGTTTCCTTCCAACATAAAATTTGGGATTATTTTACTAAAAATTTCTGATTAGTGGAAATAGTCTGTTAGCTGTATCTGAAATAACTTCTCTGCTCATTTAACTGCAATCTTTTCTGTCAGTGACACTGTAAATGTAGAATGAAAGTGCTAAAATATAAAAGCAGAAAATTAGTATGTTTTCCCATGTTTTTTTAACTTCATGCTTTCTGAGTATGTATTATGTAAAACAAGTTATTTGGTCTCACCTCAACAGACAGCATGTGACAGGTGAAAAGTCTGCATGATCAGACTAAAAGTTGCATCTTACCCAATTTTATACCTGTGAGAGTCAACAACTACAGTTAGTTAAGGAAAGAGCCTTCTCCTGCTTTATCTTCCTGAATTCTAGTTTGGGGTCTCCTAGTGCTTTGAATTTCACCTAGAGTTTTATTTGCAAAAGTCACTGCTTGGTCTCTCCTCCATGTATGTCTTTAGTACTTTTTCAAATCAATTTAGACTAAGCTGCTTAGTGTGGAAACAAACTTTACAGATTTTTTTTTCACATGCTCATAAAGTATTCTTTACTGATCTTCTCTATGATGCTGCCTTTTTTTATATCTAACAAATACTCCACATCCACCTTTCATGCTGAAGACAGTCAGTGCAGGCTTTCCTCAAAGAAATGTTCATACAGATTTTATTATTTTTGTTGCTACTCCATTTTTCCGGGCAAAATTGCAATGAATACAAATGAGCAGAGAATTGACACACACATCATCAGTAAGGCAGAATCACAGAATCATTAGGGTTGGAAAGGACCTCTGGAGATCATCTTATCCGATCCCTCTGCCAAGGTAGAGTCACCTAGGGCAGGTTACAACAGAATGGGTCCAGGTCAGTTTTGCATGTCTGTAGAGAGGGAGACTCCACGATCTCCCTGGGCAGCCTGTTCCAGTGCTCTGCCACCCTCAAAGTAAAGAAGATCTTCCTCACATTGAGGTGAAACTTGTGTTTTCGTTTGTGGCTATTACTTCTTGTCTGGTCAGTGGCCACCACTGAAAAGGATCCGGCACCACTCTCTTGGCACCCGCCTTTGAGATATTAATATGTTCTCAGTCTTCTCTTCTCCAGACTAAACAGGCCCAGCTCCCTCTGTCTCTCCTTGTCAGAAGAATGTTTCAGATCCCTCATCATCTTTATGGCCCTTCACTGGACCTTCTCCAGTAGGTCCTTGTTTTCTAATATTGAGGAGCCCAGACTGGACATTCCAGATGTGACCTCACCTGGGCTGAGAGAGGCAGGATCGCCTCCCTGGATCTGCTGGTCACACTCTTCCAATGCACCCCAGTATACCATTGGTTCTCCTGGCCACAAGGACCTCCAACTGCATTCTACTCTGCTGATCAGGACACTTTGAGCTCTGCATTCCATCAGTTCTTGATCCACTTCGCTGTTAATTCATCTAACCCACATTTCCTGGCCTTATCTATGAGGATGTTATGAGAAACAGTGTCAAAAAGTCAAGGTAGACAACATCCACTGCTCTCCTCTCATTGACCCATCCTGCCATTACAGCCAGCCCAGCAGGCTGGACCTGGTTCTCCTGGCAGGGCCCAGTGATTTAAAACCTTATCAAATCCCATGGTTGTTTGAACAAAGAGAAATTAAATGAAATGGGTGCTGAAATTAACTGGGGCTGAAGAGGACCTGTGGACAAACTGAGACATAATTACTGGAGCCATCTACGTGCTGGACCTGAAACAAATCAGAGCAGAAACATGGGAGCTGTGAATGAGCTGGAGGCAAAATCAAACTGAAGCTGAAATGAGCTGGAGCCGTCCACAAACTGGAGCTGTCCATGACCTACACCCAAAACAAAGGGGCTGAAACAACTGACCTGAAGCTAACACCTTGATACTCTAGTTGAATCCGCTCTGAAGTCAGTTGTGATCAGCATAAAGAAATGCTAGAAGTCAATTTCTCCTCAAATGCTTTTTCTGTTCTGTGAGCATCATGTCGATAGAAAGGTATGCTAGTGAGCAAATAGACGAAGACAAGAAGCATAGACCCTTGTATCTCACAGTATGGGTTTCTTCTTGTGTAGTGGATGTGTGGGAAAGTTCAATAGTGTTTATAGAAAAAAGTCTTAGAACATATTATGGATTGTCTTAAAGATGCTGTTAACCCAGTGTAGCTGATGATTCTCGTGCTTGGTCTCCGTGGTCAGAATAAGCTACAGTTTTATAAGGTTTAGCTCTTTGTATAGCATCTATTTGTGATCGTATTGAAAAATAGCCTATGGTATTGATTCAATAAATAGAAATACCTCATAAGAGCACACATTAACGGATGTCTCATTTTCTCACTAGGAAGTTTCTAAGTGGCTGTTAAATGGCTGCTCAACTTTAAAGCTGATCATGCTTTGAACGGGATTTGGAACGAAGAGCAAGGTAAATTGTTTCGTGACACTACAGGAGAAGACAACTGTTCTGCCAAACCTCCATTTACAAAATTGATTTTCTAGCAGTTTCCAAATAAGACACGAAGCTGTTTAGCTAAGTGTTTCACACAGCTCATCTCTTGAATTAGAGTGCATACATATAGGAGACTGCATCTGCATAGCTGTAGGTGAGATAGAGAGGACTATCTTACTTTCTCTGCCCACTAAAAGTTTTCTCTTAAAACTAGGTTGTTTTCATGGAAAAATAAGCCAGAAGATATAGGGTGCAGAGTCCCTGCACCAACGGATGGGGACACAAATCAATCTACACAAATCAAATAAACTTGGGAAAGATCTTTCAGATCCAGTCTTGGTATAAAGAGTTTAAAGCATGATTTTCTTTCCTTTTGGTTTGCAACTGTGTTTTTGGAGTATAACATTTAAACTCAGCTGTCAAATAAAGGCTAAAATGCCAGACACCCTTGAAGTTATTCAGCACATTCTAGCTGCTGCTTCAGCCTGTGACAAAACCTTTAAGTGGCATAGAGGATATCATCAGACCAACACTATGTGTAAAAACCACAAAAAACTAAGACTGTCAAATTCCATATGCAGACA
Source organism: Cnemophilus loriae (assembly GCA_013397755.1). NCBI lineage: Eukaryota > Metazoa > Chordata > Aves > Passeriformes > Corvidae > Cnemophilus > Cnemophilus loriae. The sequence goes on along the minus strand of VZTF01003560.1, from coordinate 417,389 downwards.
GATAGTAAGGCATAGTGAGAATAGCAACTATCTCAGGACAAAAGTTGCTAGAGGCTTTTGATTTTACCCCCCCCAAAAAAAAAAAAATTAAAAAATCAAGAAAAACTGCCAGTGCAGATTGAGAATGGAAGCGTTGATAAATGTAATGTTATCAACAATGTCTATGTCTTTCAGGGGGTACAATAAAAATATATCAGTTCAATATACTGCAGGCAACTTGAACTCTTTCTGCTCCCATTGAAAATGATGGGACTCAAAACATTCAGTTTCTGAATATGATAAGACACTCCTGCTAGCATACCTTGCCTCTCAGCAAGAGCGCCTTAGATTTAATGCCACTCTATATGGCTTTTGAAACTTACACAGGGTTTGTTCAGGCATTTTTGTAATATAACATTTGGACACGTCCTTAATGCCTTTCTCATGAGTAGTCTTCAAAGCAAAAAGAGCAGTCCAAGCAAGGAGAGGGCTATGGTAAAAAAGTCAAAGGGAAGAAATAAGTAAGGAATGTAACATTCTTGGTAAGTGGCAACAAAATACCAGACATAGCACAGAAAAGACTCTAATAGGATTACACTGAGATTCAGTTTCCAGTAGGAGAGAGAAACAATGGCACAGAGGAAAGTAGACAGGTAGACACTATAGGTAGGCAACAGGAGGAATACTTGCCCATTTGGTGATGGTAAAGTGTTAGTTTACAAGGTCTGTGTGGATATTTTCATTAACATTTGGAAATTTCTTAAAGAATATAATTATATGTGGTAAAATCACACATTCCTGAAAGCAATTTCTGTCAGACAGGGAGAAACAGACAGGGTCTTCCCTTAGAATGTAAAACCTTGCTCTTATCCCTGGGTCCTGGCACAGCCCTGTGTCAAGAGATGAGCAGTGCACATTTCTTATGTGTGTCTGCTCCTGCATAATCTTTTTCCCTCTTCTCCTCAATATGTCAGTTTTACAGTGCTTCTGTTGTTCACACAGTAGGCCAGACTTGATCTGGGAATAGGCCTGGTAGTGGTACTTTGGGACACCGTGTTTCTTGAGGTGAAGGAACAAGTGCTGCAGCCAGGTGGAAAAAATATCCAAAAAGATTGGCTAAAAAAATTGGAGAATGTGATATAATTGGAATGACTGCTTAATGTTAGTAATAGCAGGAAGAGTTATTAAAATCTACTTGTCCTGCTTGCAATTAATGGGTACCAAAAGCACATCAGAACATAACAGTTTGCTTGCTTTTGGAATTCTGTCAAAGGTCCTATCTGCCAGAGAACACCAAAGCAGAGACTTTTAGGAGTTGTCAGTAAAAGATCTCAAATAGTCCTTCAGGATGTAATGTGATGAATGGAGCTTAATCTGAAATTGGTGCTTTGCTACGATGCTGCAATATAAAGGCTCTAAGATTAAGAAGACATTCCAAGTTTATCCTTTTTTTTAGATAATTCTTTCCAAAAAACACAAAATAGTTCAGTAAATAGCAAATTTTTGAATTTTCCCTGCTTTTCTCAGTTTAATATATTTGAGAGAATTTTCTCACTCTTGCCTTCTTACCTACTCTATGCTGTACAATATACACCATGAAGTCATTCTCCTATTCCATCCTATTACTTTTTTATGTAATTGCATCTAAATCCCTTCTAAAAATTCAGATTACAAGAAAATGTATAGATTTATGCAGGAAAACAACACAGAAGGAGCGTAATTGCATCTTAGCTCTTCTTACAGAGTTAGAAATAGCTTCATCATACCAGCCAAAATATAATATCATGCAGTTGGAAATTGAACTATGAGGAGTTTTATAACTATTATGAGGAATAATGTTAATAAAACAGGAAAGTGCAAGAAGATCACTCAGAACATCTCTGAACTCTTGGTTCCTCAGGTGGAGTGAAAAAAACTAGTTTAAGTTTGCAGCTTGTGAGGGAGCATAGGGGTATTTGGAAGACAGTGCCTTCAGACAAATGAACTAAGAACTACTGACAAAAGAATAGGCAAGCTTACATTTGTAGTGTCAATAATATGTTGTCTGCCCATATATTAACTTAAGAATAGCTAATCCATTCTTTAGAAGTTTTACTCTCTACCTGATAAATAGAGAGGATCAATGAACCAATATTTGATCTGTTGGTACCAAACCTTTTGAGCGAAACTAGGATTTTGAATGAGATTTCTATTTTTTTTTCCAGTTTAAATTACATCACAAAAATGAACCTTCATATACTGTTTCATATATGGATTTAAGTGCACCAAAAAAATTTACCAAAGTCTTTAAAAAACAGTGTTTCAACAGGATATTGTAGTTTAACTGCTCAGTTTGAACTGCTTGGTGTAAAGTTTTTCATTCTTTTATGCATCTATCTTTTCTGCTCCTACTAGTGTTACCCCTTTGCCTCTAAGCACTGCAAGACAAGGAAATTAATGATATTAATTACTTAATGATGGTAATGATAATAATACTTTTTCTTATTTTTCCCCAATCTAAACATTATGACCAAATATTTCAGATTTGTCCATTTCTAGCTGATGACATATTCTTTATGATTTTTCTTCATTGATATTCGACCTTACAAAGAAACATAATTGTCACAGGAGAGAAGTATCTTTACTGCTTTCTTTAAGTACATCTGAGAGCACCCCTCTTTGCAATCCTAGGAGGAAAAACATCAGTGTTATAAGGCAAAAAAAAGCATCCTATATTTCAGAGAAGGCTTTCTTTCTGTTACTGACTGTGCTTGTTCCAGATTAATAGGAAGAATAAATGAATGAATATGCAATTTTTAAAGTCTGTACAATATAGGCTTATATAAATTTATATCTATAATGGAACCCTACTTCTTTTTGTTAATATGTTTCATTTACTGCGTAATATTTTACCAATAAAAATTACAAAAACCCATGTTTTTCCTATGCACAAAAATATTTTTCTTGAGTAAGATAAAATATTAAGATTTTCTGCATTTATTGAGGTGATTAACTGAGTGATTCTTGGCAGCATTTCAGTATTCTGTACTAATATCATTGTACATCAAAATAAATCATTGACCTTCCTAGTAAATTAAGAGAGAAACATGATTACATACTAATGTAGTCTCTTCCATTAAAAAATCCTCTGTCTTCTTACTTTCCTCTGCAACTCCTTTCTTATGATACCCTCACATTTCCAGCCTCGAAACTTCATCGTCTTTTGATCTTTCAATGATCATATGATTTACAAGGTTAAAAAAAGAAGAAAACAACCCAAACCAAAAAGCCAATACCCAAGAGAATAACACCATTTTATACGTACAGTACTAGTAGCATAAGTACATTTGTCAATAAAAGGTGCCTTTTTAAAGATTTACTACCAGTATAATAGTATAAAAGAACAACCAGAAATTCTGCCCAGTTGGTTTAAAAAACCATATGCGCAGAATTTCTGCTTGTAATTTTGGATTACATTTTTACATTTTAAAACAGCAACAGGTTTGATACAAATGCATTATTTCTTTCAGCTCTAGACATGTCATCCTTAGCTACTGAGTTTAGTTTTGAAGACAATAAATTGAAGAGGAAAATTATTATTTTCAGTGGTTGTTTTGTCACTGATTTCAGGTCTCAACAACTATCTCTTAAGCAATGACTAGTTGAGTTAGAAGGCAGCTTTAATGTGTTCCCACCAGAGCATCACGTTGTGACTACTCTGTGATCCACCTCAGATAAAGCAGACATCCTTACTCTTTTTCTTCTCACTCACAAATCAGCTGCCAAGACATAATGACACATGTATTTAGTGAAGACATCTCTTTTCAGAACTTACAAAAGTATTACAAATGGATTCTTTGCGTTCTTGTACCGTATTTTAAAGTTTTGCTGTTAGTCTATCCCTCTTGAATTCAGAAGACTAATGCTGGGATAAAACAGACACACAAAACTGGGAGTTGTAATTGCTTGTCAGAATTATTCTTAGCAGAAGGACAGTTCTTGATTGTATAGTTTCATTTTAAAAGATTAATTGAGTTATCTGACATTTCTCCTAGTGGCTTTTTTGAGGAAATGTTTTACAAGCAAGATCATGTAGCACAACAAAGTTAAAACAGGAATTGCAGATGAAGAACAAATTTGTCATGGTCCCAGGAAGTTAATTCAGTTCTGTATAAGAACAAGAATCTAGCATAAGGAAGTACTTTCATATCCAGGAGCTTTTTTTATATATTTTTAATTCCCTGAACTATGCCCTTATTTATGTAATGAGATATGTCAGATAGAAAATGCAGCACCTACTCATAGCTACCTTTTTACAGTAGAGCCATTAGTGAAATTCTACCTGGGGCTTCCAAATTCCAGTGAGAATTGCAAAATAGTACGCTGTCTTTTCTAGACCAGTTGGAAAATTAAGATTTAGACTCAACACAGAAATCTGAGTAAGTGAGTGATCTACATAGTCACTGACTGCAGAACAAATTATGGTTTTTCCCCCGGTAGACTGTGTTTGCTGCAGCTGACAAGAATGAGATGCAATCACCCAAGAAAACATGCTGTATATTTTATCAGGTACAAAAATAATATGAAGAAAAAATGGCTTCTTAATAATTTTACTTTCCATTAATTAAACTCACGCATCGTCGCTGCTTTCTATTCTACACTCCCAGGCAGTAGATCACTAATCACTTTAGAGGCTTCAATGTGGAGTCTTTGTTCCCAGACGGAATCCTCTGTGAGCCACTCAGGAAAGACCTGCAATACATCTGCTGATACGCTACCCCTGCTCCTTACAGACTGTGCAAAATACCATTTGACAGGAACATTCTGAAAGATCAATAAAGTGAAATCCAAGCAGAGGAAAGAGCTACATCTATGTTGAATTGAAGATATTTCTTTGCAGCCCAAACTTTTGCCATCTTTAAATATCTTCTGAAAATATAAAAATTCAACTTTCTTGGAGGAAGAAAGCTCCTTTTGCAACAGAACTATATAGCATTTTCTAAGCAGACTAGGAGAGCTGCTGCATGAAGGGTAGAATTTCAGGATCTAGGGGCTGAATAAAATAATGTACCATGATGAAAAAAAAATGTAAAGAATAATATTTCCCATACACACACAAAAAATATGAAATTTCATCAAGCTGAATTTTTTAAGTTTAATTGCTTTGAAAACACTTGGTTCTTCCCTTATGCCCTTGCTAGACTTTCCTTCTGACTATATAAGTCAGCGTAGAATGATTGAGAAAAAAGAGAACAAATGTAAATTGTAGGAAAAGTAAATAGTAGCAATCAAGTTTCTTAAATTAATATTATTTGCTTTAACCTATCTTCCCAACCATAATGCAGCTGCTTCTGGAGGTTTCACATTGAGCAAACTATACAAAATAAAATACTTCTAAAGCTTTTTAGATCACAGAGGAAAGATTTCTTCATTTATGTAACTGCAAGTGGTGTGGCAGAGCCCTGAATCTTCCTCTCCATCCAGTTGTATTAAAAAGTAAGTTTTTCCTGCTTTATTGTTTGAGATATTGTATGTCCCAAGGCAGTCCTAAAAATCTAGAGTCTTCAGCTCTATTTGGCTGCCATGCACAGACTTGTCTTGTTCCTTACGCCTGATTGTGATTCCGGCATAGTGGGAACCAGAACCTGAGTTGCAATTACGCAGCCACCTGGAGGCGTGTCAGTGGAAACAAGAAAACCTACACTACTACACAGCACAGAGTACAATTGTCTTTGAGTAAAGAAGAATTCAGTATGTAGAATCCAATATAAAAAAGGTCAAGTTCTTGAATCAAAAATTATATATACCTGGGTCATGAGGGTTGGCTTGAGGGCCAGCTATCTTCAAGATATCTTGTTTAAAAATATCTGGACTCCTTTGTCTATAACTCACCAATATCAACTGATTAAAAAAAAAATTAATGCCACCATTAAAATCCATTTACTTTAATTAAAAACATTAGCAATATAAAGAATATCTAATGGCTTTTTTGCTAGAATTTTTTCTCTGCTCATTCACTGGTGCATTGAACCTGCTCCCTTTTTCTTTGTATTAATATATTTTCTGCTTGCTTTGTAACAGTAGCTCATCCCACCTCATAAATAAAGGCATCAGGGAAGCATAACAACCCAACCAATTAATATGCCTAGTGGCTAGTCTGTCTAGGGCCTATGTATAAATAAGAGAAAGAGCATCATCTAGTGAATGATTTGGGACACATAACTCCAGCTCCTATCTAAAATTACTCCATAGGGGAGCCTCTCTGCCTTTCAGCAGTATCTGTGCACATCAGGCTCCAATCTCACAGTGATTAAAATGAGCTCGTATGAAACTCCCGTACGTTTTAAAGCAATGCACAAAGTGAAAATCTCCTGCAATCTTAACTCTGCATTTCAGTTTCAAAACTATGTTTTCTGATTTTTGATTAGTGGCTTCCCAGGTTTAAAAATGGGGTACGGGAGTTATCTTGGGGAATTTTGTCCAACAGCTGCTGCAGTATGATCTGGTGGTTGTGTAATGCTGCCAGGCCAAGAGTAACTAAATGGTATCAGTATGTTACCTCCACTTGATATGTTGCAAAAAACCACTAGAAGCAAACCCTGCATTTCCTCTGTTTCCTCGTTCTAGAGAATGAATTTTGAAGGAGAATTGAGCTTTAACCTGTTTTTGTGAGGACTTCACTCACCCACAGACATTTAACCTATCATTGCTGCAGTTACTTGAAGACTCTAAATGCCTGATGAGCTTCACGTCATGGATATTTAATTATTGAAGAACTGTTTTGTGCAGTGACAGAGAAATACCACCGTTTTCCTTGATGTACTACAGTCATACCGTGGCCTCATACAGAAAATGAGAAGGTACATAGAAGTTTTTACATAAGCCATGAAAAAATCATCATGCAGACACAGTACGGATCTTTTATTCCCTTACCCATCTTCTTTTCTTGCTGTTGCTGTCATTGTTTTCTATCTATGCTTTTGGCTCAATCTCTAGTTTCTTCTGAATAATTGATTTTATGGTACCGTATAATTCCAATGTATCCTCATTTCTTGCTTTTCTGTTTAGATGCTCTCTTATTTTTATTGTTTTCTTTCAAAATACTAAAAGTCTTTTGCTTGTTTTTTTTTATTTTTCCTACTGCTTTAGTACTAACCAAATATCACCAACAGGTACTGCTCAGGGGTGCTGAGAACAACAGGAGGAACATGAAAAGAAAGCTGGGAAGAAGGGAGAAAAATGCATTTTAATTTTCTGGGTCCTGTAAAGTTTCACTTATGCTCACATTTAATGCTCCACAGGAAAATGTGTTTTATTCCCAGAATGACTACAAGCCTCTCCACACACAGTGAAGCTTCTGTCAAATATTCCTAGTGTCTGGCCTTGCAAACTAGTATGTAAATGACATTTCCAAAAAGAAAGGTCCTTGTCAGCCTACTTGTTTCTTAAATATGCTTTGTTTGACTGCAATAAAGTATTATTCCATCTCTGCTGCTGATTGTGGATATGCTTTATTTAAGCTGCAAGTGTTTTGCTATTATCAAGAACAGGTAAAGAAAACTAAGATAGTGCACTGTATTTTTGGGTCAGATCAATTGCTTCTACATGTAATCTTATCACATGGGAATCATTTTAATGCCTGAGTGCCTCCAGTAGTGCATTAGCAATACATAAAGATTTGTCATGTTTACCCTCTCAACTTCAAGAGTCTGTCTATTGAAATGTTGCACAATGGGGGAAAGTATCAGTTTGAATTTTTTATGTGAGTGATAGATATGGAGGGTTTGTTTGTTTGCTAGTCTGCATTTTTAAAAAAAATTAAAGGATCTTAAAATTTAAGATTTACAATCTTTTAGACTGACTGTATCTGTCAGCCTAAATTTTGTTTACTATATTTTGTCTTTCTCCTTGCAAAAGCCAATGGGTTTAGTCAAGCAAAACTGTTGGGAATATTTCTTATCTAGCTTTCATAGATAGCATCAGGTCAGGCTAAAAACAATCTAGATATAACTTTCACATAAAAGCAATTTTCAAGAAATACATTCTGAGATTGTTACTATTACATTGTTAATCTTTTAAGAAAGGAAATGAAACTTTTTGTGTCTTTTCACTGATTTCTGAAAAATACTTTGTCATGTGTGCATCTGTGTTTTGTCTATAGGAGTTCAGAACTTAGCTCATGCTGCTCTAAAGCAGAAAGCTCATAGAAAATGTATAGTATATTGTTTACTTGTCCTATTTTAAAGTGGGATGATATCTCTTCAGGAACATGACATGCAGCTCAAGTGACTCTCTTATGCTCTGCATATCCAATGGTGAATGGTCCAAGTGATTAATTAGTAAACATGTCACAAGCCAATATTTGCAATTCCAGCTAGGCCAAATCTGAATATTTAGGCACTCTCAGCTACTCAGGCATTTGAAAATGAGACTCAGACTTTTGTGTCAATTACATATTGCTGTGTAATTTCTCCTAAATATTTTTAAATCCTTTGCCAGTGCACAGCTCTTATAAAACATATTTTTTTTTTACCTTCTGCATTAGTATTTTAGTATATTTATACAGTCATGTTGAAAGAATACTGAATTTCTTTATACATACTTTATTAAAATTCTCTGTATTCATTCCTTTACATAGAAGGAATATGTAGTTTAATCAAAAATTGCTGATATTTTCCATATTTCACATTTCTCATTGTGCTACAATACTTTCTTATATCATTACTTCTTCTTATGTCTGCGGACTACGACAAGCATGAATGCCATCTACTCACTAAAATTAAGAAAAAATAATATAGTAATGTATTGTCCCCTATAATTATTTCAATCTTCGCATTGAGTTTTTAGGGACTCTCCTAAATGGCGGAGGTTTTATGGTGTTATGAAAAGCCCACAATTTTTTTTCTGTTCAAAATAACAAATTTTCCTGTGTTGGGAAAAGCAATAGGATACACAGCTATGACACATGTAGTCTTTTATACTTAATGCAGGATCCCACACTATTACTACGAAACATGTAGACAAAAAAAGAGATGAAAACAACAAATGAAACTGCCAGAAAGAAAAGAAGCAAATTGTAGTAGAGTTTTTTGTATTCGGAAATTTTCTCAAAAAGTCCAATAATGCATCAAATTTCTGAGATGCAATTGAGTTGCATAGTAAAAGGTACAACTGAGTTCCGGGACACAGAAAAGCATGTGTTTGCAGCTATAACTCTAGAGAGACTTTTTGGAAGGTTTGTGCAGTAGTTGATCTTTCTGGAGCTTCTTTACCACGTCGTAGTATTGGAACACAACACTCTGTATGAATTTAGATGTAGTATGACACCATAAAAATTTAGTTTCCCAAATCTAATACTTCCATAAGAAGCCATATGTCTTTAAAAAGAAAATAAATGTTCCATTTCTGTACTCAGTAATCATGACAAAATTGAAACATAGAAGTATTTTAGGGTCAGACTATCTCTTAAGTATATTTTTTTCTTTTATCCTGTTTGATCTGCTCCTTTTAGTGCATTAATTTGAAGGTGGTTACATGATGCAGATGTAGCTGTTAAGAATTTTGTGTTGGTTTCTATCCTTGAACCTGTGAACCTATGATGGAAATCAAGGGAAGTAATTTTCTTTTATCCATCTATCTTACTTAAAACTTAGGGCTTGCGAGCCTATTAGAAGTACACAGTAGGTGTACATGGATAGTGATGGGAATTTCACTGCTTTCACTGCCAATATCTCTGCAAGCCAAAGGCTGTGGTCTAGCAGAAAGTCAGTCCAGAAGTAAAGGCAAGATAAAACCTCCACTGCCAGTCAGCAAAACAGTGAGTAAAACCTATTAAATTATGGTGCAGAAACTTTAGGCTAGAACAATGTTACTCTCTTAGATGACACAGTCATCTCTCAGCTGAAGTTCCTCTGCACAAGTAAATCTGATAAAGCAGTGACAACTGAGTGAAACTAAATTCTGAGCTGCACTGGTGCTTCATTAGCAAACCTGCCCATTTGTTTTTTCATTGCCAGACAGAGCTTATGACTATGTATCATTTTCGGTGACCTTTTTCTAGAAATGTTTGTGGTTTGCTGAATGTATATATATGTATGTGAGTGTGTACACATGTATATTATATATATCTTGTGTGTATGCAAGCGTGTAGTAGAATAACCTGAAAAAAGAAAAGTCTGTTAGCAAAAGCTTGTAAGCATAATGCAAGAAGCAACACATGGAAGCATTTTTAATAATTAGAGAAAGCAGGGGAGACTAGGGCTTGTTCAGATGAGTCCTAGTACAGTGAAGAATTGATAAAAGAGAATAAAAAATGAAACAGAGAAAGGAGAAAGAAGAGAATGAGCAATCATCCTCCAGCTCTGTTTATACAGACTTAGAACTAGTGCATATACCTTGGATGAGATGACTTTTAGTACAAAAGCTAAACAATAATGAAAACTCAGCCTCAAGGAGGCTATAATCTTAATAACATTTTTGTTATTAAAAATCCTAAAGAGAAGAACACTCCCAGGTACTATACGTTTCTTTATGTGGAAAACATCACTCTTGCAAATACATTGGGTTGTGGGGAGTGTCAAACTTTGGATCTTTCTCTCTGCAAGCTAAGAACAGCAAGACCAGAATGAGATTGTTGCATACTACCATATATGGGTAAAAATACTTACTGACATGTTTATGTTTGACTTCTGAAGGTTCAGACAGTAAAGGGAGTTAAGATCAATTTTGCCAGGTAGCTTAGAGAAAGCATCTCACCTCCTCTTCCTCATCCTAGTCCTCTGAGGTATTCCAGACCTTCAAAACAGTAGCTGCTTCCTCCATGCTTCCTGGATTTATGTTCAAAAGTGTGTTATGAGCAAAAAGAAAGCACATCTCATATACAGAACTATGGATTTACCAGTGATACTGGTGGCATTATCATGGCTCATACTGATGTATGGCAGAAGTCATTACTCTTCCAGGCAAAGTTATACCCACACAACACACCAGTAAGCAAAATTGCTCAACCAAAATAACAGGGGAAATTAATCACACAGTTAAATTATTAGTAGTGTACTTTACAGATGTCACTACTACCTGAACTTCTTTCTCACTGTTTGGTTGCAAATGGTTTTGTGATCCCTTAGGCAAGTGCAGGTGAGTGGTATCCGTAATGGTCTGTTAACTCCATGTTTACAGTGGAAATTTCTTCAGGTCATCTTCAATTTTTTTTGTATTTTTTCCTTCTTTTTTATGTTGTTGTTTGTCGATATGCATCTTTTTCATTTGGTCTGCAATTCTATACTCTAAAAATGCTTTTCTTATCATTGCTTGCTGGACCTTTGATAGAAATGGTACAGGGAAGTACTGTCATATATGCTATTGGTGATCATTAACTCAAACAATTAAGCATTAGATAAAGCCATTTACTAAAACAAGTTTGAATAAATGCAAGGATTAATAATAGTGAACACGGTCTGTAGTTTAACATCACCATTATTTTTTTTGAGTCGACTTTAGCCACCTGAGTGTTTCATAGCTAGTGCAATAAACTGTTTGAACAAATCAAGACAATTCCAGACTTCAATTTTACTTGAATATGTTTGGCACCTTCCCACGAGAGTACAGAGTTTCAGGGAACAGATTTCATCTGAATTCACTCAGACTTGTGTTCTGCTAGTAATACTTGATATTCTGTCCTAAAAATTAAAAACAAATCCATGAAACTGTCTAAAGAAATCAAGATTTACCCATAGTCTTTGATGGGAATTACCATTCTAGAGGAAGCATTATTGTTCTGGAAAGTTTCTGCAAATATTTCATTTGAGTGTGATATATTGTATCACGATCCGGATTTTAGTAATAATATAATCAAATAAACATTTTTTTTTTCTAAAAGGCCACTGCCATCTGGTGATTAATGCCTGTTAAAAGCACAGTGATATTTCTTGTCAAGTGAGCCTTTTCGAAATCAATATCACTTAAGAAAGCCCATCTATTATAAATAACAACCTTTTACTTATTCCGTGTTTTCATTCCACTGAGTTTGTTGCAACTTTACTTACTATTTTAGCAAAGCCAGTCTGACATTCCTAACATCCTCTCTAGTGCATGCATAATTAATAGTAAGCAAACAAGTTCAGGAAAATTAATAGTGACAACCAGAGTACCAAGACCATTTGCTCATCTTTTTTGCCTGTACACATCCAGATACTTTCCTTTGAGACTGATGTAGACATAACATGGTGTCTGAGAATCTCATAAAAACAGATCTCTCTCCAAGAGAAGAAGAGATTGGAAGGACTAAACGGAAAGTTGGCCTATGACTTGGGTTTATCTATACATAACCCAGCTCTGGAATAATTAAAATTCGAGCTCTCTAATTATGTTCTTTCTCAGTCTTTCTGGCTCCTAGAAAGCAGCCATTGTTGAGATATGAATTTCTTAATTCGTTAAATTTCTTAAATCTGAAAATATATGGATTTTCCACAGGGTGGTTTTTCTGATTTGTTTGTTTGTCTGGGGTTTTGTTGTTGTTGTTTTGAAATATTGAAGGTTGTATCTTTAGTTAAAAAAGCAGTGAGATTATGGAAGACAAAATAAGAACATTAAACCTTTCCAAAAATCTTAAGATCTTGCTTAACTGCTTTGTGGTTTTTAGGGAGGTCTCAACCCAAACAAGCTTGGTAAAAACAGTTCACATGACAAAATCTACCTGAGTTTCTGGGAAAGAGTTTTGTGAAATACAAGACAACAGACAGCTAATAAGCCACAAAGCACCAAGCATCCAAGACAGATCACTGAGCAAGTACGCTGGAGGCAGAGAATTTGTAAAGGCTTGAGTAATGAAGAATCAGTAGTGAGAGTGAGAACTACAGAAGGGTAAAATCACTTTTCTATTGATGAACTACGACCAGAGCCTTTTCACCTATTTTTACATTGAAATGAGTTCTTAAGGAAGGAAAGGTTCCAGCAATGTTTGCAGTTCTATATCTAGATTCTCATTGCCCACAGGTTCAGGTCATTACTCCTATTAATAATACCAACATTTGCATGGTATCGTAGATTAGAACACTAATCTCTACTGAATATACGTAAATTGATGGATTTATTTCTATTTTATTATGATTTCTGGACTGTGGCAAAGTATTTAAGCTAATGTATTTTACACAAAAGTGTATTCTTAGAAAAGAACAGATGACTGGCAAATTAAGAACTTTAAACCTTCAGAAGTATGCTGCATTGTGTATAAAATTACGCTTGTATTCACTTTCAGTTCTTTAAGTGAAAAGAATGACATGCCAGTATAGTCTGTATGCATATATATGTGCCTGTATTTCACATGTGATATTTGTAGCTTTAGATAACAGTACAGAAAGCGCTTCACTGTCATGAAGAAGAACAAACAACAAAACGTTCACAAATGTCAACTTTAAAGAGAGCTTCTGGGGCCACATATTTTTGTTGAAATATCCATCTATTAAGCTGGCTTGCTCGTTTCTCACTTTTGAAAAAAGCAATTGATTTCAGACTCGATTTGGATAGCCAAGCAAACATTTTATGAATTTACAGGAAACACTACTTTCTATAGTGCTTCAGAAAGTTTTACAAACGTTGCTTTTCTGATAATTCTTTACATAATTTATAGCATAGATGTAATGTCTACATCATCTCTAAATCAACCTTATGAAGCATGTTTTACACTTCCATCACTAATTTGACCTTATTCCAGGGAAACATCTCTGATCAATGCGGTATATCCATCACACATACAGTTTCACTTGAGCTGATGGTATTTAAATAAATGTGCTTAGCATAATATAGAAGACATGACATGGTGTTCTTGTTGCAGAATAACTCAATCATCAGAAATCAGTGCAAACTTTTGGAGTTTAGAAAAAAAGGCAAGTGTAATACTAAATTTTATCTGAGTATAACTGCTCAGCTCCCATCTCTGACACAGACTCCAGGTTTCATCTGATGCATATCTTGCAGAGGTAAGCCAGTGCCCCTATCTGGGTCCTTAGGAAAAGATTCAGTTTGCAATGTTAAATAAGAAATAGAAAATATGGCAGCTCTCATAGGTACAATTGGTCTTACTATAGAACCATGCTTACTATCTAACATTAATTTTGAGGAAATAGAGAACAGCAGACCAATCTATGGCCGGTGACAACTGAAGCGACAGATGTGTCCAAAGGACATGTCAAACTGCTTGTAGCAGTCCAAAAAGAAAAGAAGGACTCTTGCTGGTAGACCACAATGGAGGGTGAGAAGCAAGGGGGGCAAATGCTTAGTCCAAGGGAGAAGAGACTTGCTTTATCTTTCCTGTTCAGCTCATCAGCTCCCCTTTCTTCCTACTAGAGGAGTCTTCATCATCCTTGTGTAACAGAGGTACTGTTGCAGCTTTTATCTCTTCATATTATTTTATCCTCTCCATCACTACCACCCACTTTTCATTTGAATTAATTTAAATTAATGTCTCCATTGACTGTGTCAGAGATTTAATAACTGTTTACATTACAAAAGGTGCTTTTAATATTTATTTTTACTTCTTTTTGTTTAACTAGCTGTGCTGGAAGCTGAACAGAAGAATGGTTCAATTGATTAGTTTTTAAAAACTATCTTGCCAACTGGTTTTGAATGGCAAATCACTGTAGCAGAAATAGTTCATATACTAATGGTAGATAGTCCTAAAGCAAGTATTTCAGATAGCTCAGGCAAAACTTAATCAATGACAGTTTAGAAATGAAAGTTTACCAAAATGTGGGCATGACAGAAGGACAAGGGTATATATATCCTATTTATCCACATAATATGTTGAGCTCTTCATGAACTTGGATTTGATTAGGTATAAGACATAGGGAGCTTCTTTAAAAGAATATGCTGCTGATTTCATGGTACTATCTAAGAAGTTAAAGGCTAATGATCATCCTCTAGTGACACTCTGTACTACTTTGTTTCAGGTAACATCTGAACCCAAGAACAAACTTCCATATATGTTTGTTCCTGAGGGGACAGCAGAGTGGGATGTAGGAGAGCTAGGTGGGGTGGTTTTTTTTTTTTTCCAACTTGTTCAGTCACAATTATGTATGACATCATATACAATATTTTGTTTATTCCTTTACAGAGAAGGCCAAAGGCATCACTAATGTGCTACTTAATGTCTCTTTTTTCTAATCCTACTCTTTTAAAAATAAATATATATTAAATATAGAAACAGAGGTTGCTTTATGTATTACCCTTGCATCTCATATATTTAATTATGGGATAACAGATTTCGACATGATGTTTCTTTATCTGCAAAATGCGTTATTTTTATGAACAGTTATAAAGATCTTCTGAAAAGAGATATGATTGTGATCAGTATTTCTACAGATTTCTTTAACCTAACCCAATGCCAAACTTATATTCTTTCTATTCAAATTATTCTATAGAAAACATTTCTGCTTCATTTTGCTTTACCTTCTCTTGCAATAATGATATAGAGATTTGGCAGAAATTGTACCCCCTTTCCTTACAGCTGCTTCTCAGGGATCAGAAAGGTTGGGTGCAGCTGGGCTTGATTTTTGATTATAGCCAATTCAGCACTACCAGTCTGGTTGAGTTTAATAAAACTTGCACAATCACTGATTCATGAATCATGCAGTTTACCAATCCAATACATAAGGTCTGGCCAAATTCCATGAGAGCTTACACAATCCAGATTAATGAATAGTGCAGTTTATTGAAGCAACAGAGCAGCAAATGTTTCTAATTACTATGCAGCAGTCAAATTGATTGCTATAGAAAATTCTCTACATTAAATATTCTCCTTCCTTTTGTTGGAATCATATTTCCCACCAAATTTCTAAACAATTATTTTGCACTCTCATGTTCAAGACTATTTACTGTTCTTTGAATGTCACTGTGTTTGTTATCCCGGCTGTCACCCATTGAAGAAGAATTTGCATCTGGTAGATATCAAATGCTTCAACCAATCTAATAAACAACTCTTTTTTAATAACATTCTTAAATTACTCTGGAAGGATTTTCATCACGAGGTAGGCAGTTTCTCTCTTGTGACCTGGAGCTCTAGTTTCTCATCATAGATCTGGGGGGCATGGTGGGAGAATACAGAAGCTGCAAGCTGTTCATGGAAAATACACAAAGGATGAGAGATTTTTTCTACAAATCAAACAAATTTTCTTTATGCAACAAACCTTTCAAGAACAGCTGGCCACTCAGGAGCTTAAGTGAATTAATTGTCTAGCTGTGAGGGAAGTGAAAGCTGTCTATGTCTGTTCCCCCACGCCCTACCACTCCACTGAAGGGTCTGCTTTAAAGAACAGCTAGCAGGGGTTTTATTGGGTGTTTGCTAATCCACTGAGGCTTGTGTTTGATTTGTTTATGACTGTTTTGCATAACATTGTTCAAAATATCACTTGTACATCATTGTGTTTCTCCTTAGTTGATGGTTAAAATAGAAATTAATACTATAAATAGGATTTATAGAGCACTGATATAAAGTCCAGCTGTTTTAGCTGGGTTAGCTTTAATACGATTTCCGAATATGAAGGTACATGAAATTACAGAAGTTGAAAAGAAGAACTCCATTGATTTTGATTTTTTTTTGTAACATAAAATGAACAGACAACTATCATTACCAGAAGAAAAAAGAGAAAAAAAGACTTTGCCAATTAATTTCATAAAACAAAAAAATGATGGGATTAATGAGTTATTATAATACCATCAATTGCAAGCATTTTTTGGTTTCACTACATTTATGTAAGTATCAAATTATTCAGGCTGTGCAACATTAAGTATTTCAAGAAGTAAATTCAAAGCATATTAGTCCAATCTTACAAGTAGTTTGGTTACCCATGCATTATAGCTTATTAAATGTAAGAACTAAGTTTCTGTAAAACATGTAAATCACTTTTTAAAATTACATTATTTATTCATCCATGCTCAACTGTACAAGCCCATAATTTTTGCGTTTACCAAAAAAGTGACCTGTAAGTTTTTCAGCATTAAGGGTGAAATGAGAATTCTCTGCCTACCTGCATGAAAAGTTTTGTCTTCAGATAAAAATCTAATTTGCGGAAGTCTGACTGCTTTTGTGGAGGAGATCTGTTAGACACAATTTGATGTTGTGTTGCTACACAGCTGCCTTTTTTTCTTTTGGATGCAAACAAAAGTGCTAGCTATGCAGTGATGGTGAGACTGGATACACCAGAAGCTTGCCTATGTTCGAAGAAGTTCATAGTTTTCTGAACTTACACTACTTTCCTCATCCTGAAAAAAATAATAGCACTAATATTTTGGATAGATTTATGGCTGCATAGTGCTTTTACACAGATGCTTAATCTGATATGGGAAGGCACCCTTTAGCATAATAGACATATTCATGCTTTTTTAAACAGCAAATGATAGAAATAGCTAAACAAAACCAGTCATAAGTCAGGGATATATCTGGCAATCAGCAAAGGCTTCAAAAATAATTCTTGACTTTATAACTCAGAGAGATACAGAATGAATAATTCAAAATTTAAATATTTGACTTACAATATGACAACTAATTTGCTAACTCTCATGAGTTTATCTAGTAAATACCAGCTTGTAACTTTAATCAATTCTTGAATTCTAAAGGAGCTTTTATAATTTGTCTTGAAATAAACTGTGGTTAAGATTTTCAGTACTGATTTTTTAGATTTAGTGTCCCATATTAAGTCTCTGAGGAAGCACTGGCTTTACCTCATTCTGAACATCCTCTCTATCAAATAACATTATAGTCTTGGCCACTCCCACTTCTGCTGATCTGGGCCAAAACCAGGCCAGGATACAAAGTTTTGTCTTCTGAAAGCAAGGTTGGAAGAAGGCTATGAGCTTTGAAAAACGCAGGGGGAAAAAAACCCAAAACACCATTTAAATTGAAAAAAGAATGAGCAGTGCTGGAACAGATGTCCCATCCACTTCCAATCATATTTCTTTCCAAGGCACCTTAGATTTTTATCTGAATCTTAATAAAATTAAAGAATCCATCCCTGTTCTACTAAGTTAATGACAAAAATTCAGCTGAAGTTCAGCTTTTTGTAGTGAAATTAGGGATCATACCCTGTTGTCAGTGGTCTAAATGTATTATCGTTTTATATTGTGAATTCAGTGCTAATATAAATAACAAATTGCCTAGTAATTTAATTGGCGTTTTCTTCAACAAAACAAGCCAAATTAAAAAAAAAAAATAAAAAGCAATACCCTGACTTTCTTTTCAATGTCCATAACAGAAAACAGTAGATCTTCAGCTGCAGAATGGGATCTACTGCCATGCTCAAGATACTAGCATACAAATAGTATAACAGAAAATGACACATCATAGGTTATTGCTGGCTCACTGACTCAAAGAAAGAAAGAGGGGATATTAATTAGAACCAGTGATGGTTTAGACAAGAGATCTTCAGGGGAAGGGGTAAGTATACAGATAGACAATGTCCAGAAGAGATCTAACATTGAAATTATTCCCTTCTGCCTCTAACAAGAAAATCTGGTCTGTGACAAGAACAGTCCATTAACTGATGTGACCTGGCTGGGCTTCTTAATGCTTCTAGCTATTATATTAAGACAAATGAGAGGCAGAGAAGCCATGACTGTGTAGGCAAGCAGATCACACCTGGGTGCATGTGTCAGATTAATACTTTTTACACTGCATGACTAAACCAAAGGTCAAAGTTCAAGAAAGTCAGTCAAGCAAATGATGGGATTATAGCTCAGGATGAAAAGATGGTGGGGAACAGGGAAGTATGACAAATGCTCTTTTACTAGAGGAATTATAAACAAATGTAGTCTTTTTTGATAAAGTATTTAATTTTGCTTCTTGTCTTAGGTCATTTAACAAATGGAAAAAAAAAAAAGAAGTATGTTTCAAAACAACACTTTTTACTTTAAAATTTAAGATATGTGTCAAAACAATTACTGACTTTGTTATATTTCCCTCAATACATGAAAAACAATCTATGTTTTGAAATGAGTTAGAGAAATGAGTGGAGGAAAATACGATCTATATTTCTCTATGATAAGAAAGAAAAACCGAATTAGAATATAGAAAAACTGTAACTGTTGAAACTTTTTTCATTATTGATGCCAAATTAAAATCACATTCATAAGATAATGTAAATATTGCATGAATTATTGCTTTCTCCCATTTAGAGACAGAAACTTTAAATCAGAGAAAAAAAAAGCACAGAGACCATTGTTGTCAGCTTGATCATCAAAAGCAACAGACAAGAATCAGTGTATTTGTCTTATGTTGCAGGATTTTGGTAGCTGAAGAGAGGCTGCAGGAGGGATGGTTAGAGCTAGTCAGGTATACATTGTTTTGCATGAAGGTCCAGAATAAAAAAGGAGACTTTTTCAAAGGTTCCTCAGAATAAATACAACTACTCTAGAGTGAAAAATTATCAGAAACAACCAAGAATTTCGTAAAGAAACTATTTTAAAAGCACAGCTTCAAAGTACCCATTTTGAAAGAAAGATGGGAGCCCTAATGAGAGATAAGATTTTTTTATATAACTTTCAGATGACTATAGACAACATACAAAGTGGATAATCACACCTACTAGGAAAAAATTCTGCAATATAGCATGCACATTAGGACCAAAAATCAAAATAACCTCTTTGTTCCCTTCATTTGCCAGAAAATTCATCAGGAAATTCGCTGACTACTTTTATGAGACAAAGCTCTTCCACAACTACCTGTTCTAAATATTAATTTCTATTTTGAAATGAATGGAAGATAAGTAATATCTTAGAAAACTAGAAATAGTTCAGCTGAAAGATGAACAAATTCAGAGCAGTCCTGTTGAGTAGGACTTGGGGGCGCTGGTGGATGAGAGGATGGACATGAGTCAATTACATACATTTGCAGACCAGAAACCAAACGTGTCTTGGGATGCATCCAAAGCAGCGTGGCCAGCAGGGCAAGGGAGGGGATTCTGCCCCTCTGCTTCATTCACACATGACCTCACCTGGAGCACTGCATCCAGCTCTGGGGTCTTCAGCACAAGGGGAGACAAAGACCTGTTGGAGCAGGTCCAGAGGAGAGTGACAAAAATGATCAAGGGAATGGAAAACTTTTCCTATGAGGACAGGCTGCAACAGTTGGGGTTTCTCATCTTGGAGAAGAGAAGGCACCAGGGAGACCTTATTGTGGCCTTTAAGATTGGAAAGTGGGGTTTTAAGAAGTACAAGGACAAAATTTTAGCAGGGCTTGTTGTGATAGGACAAGAGGTAATGGTTTTAAACTGAAATAGGATCAATTTAAATTAGATATTGAGGGTGATGAGACACTGGCATATGTTGTCCATAAATGTGGTAGATGCCCTACCCCTGGAAATGTTCATGGGCAGGGTGGACTGGGCTCTGAGCAACCTGATCTGGTGGAAGATGTCCCTGTCCATTGGAAGAGTGCTAGAACTAGATGACCTTTAAAGGTCCCTTCCAACGCAAACCATGCTATGATTCTATGATTTTGCCTGTCTGAAACAATCAAACAAAAAGATTCAAAATACTATGTATCAATCCACTGAGGTCCAATTCACAGCAGAACATTGAAGAAAATAGTCTTACAACTTATTTGTATCATCTAAATCTCAGCTGGTGAAGATATTTCTCTGTCTATCCAACATTACACCTTTTACAATGCATTGATCCTTAAGAATAAAGAAAATATTTCACATATGTAGACACAAGTAAAGACTGGGATCGTCTTTCATGTGACATTCCTGGGCAGGGTAGGGGAACATAACCTGATTGCAGCCTCGATCAAATGCATGCAGAACTGATCAGGAAACTGTTCAGAGAATGGCCAGCTGAACATCCCAGTCAAAAGTACAAATAATGGGTTGAGTGCTTTTATAAGGAAATTGGACCGCAATCCTTACTATTCACTATTTTCAGGCTCCATAATGATGGAATAGCAGGTACACTTACCAAGTATGCAAATTGCACCAAACCAGGAGGTACTGAAAGCTGTGTTGGACAGTATCCATTTTATTCTGTTAGATGCTCTGCACAGCGCTCTGCTTCCAATGCCTTCAATCACTGCTTTATGCACAGCCGTGCCACAGCCACCGATTTGCAGACTGTAATCTTTATTTCTCCTCTGCCCTTTATTCACTGAATGTTCTTTCCATATAAATACTATACAGAAAACCTGTCATTCTGGTTCTGTTTTCAGAAAGGAGTGCTATGGCATGCTGCAAATCACTTTATGAGCTTTTACTTTAGTTATATCTTGTTTGGCTTTTTCCCTCTGTTTTTTTTATTGTTTGTTTGTTTGTTTGGGGTTTTTTTGTTTGTTTGTTTTTTCATTAAAAAGCTTTAATATGGATTAACCTTTAACTGAAATCCATACTGTCACCATTTATTTTTCACTTGTATTCTTATTATAAAAAAATCATTAAAAATTCTAGAATTAGCACATAAGCATGTAAAATATATTAAAGTACTAATATATATATCCACAAAATTCTGTAACTATACAAAGGAAAAAGAAACATTGAAACCTTTTAAAAGAGAACTACATTGGTTCTGATTTGGTTTAATATTTAGTTGTTCAAATTCGGTAATAGCCAACAATACAAGAGGAAAAAAAGTACCCTGGTGACCTGCTAATAAACTCTAGATCCTGAAATCAATAACAGGCAAAGGGTCACTGTCTAATCAAGCCATCTAACGGATTTTAAAGCTTTCAGCTACTTTCAAAAACATGAGAGGCCACCAACAGCATAGAAACAGAGTTTCAATTCTATTGACATAATGAGCAAAACCACTGTGTGTCTCTTTGGTAAACACATCAGTAAAATAGCGAGGAAATCAACTTTTGTTTCAGCACAGAAAAATATTCAAGGAGCTGTAACTTTTCAAGAGTGTTCTGTGTGTCTATCTGATATATAATCAGTTTACAGTACCAAAGACAAATACAGCAGGGGAGAGAGTTTCTTCAATTTGATCTGTGCAAATCTGTACAATTAATTATTTCGAAAGCTACATTTGACATATTTGTACTCTTTAAATCAGTGAATTTCTGAAAGTGGCTATATATTCCAGAATATGAAGAATGACTTTTGTTAGGAAAATTGTCAAAGAAATATCAAGCAAGATTTGAACTTCTATAGCAGGTTATTATTTTTTTTTTTTAACAGGTCTATATGTATAACCAAGACAATTCTTTCTAATCTACTTTTGTCTTCAGGTCTACTTTTGTCTTCAAGTTTACTTTTTTTATAGTGGTCCTTTCAACAGTGATGGACAAAGTAGCAAAAAAACCCCAGTTAAATTAACACAAAACTATTTACACTCTAAAAGCCCAACTTTAAAATAAACTTGCTCTCATTCAAACTGTAAGCACACATTTAACACATTTAAATACTGAGTATTACATCGGTATGGCACTTGAACACTTGACCAGTAAAGAATTTCAGTTTTCCCAGCTGGATACACATAGTTATCCTAAAAATGTCTATAAACAGAGTTAGATACCTATTACCCAGAGAGTCTGTTCATGCACAAAGAATGAGAACTGAGTACGGACGCCTTCCTCAAAATGCCTAACTGATGTGAACTGAATGTGTACAATTGTCAGTGTTTTTTCAAGGGAACTAACAGAACTACCCATTCCTGGAAAAACCATAATCTGAACAACTGCATTCCTTTGACATCTGCAGGAATAGCTGTGATTTGATAGCATTCAACAGATCATTTTAACGAGGTCTCAAATATTGGTAACAGTCTTCACTTCTTTATCACTGACAGTCAGCAAAGTGTACAAGGATGAAGTAGGATACAACCTGCCTGAATGAACTTTAGAGTTAGGGGGAGGAAAACCATGTGAGTGATAAATGGATGCATCTAGATGTCACCTGATGCTGTCTCTCAGATATAAGAGTTCTGAAAGTCATCTCCTCTAGGGCAGTGGGACAGCCCTATGAATAATGATTTAAGGTACAGAAAGCCAGCTTATATATCTGAGGCTTTTATTTGGCACGTGTGCACAATAAAATTGAACTGATTCTGATGGAAATCCTAACAAAACTGAATAAACTGGAACATTTTTTTTTAAAATGAAAGTTAGAGAATTTAGCTTAAAATCTGAATTTCATCACTTGTGGAGCCATTTTACTATGCATCGTTGACTCTTGACAGTGTTAACATATAAAGCCTTTTCCCTTCAGTGCAATACCTGAATTTTATTCAGAGAAGATATTTTTTATTTATGAATCTTGTTCAGGGGGAAAAAATGGACTTTTAATTCAAGCTTCAAATGTGTTGCATGACTACTTTGCTAACACAACACATGGGAATAGTAATCTCCATCAAGTGAAGCAAAAATGACTGAAACTATCTGAAAAGGGTTGCAGGAGCTTTTTTGAGCCTTATTCACTGCTGTGGAAAATGAGAGGTAGAGGAAGCAATGTTTAAAATAGACTAAAGAAAGAATTTCTTGTTGTCTTGTTCTCTGCATAAAACTACATGGAATTTTATACAGTATTCTAAGCAATTAGATTTAAAGACAGAGAAAATAATATCTCTTTCTATTCCTGAAATAAAATTTATATTGTCTTGTAGCAAACACCATTACAAAAGGTGATGTACAGTGACAACTTACTCGGTAATTACACCATGTACTATGTTCTGAATATATATTACGAAATATTTATGATTTTTTCCTGCACATACTGTGGCAGTACTGTACAAAGATTGGGGGGATTTTTTTCAATATAGAGGGGGTTTTTTTGTGGGCCATAGCTTTTATCATGTTAAGTTATGTTTTAGAGGCTCTTCTATCTTCATTCACACCGAGAAATCGATCACACTTCTGTTTGTACTACTTCAAATTCAGTTGGAAGTTTATAGGAGTGGCAAAATCTAATGGCGAGGAGAGAATGACTTTTACTCTCTGCAGTTCTGTTTGGTAACTAGGCTTTTCTGCCAAGCAGAAAACCTGCGAATATATTCTCTGAGCTAGATGTATTAAATCACATCAGCTGCCCTTAAGCTATGAAAAGCAGCAAAATAAGAATAGCTAGGTGTTGAATGCCAGATACCCACCAAAGCATCTTTATCACTCCCCTCTGCAGCTGGACAGAGGAGAGAAAATGTAATGAAGGATTCATTTTATTGTATTATTATTATTATTATTATTATTATAAGTTGAAATAAGGACAGAGAAAGATCACTCCTCAAACACTATCACAGAAAACTACAGACTTGAATTAGATATATTAATTAAATTTATTACCAGCAATAATAAGGATAATGAGAAGCAAAAAAAGACCTTCAAACACCTTCCCCCCCTCCATCCCATTCTCAGCTCTAGCTCCTGCCCCGAGCAACACAGGGAGACAGGGAATAGGGGTTACAGTCAGTTCATTGCATGTTGTTCCTTTCTGCTGCTGATGGAGAGGAGTCCTTCTCCTGCTCTGGAAGTTCTCCATGAACTCTTCCAACAAGTCCATCCCATGCCAACAGTTCTCCACAAACTGCTGCAATATGGGTCACACTTCCATGGGATGCAGCCCTTAGGGCACAGTCATTCAGGTCTGTCAGGACCATTAGGTCATAAGTCATACCAGGAAACCTGCTCCAGCACAGGCTCCACTCTCCACGAGTCTGCAGGTCCCTGCCAGGAGTCTGCTCCAGCATGAGCCTCTCACACATTCACAGCCTCCTCTTGTGCATTCCCCTGCTCTGGTGTGGGTCTCCTCCATGGACTGCAGGTGGATTTCTGCATCCACATGCTCCTTCATGGGCTGCAGGGGCACAGTTGCTTCACCATGGTCTGCACCTCAGGCTGCAGGTGAATCTCAGCTCTGATACCTGCAGCGCTTCCTGCCCCTCCTTCTGCACTGACCTTGGTGTCTGCAGAGTTGTTCATCTTACATGTTCTCACCCTACTCTTCTCCAGCTGCAATTACAACACCTTAATATTTTTTTTCTTCTTCTTTAATACGTTACCACAGAGGCTTTACCATCATTTCTAATTAGCTCAGCCTTGGCCAGAAGTGGGTCTATCCTGGAACTGGCTGGCATTGGCTCTGTTGGACATGGAGGAAGCTTCTAGAAGCTTCTCACAGAAGCCACCACTGTAGCCCCCACGCTACCAAAACCTGCCCATGCAAACCCAGTACACTGGGCAAATGTTGCCTCATCTAAGGCCATTTCTTGTCTGACCGGTAAACATGACGGGGTACTCAAGTTTACGGAACGCAGGTTGTAGGCACAGTTAATTCAAAGGGCAGTCCAACATTCTTATTGGCTTTTATAGAAGTTAGCCTGGACAAGATAGGGATGAGATGAGACAGTCTTTTGGAAATCACATAGGAGTCTCTGAAAAAGGAATGCCAGGCATATTAAAATCAGGGGCAGATCATGGCTGTGTTGTGTCCACATGTCCAGACTTTGACAGCAAGAGTGGGCTGCAGGGGTGACGCCTGGGTGGATTGGCCAGGATTTCGGCCTGAAAATGGGTGCTTAGCGGTGCCTATGGCCAGGAAGTGCGGGGCTGTGGGGACATGGAGACCGGTCCTGCTGCAGGATTGCTGGAACAGGGGTGACCCCAGCGCATCATTGTCAAGTTAAAGGCACAAGAACACATCAACATAAATCATTATGCAATTGTCTGCCCAAATCTGATAGCAAAAATTAATCATTAAATTTTTGAAAGCCTTTGAGTTGCTAATAATTTATTTTCCAATAACTGAAGAATGTAAGAAAAACAGAGAAGTTCAGGAAGTGTTTTTCAGGAAATCTCTAGATTTCCTATTCCTATGGTATTTCTGCCATGCCTGAGAGTCAAATCATACAATAAGATTAAAATCAATTTTACTTACAAATAAAAAGGAAATCTAGCCAGTGGAATTGTATTAGGGGAGTCTGGACCTTGTCCACCCAGTCTTGAGGCTAATAGATGAAATAAAGTCTCCTATTAGACAGAGGTCTTACTGCCAAACAACATAAACGAATACTTAAGCTCCCAGGAGCATGGGAAAGCAGAGCTCCTTATTCCCTCATTCTTATATTCCATGATAAGACATCAACAGCCATGACTCCCAAGTGCTGAACTGTGTAACTTCTTCATACAGAAACCTCTTTCCTAGCGTTGTGTCTCTGACAACAGTGTGAATACACTGCAGTTGGATGTGTGACTTACAGCAAAAATTCATTTAGAAAGCCCTGCTGGGAAGCAGTTTCACTCCATCCAGCAATATAGAAAAGACTGCTCATCATGCCCAGTTGCACAAAATTTAGGCTTCAGGAGAAGAACTATTCTGATGTAGGTCAGCCTACCACTGTAGTTCTGTTAGGACAGAAGGACAAAACCCATCATTATTTCTTTTAATACCATAGTCTTTATTTACAGGCAGTTATCTACATTTTTTCTCAGACAGAGTGGTTAAAATAGAGAGTTTTTGAATAAAAGATGTTTGAATCTCACATGTCAGTCATATTTTTCCCATACATAATACTTTGTATGCTCTATAAGGCTCTGAGGTAATGTAGAGGTATCAGTCATGGCTTAAATATAGATCAGAATTGTAGCCATCCCAGTCATTTTGAAACTGAAAATTAAATGTCTCTAAGCACACACCACCAACTGCCATTTCTACCCTAATATGCCCCCAGCATCTTGGAATGTGAAACAATTTTCCCCCAGGAAGGCTATCAGGGTAGCATCTTTGAACAAAAAGAAACCTTGAATCTATTTCAAATGGAAGCAGCAGAGCAGGGGAACCATCCCAGAACTAAGTGGTCCCTTCAGTCTTCTGAGTCATCCTAAAAACGGGCACATAAATATAAATACATCATACAGAAATAATCTAGCTCCAATGTTATCCCAAATGAATAAGAAAGAATATCCCAGTCAGTTAGTATATATCACCAATCAGAAAGAATTTTTTTCAGTTTGATGGAAAAAAACCCCTTACTTCTATCAAATAAACACAATAGTAAAGATGATGTATTGAAACTTTTTAGTACAAGAATAAAATCTGTCTAGTTTGATGCGAGTGCATGAAATTTGCTGCTCTGCTCTGAATTTCTGCTTCTCTCTTCAGGACACTGTTTCTTACTCTTTATTGAAACCAAGTTTGCAATTTTACCATATATTTAACAAGTTTAAAACGAAACAGTATATCAGCGGGATGTATGTGTGGTGTGACTTTGTGGAAGGGGGTTATCTGATTCCTGAGTAAAACTGGATCTGTAAGCAGAACTTTGTAATATAAGGCTGTTACCTCAGAATATTCAAAATAATATAAATTAAATAGGCAGAGTTATTTATTTATATGATCAATATTTTCTCTTGCATTTTGTGCAAAGCACATTGAATGCATATGCCTAACTGGGTTTTATGACTATTTTGGACAGTATATTGGTGCGATTTCTGTATAAATAAATAAGCTGTTAACCACGGGTGGTAGCTGTTACATTTGCAAATGACATTGACAGAGCTAATAAAATGCTGTAAGCTAGATACAAGCCTGGGTAAAATGATGAATTTTAAAGACAAGAAACAAATAAATGCTCCACTGATCAAGAAGGAAGGAAAAAATAGTTCACTGCAAAACAATCAATACCCAACAGAATTTTTGTGTATTAGCAGTAAAGTCTTAGTAAACAAAGAATGCAATCTTCATTCTTCAAGAGTAAGTCAGAATTATAAGTTTCAATGTATTTACATGATATGTTTACACACACAAAGGCCTCCATAGACCCGTTTATAGTCCTAGTCCAATACATACATTTTACCATAATCAATATGATTACACTGTCTTTTGTTGAATTAAATGCATGACTTTTTTTTCTCAGTAAGCAACATTTTTATTTTTTTCCTACAAAACAGTCTATCTTTACACGGACAGTATAAAATTTTATCAGTGAATATAACGCAGAGTGATTTCTTTAAAAAGTTTAGGCACTGGGAAGAAGAGGAGCAATTGTAATAAAACCACTCACTAATTTACAGTTAAGAAGTAAATATGTTTTGGCCACATGTGTCTTTTCATTCTGCATCATATGAATAATTTATTTGCTTATTACATGGACAATGTAAAATTTATAACTTCATATGCTTCAAATATTAATTTCCTTTTTTTCAATTTATCATATTTGAAGAAAAGGATGTGGTAGTTCAAAGTATTCTTCTAAATTATCACTTTCAGCAATGGATGCATTTAAACGTTTCGTTGGATTTACTCTGAATTTCTCAAGTTTTAGCACATATAATTGGAATAATTAATTTCAAAGTTGTCTTTGAGCTATCCTAATACTGAACAAAACACATAGCTGAGTTATTTTCTCAACAGGTATTTTGTCAGCTATGGTCTTATGCATAAAAGGAAAGAACCCCCTGAGCGTCACAGTTGATGTGATTAATAGTTGAGACACATAGTGGTTCACATTTCTATTTCTCTTTAAAACTGATTCTTTGAATATTTTATGTGGTTTCTCTGTAATCTCAGCTCTCAGTAATTTAATTAGGTAACAACTCACTGCAGAGCACTTTGAATGGGATAATAGAAGCCTGTGGACAGTACAGGATGAGCAGAGGCCAGCAGTTCCTTGACTTCCATTTCATAATTCATTGGACTTTAAATGAACTTGTGGGTTCATTTTCCTGACTGGCATTATCTACGGATGAACCAAGTCAGCTGAAGAAGGTTCATGAACTACATCTGTGACTGGCTGACTGGCAGATTTAAAAGATACAGAAGAGGGTGGAGGTAAGCATTACAGGGCTGGAAATTAGTTGATGGTTTCTTTGTATTCCAAACTCTTAGGTATGAAACACTGGAACCAGTTTTAACCCTATTGTTACTTGGTCTCATTTTTAGTAGCTCTTCTCTTTTCCAGAAGTCAGAATTTTTTTTTCCATTGTCACCAGGTAAAAAGCCAGGACAATTGTGCAGGTCAGCAATACTGTAGCTAAGAAAAAATTGCAGCTGTGTGACTTCCAAAGCCACATCTGTCATGGAAAAAAACCTCTATCAGCTCTTGACTTTTACCACTTGGAGGTATGCCATGTGAAAAACTATCTAATTTTGTTTATTTCAAATCTGTTAACTGAAAGCTTATTTTATAGTTCCTAGTGTTTCTTTTCACTTTTATATTGTGAAATATAATAACAGTAGTTTTCAGTTTATTTCCCACATGTTGGTAGTAATTTTGAAATTTTTGACTTATTAGACGTTATTCCCATCACTCATTTCTTTTCCAAATTGAGGAGTCCTAACTTTTAAAAACTCCTGATATGCATACTATTTCACAACTATTAACCATTTTCTTGATTTCTGTGTGCTTTCTCTCATTTTTCAAATGTGACCAGACTGTTTTACTGAGTAGTTGAAATGTGGAATCACTCTGAGTTTCTGAAATAGTATAATGACACTTTTAATTGTTTTTTCTCTTATTACTTAATAATTTTAATACCAGTTTTGTTCATGTTGGTTTTGGCCACTATCTAGCAGATATTTAGTTAGAAACAGCAACTCAAAATATTCTGTCTGAGTAATAAATTTATTCTGAGTTCATAGAGCAGGTGCACTCTGGGTATGTTTTGCCTTTGCCCATTACCTTGGTTTATTTTAATTTTCAACCACAACTTCAGTTCATGCACTAATGATCCATTGATTGCTTTGTAAGTAGTCACAGTTTGCTGCTCTAGATTATCTTTGGCTCTATCAAACTATTCCAGTCCTAAAATAATTCCTAACAGTACTCTTTACACTGAGAAGCTTTACAAAGTAGCCCCATACTTTTTTTTCCTATTCTTAAATGTCTTTAAGATCATGTCATTCCACTATAAGTTTGATGAAAGACTTTATCAAAATCTTATTGGAACTTGAAGTGATTAAATCATATTACCTTTATTCAAAGGCTTGTTGACACCTTCAAGAAAAATAAGATTAGCTGTCTGTATAAACTAGGTTTACTTTTAACTTGCATATCCTAGGAATTGCTGTGTCCACTTGATTTTCCTGTTTGTGGCAGTTTCTAGACAGTTTCTAAGAATACTTTCAGAATAGAATGTGTAGGTTTTGGACTTTTCCAACACTTTCACCCCAGGTCCTTAAGGTACCCAACAAAAAGAGATTTTCAAAGCTGAACATTAAAGTTGAGATTTTAAATCACTTAGATTTAAGGTTCCAGGTTATTAGAAATTACGGCTTGGAAGCTTCGACACCTTTTGTTTTAGCACCTTCTGTTTAGAGTACATTTATTTATGGAGAGGATCGATGCCAAGAAAGCATATAAGAACAGTGGGGTCTAATTAATTCCAGACTGGAAAAAAATATTAATTCCTTGCTAATGGGCATATATTAGGGTATTTTCTTAAGGACAGATAGGGAATCAATGACAGAGATAGGAAAAGTATATTTGTTTATGGATGCATCATCATTTCCTTTTCATGGAACAGAATTTCGCTTTTAGCATACTAAGCTCAAGGAACAAGTTTTCTTCTACTATACTGTTCTAATATGCAAAATATTTGTCCTTGATTCTATATCATTGCATATACAAAGAGCTTTCTTATCACTAAGCGAACTGCAGTTTCATGTCCATTATCGCTGGATCCCATATGGCTATTCCTCTTTCCTGTGCACATTATGTAGTTATCCTTTATCAATTTCATGCTCATCCATAAATTTTTCACTGCAAATAACCAGATATATCAAGTCATCCAGAAGCATCAAGTTATTTATCCCACTTCTCTCAGAAATGTTTCAATCTTATCTTTTCCTTCGTTCATCTGTCTCTTTGGCTTCAATTACAAAACACCGTCTATTTTATTTTTATTCCTGTTATTCTGTCAAGATTTGAACGAGAACATTTATCAGCCTCTTGTAGATGTTAAGGTTCCCGAGGTAGCAAATCTCAGCTGGTGTTTATTCGGCAGCAAGAAGTTCAGATCCTTATCATCCAGAAATCCTTTAGTTCCACTGCAATCTGGGAACAACAGCACTGACGTAGCAAGGGTGGAAGCTGCAGATGGAATGTTGTGCTGAATGCAGACACAATGCTTTTACCTAAAATTTGGATATGTCTGTTATAGGATTACTTGTCAAATCCCCGTAGTCAAACAAGAGATTCAGAATATAATTAGGAACAGATGGGCATATGGTGATCACACTGAGTGACTATTTCTTTGGCACTGCCATCTTGCTGGTGTTCTGTACCAACACTGAAGTGAGATTAGAAACAAATTTCCTGTAAAGAAGTAATAACTTACTGCTAATCATGTTCGTATTTCACATTTCCATGTCAAATATGAACTAGTGACCTTGAACTGAAATGCTCAGAGTTTCATATCAATTTTTTGAACCAAGTACATTTACCACCATACTCTTACTAAAAAGTCTGTCAAGAATGAGATGATCCTGACCAGTACCAGGGACCCTGCAGACTGCACCATCAACGGGAACTGCCCAAGGTCCAAAAAGACAGATTGACCATCACAACCTCTCACATTCAGGATAAATCCTTTCAAGCTGTGATAATGTCTGTCATAAAACATCTTAAAAACAAGGAGAGTCTTTTCACTTTCAGAGGCCAAAAGTTTTCTTTTCCACAGTAACACATTATAACAGCATCTTCCTGGCTGTCAGAATCATGTAGAACTCTACAAGACACCAAGTACTATTTCCACTCACTTGAATTAGGATGTTTCTAGCATCGGACCTATTTTATCAAAAGGTGTTCTTCATTTCTAGCATATAACTCGGGAAGAGACAGTCTGAGTTCAAGTCTAAACTGCTGTCCAAAGTCACTTTTCAATTCACACACTGTATCTTTGCATGTACACATTAAAACTATTATTTCATTGACCTGACAGTTGAGAATCCAGTGTGGAGGTCAAACGTCCAAGATAGCCCAAGATTTTGCCCCTTTTCACTTTGTCCATGTAGGGATAGAGCTTGGATAGTAAGCTGAATATAGCATAAGGTCACGAATTGTGCATTTATGTTCTGTGTTTTATGTAAAGTCTATAAATTTGTGGGTTTTTTTTCACACAAGCTAAACGAAATGTGAGCAATGAAGTCATATTAGACTCATCTAACTTGAAATTTCATTAGATGTGAAAGAAATAGAACATAGTCAGCATAGGTTTTCTCATGTACATCATGACCACAGCTTTCTCCAATGCCTTGTGAGCTCTGACAATATTTTGTGTGGATACAAATCAGGCAAAAAGTAATAGATTCCTGTAAGTAGGCACATTACTGTTTTCACCTGCAGCCATCTGGGTAGCTTTTGTCACTGTTTTTGCACTCTATAATCTTTATCAGAAAAATAAAAATTCTGCTCCAGAAGTGAGGAAGTTGTAGCAGTTTTTCATTAGAAAAGTACAGTGCAAAACTTACCGCAAAACAAACTAAATACTTTCAAAATCCATGTCAAATTAGCAAGCCAAAAACCTAGGCATACCTGTGGGAATCTGTGTCTGTATGACTGATCCAGGAGTGTGGGTTATTTACAATATCAGCAATAGAAACTAGTATAACCTGAACAGTATAAAGAAACACAATAAGAAACAAATAAATAACTTTTAAATGTGTCCATTTTCCACTGGATTTTTTCTGCATTTCCTAACCTATCCCCATTATATATCACATATAACTTATGTTTTTATTAACTTGAAGGAGACTAGTCATAAAATATTGCAATTTTAATTCATAAAATTTAAAATAAAGATTGTAATACCTTACTGAAAAATCTGTCCTGTATCACTACGTATTTTATTTTGTGATGCATTTCTGATGTATTTGTGGTGTTTGTTGTCTGCTCCACTACCCTTCCATTGCTCTTCATGCTTCCTGTAATTCCCTTCCCTCCCTTATAAGTCTTTGCTTTGTAACACTGAAATCAGAAATCTTGCCTTTAAAGTAAGTAAGTACTTAGGCAAATAATGTCATTTTCTCTGTGATCTCAGACTCTAGGGTCTTGGACAACATAAATGCCTAAAACCAGCAAGATTTTTAAAGTTATAATAAAAGGTGATTTGAATTTTGGAATATCATACAGGGAAAAAAAAAGTAAGGAATTCAGCTGTGATAAAGTCCAATTAAAATGTTTGCCACAGGGTACAAAAATGAAGATTAGTACATCTGGCATCAGACACCACTGGAAAGTATTTCCATTTTTCTTAGAGAGATGAAGTTTTTTTCCTAGATTCCCCTGATATTCTTAACCTAAGTTGTTATACTGCAGTGCTTCAAGCATCCAGTGCAAAAAGGGGGGCTGTGAGGGTACAAAATAAAACAAACAAAACAAAACAAAACAAAAAAATGTTTTCAGGATCCCTCAGCCCTACAGATCTTGACTGAAAACAAGAATGTTGTTTTACTCAAAAATACTCATTAAACAATTAGCAAAAATTCATTGAAACTTCTAATGTGGGATTATGATAAAGGAATAGCTGAAGTGGGAGATCCCCATCTAACATCCTGCTCTGAAGTCAGTCTTGCACATCCATGATAAAGTGCTTTAATCAGTTAGTCTTTTTAGTCCTTTAAGATTTTGGTGAGAAGTTCTATCCTGGACTTGGTCAATGAACTGTCCTTCTGATAGTGTTTCCATCAAATTCAACAGAAGTGACTACTTAACCTTCTAAGGAAATCAAAACAAGAAAGTTTGTCAAAATATGCAGTGAGTCTTACTGAAAAAGTAAAAAAAACTTATTGATAAATATACATGAAATGGTCATTAGGAAAGGACACAGCATCAAGTGAGCATTAGAGGGCTTTTTTTTTTAATAGCACTGCATGAGATAGAATATGTTTATAAGATGGTGGTTTCTGATACACTTAAAGAGTCTGAGCTTCTGTTTCACGTACAAGATTTGAGAGTTTTACTTATATTTCATTTCCTTCTCTCAAAAAATCGGATGCTATACTCACAGTTATGTAACTCATTTAGTCAACACTTAAGGCATACTTTGGCATCCTGCATTAAAAAAAGATGCTAAAAACAAGTAAGAAAGAATAGTAACATTATTATTTTTATTGTTACCAACATCATATTCAAGAGATTTGTTTTTCAGGGCTGATAATTCAATTTGTATCACAAAGAAACATATTTTCAAGTTTTCTTCTTTTTAGTAGTTAGAGCAGCTAGAAATTAAAAAGATTTTGATCTCTCTATTATTCTTCTCCATGTTACCATTTCTCAGATTAAAATTTATGTAGCATAAAGAATTGAAACTATCTGGAAAATGCAAGTTTGATTTTAAAAAAAAGTTAATATAGTTTGCAAATAGTACAGATTATGAGCTGCATTTACTTCTTTTTGAGAAATCCAAATGTGGTTTATATGACATAATCAGGAAACGTCTACGTTCATACACTTTTTCACTTCAAGCATAGTTTTTAATCAATAGACCTACACTAGCAGAAAAAAAAAATAGTTTGCTTAGTAAGAGTGAGCTCTTTACTTTTCATACACAAGCGGTGTTTGGTTTTAGTCTGGCCCAGATCCAATAATGAAACTGGCTGTTAGATCTGTGTGCTCGAGACTTCAAAACAGGGCTGAATTCTAATTGTAGGTGCTTTGTCCCCAGATCAGTTTCAGAAGATAAAGGTAAGAATTGCTCTTAAACCAAGGATATTAATTCAGATTTAAAGAAACAATGCATAATCTTAATAAGGTCAAGAGCAATCCAGTTTGTTTCAAGACAGTTAATGTGGTAAGTAAAGATCTGTGTTAGAACTGCAGAATGTCTCAGAATTGTGTTCACACAGTTAGCCTGACAAATGTATTAAGACAGACCCATTCCTGCCCAGAACTCTAGCAGAAGATGTGGCAGATCTGATATTTGAGCAGTTCGCTTATTTATATGTACCTGTACTGAGCTTTCCACTGATCTCACCGGGTATTGAACATGCATGATGACAAGGTGTTCTACGGTGGGAGCTCCTGTGGACCCTGTGACTTTATTCAGGTTTGGCTAGGAATCTAACACCTTCCAAGGTCTGTGTGCCCTATGATTCTCTAAGAGTGCTAATCCCAATGATCATTTTTGCTTTGAGGGTATCTCTGCTGGGTGAGTATGTTTCTGCAGGTACTGACTGCCTATCAGCTCTGTTGCATGTACTTCCAGAACAAACCAGATTAAGAGACAGCTAGTGTGGAAATTCTGTTAGATCTTTGGGACTTCTTTGATGGACTTGTGAGGAGTTGCGAGCACACAAAAATGCTACATGGAGTCATGAAGCCCACAGAAAAAGTCTGCTAAACTCACAGGAAAAATGTTTCAGCTTTTGAAGACTCTCTGCACCTAAGTATAAATAATACATTGGGCACACACAGAGAAGTAGTATGGACTCCAAACAAACTAAAAATCAATTTCAGGATAATATAAGATGATAGTAAGCTTTGCTAAGAGAAAAAAAAAAAAAAAAAAAAAAAAGGAAAATTCAATCTTAAATCTAAAAGATTATCTAAAAAATTTCTAAAAATTCTTTTGAAAGTTTTAACACTTCAACTGAGGACCAAAACAAATACCACAAAACTTGCATTCAGATTCAGGCTGACAATATTTATCTTGCAAATATTATCTTACCATAATATTTATTTTCTGGGTCTGTGGTGAGGCACATGTGAAAATTGCATAGTATGGTGGTACAGAATCTAAATTGACCCATGGACAATAAAGTAGAGTAAATAGGGTTCAACAAGAAAATTCTGCTTTCATTTCCTGTCCACCCTAGCTTTAATTTTGAATTTTATGACAGTCTGGGGAAGACAGCCTTGCATGCAACAACTTTGTTGTGAGCTATGGTATCATTTTCTAAGATGTCATTTGTTGATAAAGCCTGCTAACTCCTTTGAGAAAGAATGAGTGATTCCTGTGTACTTTGATTACATGTGCCTGAGCTCCATCATTGTAAATGTCCTTGCCTTTTTGTGCCTTCTGTGTCAACTTAGGAGAATAACCATGGCTTTTACCACCAATCTGGATTCATAGATGTGCAATTCCCCAATCCACTCATGTGGATAATGTATTCATCCTATAACACTGTATTTCAGTTTCAGGACAGTGATGGCTGGAGAGGAACAGTTGCCACAAGTGAAAGTAATGAACCGTTTAGCAGCTATGCTGCAGTCAGTTGTAAAGTATCTTATGGAGTCTCTCTCCATCCCTATCCATCTGTAGCAATAATCATGTGAGACAGTCTTTGAAACAGTGGCACAACCAAGGGACTATAACAGGCATCACAGATCCAGTTCAAGTTCCCATACGGTTTCTGACATTGGCCTCATTGATACAACTGTGTCACACCTGAGTCGTAAAGACGGAGCGTCTTTAGATGTTCTGGTTCCTTGGCAAGTATAGAATACAGGAGTGAAGACAAAACAACACGTTCTGGTTGTGATGAGGAGTTCAATAACCCATCACCATAGCAAAGAGCACATTTTATTTGAAAAATACGAATAAAAGATTTTGTCCCTTTTGTTTATTAAAACAAAATGTAACAATTTCTATCAGTAACACTTGCATAAGGAGGTATACTTTACATTACTCTTTTGTTAAAAAAAATATATATATTTTTGGAGACTTTGGAAAAATAAGAATGGCCCAAAACTTGCAACACACTTCTAATGTTCCTTAGAATGCACTGTGCCATTAATATGTACTGCAAGTACAAGGTCTTAGCACTTTATAATCCATAAAGTAATGCTAGGCAGCATAATTTCATATCCTTCTTTGCATTTAGAATATTCCCTTTGTTACCTTTGTGTGAGCTTATGAGTTTGGCTAATTCTGGACTGGTCCAATACTTACATTTTCTGAAGAATGATTTAAAAAAATTCTTAGACCACAAAAATTTTGTAGTTCCTTTTAAATACCAGAAATAATACTTTCCCATAGACATTTTCTTTCAGTATTCACAATTTAAACAACTGCATCAATTAGAATTAAAACTCAAAAATGTTTGCAGTTATTTTGGTTTTCTAAGAAGAATGCAAAAAAATAAAGTGCATAACAGAGTGAAGTT
This sequence comes from Cnemophilus loriae, assembly GCA_013397755.1. Lineage (NCBI taxonomy): Eukaryota > Metazoa > Chordata > Aves > Passeriformes > Corvidae > Cnemophilus > Cnemophilus loriae. The sequence continues at coordinate 380,418 of VZTF01003560.1, read as the reverse complement.
ACTTTCAACTTTTACAGTATTCTATGTGTATGTAATAAAAGGTAACACTGATAAATTAATTTGTTTGTTTTGATAAACAAATTAATTTCTTTCAGTGTATGAATTTTAATCTAACACCAGCTGAATTCAAGCTCTTCCTTGTCTTTAAAGTGCATTAAACTACATTTTTGACGGGTTTTAGTTTGACAGTATAGTTTCACATTTTACAATTCTTATACTGACCATTTTTTCAGATTATTTTGATTTGTCAAGATTACAGCATACCGAGTGCCCTCACTGTTACAAGAAAGAGGGTTTATTTGAAGGAATGCAACTGATTATTTTGGTGGAAATGTACTATTAGTTGAACAGTTGTTGTAGAAATCAAATTGTAAATAGAAAAGCCCTTAAGTATCACTTTGCATGTGCCATTTAACTTTACTCAGTATTTCCAGTTTCAGTTAAACTGGCAGTTTTTAGCATTTAGTTGTTAAGAAGCAACAGGATTACTATTTAGGCTAAGAGGAAAATATTTGAGAATATGAGTAGACAAAAGATCCATGAAAGCTTTAAGCATAGTCTATATAATCAGACTTAACCATAAACTAAGACAAAGTTTCCCACAATACTTTCACTGAACGTATACTTGGTTTAAATCAGCAATGCTAAAAAATGATTGTGCCATCCATGGCATACAGTGTTAATTTTCTTCCACTTCAATCTAGGTCAACACAGAATTTCTCAAATATAATTTAAATTTGTTTTTAGGACACAAAGGACCAAAGGAAAAAATTGTGAGATTGGGATAATAAATCTGTAAACCTGTTATTTCTGCACTGTGAGGCCTTCTTCTGTGGCCCTGAAGATTTAATATTCTGGTTTTTGTCATGCAAACAACACGACACTGTGATGCGTATTTGAATAAAACACAGTAAGCATAGCAAGCATGCAGACATATCATGATAAAAAAGCACATTTGGCGATCACTGTGGATAGGATGTACCAAACAGGACACACTGCAGCATCACGGAAGCAGCATCTCAATAACCCTGCAGAGTTTTAAAGGATTCAGGTTTCTTGGGGTATGATGCACGTGCTGTATAGCAGCAAAGAGAGCATCAGGAACGGTGAAAGGGGGATTATTTCTCTGAGATATTATTAACTTAAATAGACCATTAGCGTAAGAGTGACTATTTGCTTATGTCACTGCACTTCTGTTGCCTTTAAGCCTGAATGTTCTGCGATGTAAATAAAAAAAATCAATGGCAAGAACACTGCTTAAAACACAAAATGCAATTGATTTTCCCTGATTTCCCTGATTTTCTGTAGGGCTAGAGGGAATAGACATAAAGATAACTAATACTTAGTTCTCAAAACTGTAATACAACAATGAATGCAGTTTTCATGCAGCTGTGATACAAAGTATTGTGGTAGTAGTAATGCTGAAACATTTTGTTTTAAACACTCTACTCATACAATATAAAAATTTAGATGTTGGCATAAAGCAAGTGTGACCTAAACAAAAAGAAAATTTCTCCTAATAAAATCTCACACTACTTGTTGCTTTATTTGGGACAAAACTAAAACATATCCTAGATCTAACCCCAAAAAGGACAATACATAAACCATTCTCAGCTTGTGTGTAACTCTTACTGCATCTGTTTAACTTCACTCTACAGTAAGAATGCCTCCTTAAATGCTTTTCTAAAAGATTCTGTATTTCATAAAAATTTGAAAAAAAAAAATTAACACAAGTTATTAAACTACTTTCAAGTCATCAGCAGAATATCTTAGGGTTCAGGGTTTTCTCCCTACTAAATTTTTCTGTGGGTTCAGATTCTGAAAGAAAGAAGAAACATTACAAATTTTAAACAAAACAGTGTACTAAAAAACAATTCTGGAACTACAGTGCAACTAATACTTTTCAGAGTGTAAAAAGTTTCTTACAAAGCTACTTGCTATTTTTTCCAGATGGCTGTTTAAACCAAAAGCAGTCAACTACATCTCAGAAAGGGAAAAAAAAAAAATTGCTTTGAAGTAAACTGATCAGAAATTTCAGTCATGTCTAGGACCTACCCAACCATAGAGTAAAGAAAAGAAGGCTTAATTATCTAGTTCATCTGTGTGGCTTACAGGAGATCAGCAATAAATATAGACCCTTCTTTACTAAACTGAATGTAAGTGGCACCTAAAATGAAGAGGGAGGAATCTAGTGCAGCATACAAATCTGTATCACTCTGCACACCAGACCAGACAGTAAGAAAAAAGTATACAGCTTCTGCTCTGGACAGTTTTCCAATCAAATGCATACTGCAAGAAGTCCATTTCCCTAAGTGGAGCTACAATTAGAAGCAGAGGACTGTTAATAGTGATCGTGAGCATTACAGGTCATAATCTTTGAAGGGATATAATGAGTTCCTGATCCTCTCACAGTATTATCACCAGAAATACAAAGAAAAGGTTAAAGTTTTAAACAAAGCAAAGGAAAAATCAGAATCTGCTAGACGAGGTGCTAAGCAGGCTGCTATGTTAAGCAGAACCGTTTAGGAGTTCTGCAGCTCCAATGCTAATAAAAGAAAAAAGAATCCTGGATTAGGTGTTAAGCAGTCTGCTATGTTAAGGAGAACTATCAGTTCTCCAATGCCATAAAGTTACTAATGTAAGAAATCAATTTACTTAATCCATAGGAACCACAGTAATGGTATATTTCCTTCACTGACTTAAAATGGTCCCGTTTCCATGATGCCTGAAATAGGGAAAAACCATCTTGTTCTGCTTAGGTGGCAATTGCTCTAGGAGAAATAAGTACCAGTAGATTGAACTTAAAAGAAAAAAACATCATCATCTTATTCTCCTTGTTTCAATTTTTGCTATCCTAATGTCTTACCAGCAGCTCTATTTTGCTTTTAGTCACACACAGAAATAGAAAAACATTATGATTAGGAACTCTGGGTTTTAAACAGACTGTTGTAGCTTCTGGACTCAGACCAGCAAAAGATTTAAAAAGCCTCAGCTCTTAACATAAGTGAAGCACAGTGAACCAAACAACTGCATAGTTTAATGGTGCTGCCATTGTTTTTTTATTGAAAAAGCCTATGCTTCATCTGCTTCGCTGCATAAAGAGTACTTTGGGCCTATTCCATTTAGATGAATGATGTTCCCATGAAAAGACAAAAAAAAAAAAAGCACAACACTGGAAACAACAGTTCCTCTAGCACACAGTAACAGAGCAGATCTGGGGTTTTGGGCTAGAGCTGTGTTTGAGCTACAGATAATGATGCCCTCCATCTGTTAGCTGGTTATGGATGACAAGATTATGAAGGACACAGTGAAATGACAGCTTCTCAATGCAACCTGCAAAGTCAATAAGATGAAATCATCAAAGGACCATTTATTTAAGAGGACAGGTGTGACTTATCGCCTCTGTAAAGGAAACAGACTGGTAGCACTTCTCACAGTGATAGTAAACCCCACTGGCTACCTCACATTGGGATCACAAGGCCTAGAGCACAGCTAGAAATGCAACATCACAACCACCTGCAAGAGATTTGATCCTCTGTTAGCTCTCTTCTTAAACAGACATGATCATAATCTTACTGCAGCTTGGAGCTGTTACGCATATTGCAATACAAATGTCATTTCTTGGCTTTACTTTAGGTATTGTTGCAAATAAGGTACCAGACACTTTATTGAGCAATTAAAAAAAAATACACAAGGGACAATAGATTCTTTTTTCTGTATTTTCCAAAATTTGACTTTCTTCCAATTGGAGAACCCAGTTTCAAATATGAAAAGGGCACTTGTTCTACAGTAACTGCATACAACTTACTCAGTTCCAAGTACTGTATTCACTTTTTTTGTTACTGTTGCTGTCATTATCTGTCCAGTTGTTTAGGAACTTCTCTGTTCTGGGAATTACAACTAAGTTGTTCTTTCTGGTTCTATTTCCCCATAGAGTTCAGCTAGCTTCTTGAACTCAGGTCCCCAGTCTCCAAGGTAATTATAATCCTGGTCAGAGTGTGTCGTTGCTGAATCCAGAGAGCTGATAGACCCAGCTTCTGACCTATGGCCCTCATAGGCATATGTCTGCAGAGAGTCATACGGGGGCACGCTGGGGTCCAGATCAGCCTCTGCCACTCTTTGTTTAATGAACTCTTGAACATCTATACTGTCAAGGCTTGAGGAGGGATGATGCCTGGACAGAGGCTTCACTTCAGGACGAACATCCCTCCGGTATTTTAGCTCTTCAGCAGCAGATGGATTCCGCAGCGCTGTGATGTCAAATGCTTCTGTGTCTTCCTCTCCACCGCCCTCATCATCATATGTCACAACATTTTCCCGGACATCTTCTTCTGAAATTATCAAAGGCTCCTTCTTGCTACGTCTTAGGGTGATGAAAAGGACCACAATTGCTAAAGAGAAAACTGCAGATATTAGAGTAGGTTTAAAGTTTACGTCTGAATATGCTACAGAAATAGCAGACACTAAGTCAAAAATACAGAGGTGTAATATTTTCAGGCTCATATTTTCAGTACTGGTATTTGGGATCATCTGCTACTTAGTTTACTAGGGATCTCGTAAAGGGGATAAATGGAGAAAACATTATTTCAGGTAAATGGGAAATGAGTAACTAGAGTTGGAATTTTTCAGAAGTATAATCCAGGGCCTTCAGTGCTTCATTAAAACCAATGTTTAGCATATAAATTGAATTAATATGTAAAAGCTTTATTTATTCTTATGAATATTCAATTTTGTGCAATAAAATACAAAATTACAAGCTAAATGTACAACTATATATTTCAAAACAGTCTTCTGACAAGAAAATACTGAAGTAGCAGAAAGGAAAGTAGTTTTTAGAAAATGTAGTCTTTGGGAAAAATATCCTCAAAATATCCTGTCGGTCACACAGCAATTACTATTATTTCTCGCCATCTCTATAACACTGCAGAAAGTCACGCGACTAGCACAGAGTCATGTATGCAGCAAGCAGCGTCTCTGACAGGAAAAAAAAAACAAAATCAAAGCCACCCACAATATTAACTAATGGGTAGCACTCAAATTGGCCTGGGGAAATAAAAAAACTAAAAAGAGTCAAGAGGAAATGCACTTGCAATGGCATTAATCTTACCAGTCCGCTTACAGTCTCCTATGTCCCTTGTCCCTGTGGATTATGTTGTGCACTGCTATCAGTTTATTCCACAAACGTAATTAAGAAATGGCTTTTGTAGAGTGGTAATGATGCTTCCTACAGCATAATGCATTTCAAAAAGCTTTCCCCACCTATTTTCTATAATTTTTCTCACTGTTCAAGACATGGAAGTAGAGTCAGTCTCTTTTTGAAATCTTTCCAAATTACAGAAAAAAAGATCTGAAGTGCTAATTACCTGATAACCTCTGAAAAAAATTTCTACTGGATTCCAGATATTCACAAATGTACTTTAAAGGCATTTTTCCCTATTAATTTTAGCTAAACCTTTCCCCTCTAATCACAGCTATGTGTTTCTAATTGCCTCCTACTACCAGGCAACCACCGGTTCAAAAGCATACTATATTAAAACCTTGTGCCCCGTCACATTCCGAGAGGGATTGGAAAGATAGCATCACTTAATATTGCAAATGGCTTACCAAGAAGAATGACAACGCAGAGCAGGATTGCAATTAAAGCTCCTGTGCTCAAGCCAGCCGAAGAGAGGAAAGCTTCAGCATGGCAAGTTCTCACTCGTCCGTCTCTCTCACAGGCACACACCCGGATGGTGAGGGTACTGCTGCTGCTGAGAGGGGGCACGCCTCCATCAGAAATCAGAACTGGGAGGTAATAGATATCTTGAGTGGTTCGACTGTACCTCCTTCGTCTTGTCAGGATACTGGCTGTATTATCTACAATATCAAAACCAGAATAATATTTCAGTGATGTAAAAAATGACAAAAAAGAGTTATTTACTGCTTGTTTCCTATCAAAAGGAAGCATGGAGCATCTCATAACTAGACAGTCCTAATCTGTGAAAAAGCACTATCTAGAATTAAAGTTTGTCAGGAAGCATTTCTGGCCAATAGAGGAAAAAGGGGAGGAGGTGGAAAGTAACTAACATTATGTAAACAAGATTATTTAAAACTCTTGCAATTTTATTGGAATCTAAGTGAAATATTACAAACATTTTGGGTCCAATTTGTAAATGTATTCGTCCCATGTTATGCTGTTGGTAGCATATGAATCCTTGTCAATTTGAATACCTGGAATTATGAGAATATCTGTTGTGAAATTTTTGCACAACACAAAATCCTCTTGATTCTCAAAAGAATATTAAAAAATCTTTAGTAAAAGCTAAAATAAGACTTTCATCTCTTAGTGTTTACAAAAGGTTTTAAAGTTTAAGTGAGCTTTCAGAAAACATCTGAAAAGACAGTGACCAAAGACACATGGTATGGAGAGGTCTGGAGGAAGAAGGAAGGAAAGAAGGCAAAGGAAGGGGAAAAGAGTGGATATTACACGTCCTAAACTAGTAGAGTTTAAAGACAAGTAAGAAAAGGCAAGATAGTGACATAAGACTTTGTCACCCTTCCATTACCTACGGGTCCATCTGGCATAATTTACAGTCAAGGAAAACCTACTGCTAATTACACACACAGTACAAGAGCATTTGCAGGCACTAAGGAGGGTAGGAAGCTGCCATATCCCTTTAAGTCCAAGAAATTAAGAGGCATAAAGAGAACGCAGGGGAAGAAATGATACAACAATATATAGTCATAGCTAATATTCATATGTGTAAAATTTATTTTCAGTTCGTTGCCACCACTGTAAAAGCACTAGACCCTGAATAAAAGTTCAAGATAAATAAACCAAAAATTGGATAGAGTGAGAATTTGAGACACAAGCAGTTACGGAGAGAGAGGGAGAGAGATGGGGATTGATAAATGGAAAGAGACATTAGAAGAAAAGAGCTTTCTTCTTGCATCGCTTGTCATATGGTTTCCAAATTGTGGGGTTATGAGATTGGAATTTTTTAGCAAACAACAGAAGGGTGGTAAGTACAAAATACATCAGCCAGGTTTCTCTTCCTATTACAAACAAACAAACTAGATTTTGTTTTTATTTTTCCTTACCACTGTAGCTACAGTATTACATGGCTTTATCATAATCTATGATTAAATGGAATGGAAAAATGAAATCCATGTCATTCTGTGAAAATCTAGTGCAACAATATAGCCAGTGTGAAATACATTAGCGCATTGGACTGACGCACGCACATTTGAGTGAAAGAGTTAAGCTTTTGTTTAAACTGGATAGATCTGTTTCAGGTGGCTACTCTTCATGCTACACTTTCTATCAAGCTCTGTGCAAAATTTTAAAGCACTCATTTTAACCCACTTTTGTCAACATTTTGTTTTGCATATCATCTGACAGTGATATTTAGAAAAACTGGTAATATCATCCCACATCAGCATAATAGCACGAGATAATATATTGGTAACAGGTTGCACACAAGGAATACATATGTAAGCTGGGAAGTAGTACCATTGCTGCTAAACCGAGAACTAAGCACTAAAGTCCTTTAGCTTTACTTCCTCACGTAAGCAACACCCCTCCACACCCCTCCACACTTTCCCCCCATTTTGGAAATATCCAGCATGGTGAGTTTGTTATGAACTCATTAAGTGCTGTTCTTTTCACTTGGAGTGGGCGCAATATAAGATATTTATATATTTGCTGTAGGCCTTGGAGTCCTGCTTCTACTTGTTTATGTCATGTTTACTTCTACAAGTTTATGTTTTGATGACTGATGACACCAGTCACTTATTATGCTGTTTATATTCATTCAATTTACAGAACCTTACTGGAACCAGAATGAGGTGAACAGATAATTCTTGAATCTGAAAAATTGTGACAGAACATAAGAACATCATGTTGTGGAAATTATATTTCCAGAAAGGTTATAAAATGTCTGTGATATAACATACTTTACAAAGTTATTTGTTATAGATACATCCTGCCTCCAAAATATTTTGTATTTTGTTGTTCTGAGCCAACTAGGACTCTTATGTAACACTGAAGCACAGTCACTGTTATCAACATACACCAGAGATCCTTCTCAGGCAGTATGGACAAGAGTGCACCAGGTTTGTTTCCTGCCTCAACGTTATTCCAACAGTCTGCAGATCCTTAAGCATCCCTAAATAGCCTCAGGCACGCACCATGACACACTGTGGCATGTAAATTCCTTTTGCAATATGATAACAGTTTGCTGTTGAGCTGCAATACAACCTTCACATTATTTTTGTAACCTCAAAAGAGAAAAACCCCATGATAATGAAATCTGGGTTCCACTGGGTTCTACATAGAGTCGAGAGGAGGTACAAGGCCAAGTGCTGGGCTTGTTGCTTGTGACATAAATTTAAAAAAGAGTGAATGACCCAGTACTAGTGCACAGCTTCAGAAGCAGTGATGAAAATGCTGGCTGACAACAAAAGCATCAGAGACTGAATATAATGAAGAAAAACTGAGGATTCCCAAGCAGGGATCTTGTAGTAATGACAGAATTTTAGCACAGAGACTATTGACAAAGATGTAAAGGAAATAACATTGAGATGTGGGAATGTATGCTATGAAGGCAACTGTGGACAGATGGGGAGAAAATTGTGAGGAAAAAAAATATTAAAGCTAAGAGAAAAAAAGAAAAGAAGAGAAAAAGAAGAGATGGGAAAATTATGTAATTCAATGTTACAGTGAAAAAATGTGAAAAAACTATAATTAAACCATGCTTCTCTGGGATGAAGCTCTTGCCAAACAAGGAACTGATGTTTTCATACTGCACAAAGTAAATAGAAATTTAAAAACATATATTTTTTTTCAATGTTGGATTTGTTCATTGAACATTAAATAGTGTTTCTTGTACTGTTAACATTATACAACTAAATATTAGTATAAGGTACAATGAAATATTAGTATAAGACACAATTAAAGGAAAATATGGAAACAATACAAAATTTTTAATTTCAAAGAATTGCCATGGTGAATTTGTGTTGTTTGTATTCTCTTGATTAGTAAGTAGACTTCTGTAGAAACAGATGTTACATGACATACCCAGGAGTTTCCGCAATAACACACCCAGTGATAAGCGTTCTCAAAGAAACTGTGTAAAGCTTTTACTTCAATGAAATTTCACAAATTTTAATACATATAAAAGGTATGACCTTTCAGACACTGGCTTGGAAATTTTCTGTTCCCAATATCATCAGAGGTGTTAATTCTCATTATTACTCTATCACAGATTTAGATATGGTAACTTAGTGCATTGTGTTTATACATAAGTAAAATACTGGAAAGTATATGAACTCTCACATACTACTTTTTTCTCATTAAGTTTCTTAAAATATTTTACAAATAACATATCTAAAATTTTTTCATAGAAGAAAATGTGTCTGGTTTTCCAAAGACCACTGAGAATCAAGGATAGCACAGAATCAAAGCCAACCATGTTGCTATAATACAGAAATTACATCTCTGGTGATCTAGTCAGAGCTATGTTATTGAGGACAATCATATGTAAAGGTATGCCAACAAAATGAGTGGATAAAAAAAAGTTTAGCCAAACTGCAATATTGACTGCATCCTGAAAACTATTCTGATTTTCTGTGCTTTCAAATTTTGAAATTTGTTCCTTATCAAAAACCATTACAGGAACATGTAGAAAGACAGCAACTTTTAAGAGCTTTGCACAGAACAAAAAAACTCACAATCTGTAAAAGCTATAGGAAGCCAAGTATAAAGACAGACACTGATGACCTAGAAAAGAGTTTATTGAAAGGGGGAAAAAAGTTATATCAACAGTAGTAGTTTGAAAGGGAGCCAGGGGGTTATGAAGTGAGAAATTTCTTTGTTATCTGAAAAGAGATACAGTAAATAGTCAGGGAAGGCAAGCATATAGGATAGCAGCAATAGCAATAGGATGATAATAACTACAGATCTCATTCTTCTAGGCCTGAAAGGAAAGCCCTTTTTATCTCAATAGATTTAAATGGTGAACTTCTCCCCTGAGGAGTATGATAAAAAACAGGACTCACTGGAGATTACAGGACTGACTGCTAAAGGAAATTAATAACTCCCACATAGGGAAAGAAATATTTATCTGATTCCTTGTGTTCTACATTGTTCCATTTAATGATCTAAACTTACTCCTATTTGGGCTGTTCTTTTCAAATATGTCAACTAGAAGTTAAGATTCATCCTAAGTGAGTTTGAGGTTACCCATGGGAGATGCTGCATGGCTGTAACGCAGCAACTCTTCACACTCTGAAGATGTCATAGTTTACTAAGCCAGGCTCTACACTGTTACAAGGCTGTTATCACAGTCTTCTTTCGATTATCTTTGCCTTTTTACACCGAGCTTCTGAGCTAAGTAAAGAAAGGAGGTCATAGGAAAACCAAGGAAGCAGAGATACAATGGTAACACCATGGAAGGTGACTGCTGGAGCACATTGGAGGATGCTCATTATTATTCATGATTTGAGAATTCCTTTGACACATTATGCATTAAAAGCAGAGACAAGAGAAATGGAAGTAAAAAAAAAAAAAACAAAATCCTGTTTGTATCTTAAGGCATGCTTCAATTTTCAGTTCTGCTTATATCAGCAGTTCAACTACTATAAATTTTTCTGAGAAGTCATAAACTAATTAAAACCAAAGAAGATGTATTGAAATTATTTGCATTTCTTACATTTCTAAAGTTTGAGCAGTTAATTTGTTTATGTGGACTACATGATAGGCATTTCTGTTTCATTTCTTTATTGATAACTCTTGTAAATATTTTTCTTTTTTGCTGGCTTCAAAGCTATTGCCTATGGGCAAAAAGCTATTATAAGTTTCTAGTTCAGTGGGTAGCAAAAATGAAAAGTAACATAGAACACATTTTTGGTCTGAAATATAGTTACTTGCTTATGGTTGGTTTGTGAACCACCAAGAAGCTGCAGTCCAGAAAAGAAATGCAAGAACCTCTACTGCAAGAACTGTGCACTAACCTACCTTTATGACCAATCTTACAGTCAACTTTTTTAAATAAAAACATTTTCGAAGATGTTCAGAGGCCTGAAGAGGGAAAATGTCTTTCCTCTACAGTAGTTGGTCCTGGTTTTCTGTTGTTTTCTGTCTCACGGTAGAATTCCTTTTCAACTTCCATATGTTGATTCTATGATGATACCTACCCAGACATTCAATCCATTTACAGTAACAGTACTTCTGTGGACTGTATTTACAGTCACCATGTGTGATGTTAACTCTGCGCTTTCTCACGTATCATTTCTCTCCAGTTACAACTTGTCTTCTTTGCAGGAGGGTATTTTATGGAAGGGCAGCAGTAACTCACAGTACCTCATAACGAGAACAAGAAGGACACTGTGAAGTAAATGTAAGCAGGAACTACGTGGCTGTTTTCCCCTTGTGATGGGTTGCAAAGTGGGGGCTTCAATCCAACACTTTTAAATGCCCCTTCAGATGTTCTAGAACAACTAAGACAGGGTCTGGTATCTAGCATGCTCATTTGCAACTTGAAAGCCCAGAAGTTAGTTCACAGACACAATGTCCTATATGGTAGGAAATAAGAAGGTCAGAGGGATAAACAGAAGATTGTGTAAGAAATTCACACCGGGGTGGGATTAATTACTCTCTGGTAGTCACTTTCAAATAACAGCAATGATGAGTAAAATGGATCTTTTTTTTTTTTTTTTTCTATTTTTTGATCTGTGACACAGGGAAAAAGGTTAATATATATCACAGGCATGGGTGGATGAACACATTATAAATTTCATTTTATACTGATGCCATTAAACTCATTGTGCTCTAGATTTTACAGAAAACTATATCTCCACTTCTGTGGGTGTTAATAGATCTTCTGACATAAAATTAAGAAAATGGAATCTCCAGAATTATAGTATCAGAAAAATGGCATACCTTTATTCCAATTCCAGAAAATTCTCCATCACTGGGCAATAATCAAAGGGCCAGATCTTTGAGATAAGTGGGCAGAGGGGAAAAATAAATTGCAAATACTTTTGTGATATGAAACCTTTGTCCTGAAGAAATAAAAGAAGAGGAGAACAAATGCTAAGCATTCTCTAGGGAGTTGTTCCTCACTGAAAGTAAGCTAAACTTAGTCTGCTATCAGAAGTCAGCAATCTCAATTTATTGAAGTAGGAGAATGCACAGATCTTATTGGCAGTGTTGGGTGAATGTGTCCATTATCTGCATAAAACCTCATTGTCCGGGAAATTTACAATACCACTGAGCATCCACGGTAGACTATATGTCTTCTGATAAAAAATAGCACCAGCAAAACAGTGCTTTACAGTGCAGAAAATTCTTAACTGTTCCAAGTGAACTGTTCTCTGACGGTTCCATCTTTTTTCATCTCCTGAAAAGAGTTATGTAAGTTCTGAAAGATAAGTGTGTCTACATATTAATGCTTGGAAATATGATAATAATGACGTGTTCAGATGCATTTTACATCAAACTAAAAATTTTTGACAAATAAATCCACAATTCTTTAAGCATCTGGAAAAATATTATTATTTTTCAGGTAAGAAAAAAACCCGTACAAGTCTAGAATTCAATACATAGAAACAGATCTATTGTGAAGAACTTCTGTCATCTTTATTCTGATTTCCCAGCAGAAGATGGTTTTAGCCCCATATTGCTCTGGGAAGTTTTTAATGGGATATGCAAAAGCAGATATTTCTGATTAGGCAAAAAGTGTAACTTTGTGATATTAGAAAAAGGATTACAAAATTATCTATGACAACATCCTAAAAAAGAAAGTGAGGAGAACACAGACAACAATGAAATGAGCTATGTAGAATCTGATCTACAATATAAAAGCACAGCCAAAAAAATACTTGGCTTCTCAGGTTTTTATAGAATTTAGTAACAATTTTTTAGTCAGAAAAAATCGTAAAAAACCCTGTTTTCATTATAAGACCTTCATAAGTACAATTCTCAAACAAAAAAAAAAGGCTTATTCTCTGGGTTTGCTCTCTAAAGCTGCAGAAAATTATTATAACTTAATGCATTTCCTTTGTATAACAAAGAAATTCTATTCCAGCTCTTGTTCTGCCTTGCTTACATGAGACCAGATACTGCATCATTTTGTTGTCTGTCCCCTTGTTCATACTTGTAAGCCTTTACTCTCTCTGAATAGCACTTTTAAAGTATGTAACAAAACTTAAATAGCAACAAAGAATCTCTTGTACCTTAAGAATACAATAGAGAAAAAGTATCATATTCTGTATTTTCCTTTTTTTTTTTTTTTTTCTTTCAAATGAAAATTTTAGCACAAACAGAATCCAGAAGGGGATCCAAGGAACTCTTAATTTTGCTGTATGGTATATTTGCTATAGCCCTATGACTCTCTACTAACCTACATTTCCTTGAGGGTTTTAAGCTCTACGTTATGAGGGGGAATATTCCACAAATGGAGATTTAATATTGTGGAGATTTTAATTTAGAAAATGCACAAGTTCAGGCCCAAGAGATAAAAGTTTAACTGGTCAAATGATCAATTATATGGACTGAGGCTTCCATACCTACTTAGTCTGCTGAAGCCGTAGAATATTATCGAGCTGAATCATGCTGGGATCGTATATTGCTGCAGCCTATACAGGTAGATAGGGACAAACTACAGACTCTCATGGTTTTACAAGCCCAAGATTTCAGTCAAAGTGCATAGATACAAGCATATATATTTGAAGATCCAGTGCACTGCTGTGGAATATACTGAAAATAAACAAATAGGGGTACATTCAAGCAAAAGTCTATTTGGGGTCAAAGAACAAAACTCTGTTGTTTTGGGCTATGAAAACAAGGGGAAAAATGTCTACTGATATTTTTATGAAATAAAGCCTTTTTCCTGAAGAAATAAAAGGAGAGGATGACTGGATTAGAAGGTGGCTGCAAGAGAAATATAGTTTTGTAGAGACAGATACAGCTACTACTGACTACCATTTTCTATGTGACATCGAGAATTTGGGTTTTATCATTCTGCAAAACATTACTGAAAATTCTCTTAAGGCAATTTTTTTAGTTTTTTTCTTTAAAAACATAGCATAACGAACAAACAAACAAGCAAACAAAAAAAAACCCCTCCAAGAATGCCAGCCTTTACAGAATTCGGAGAGCCAGAGATAAAAATAGCAGCTGTCTTCTGTTAAGAGCATTCTGATTATTTTTAAAGCCTGATGCTCGAAAACATGAGTTTTCAAAAGTGCAAACTTGTCACAGACATAAGGAAAGCTTTTCTGCCTGCCTTCTTTCAGCTATTTCCTAGAATAGAAAGCAACACCAAATCTATTTCTGAATAGAAATAGATGAGAAATATGGAGGTTGTAAATGCTAGATAACTGCATATTGTGCATGTACTTCATAGGTGTTTCACTAATATTTTCTGTATAGATTGTGTCACAAAGAAAAGATCCCAGTAAAGGACAGTGTTTAAACAATAGATTCAAAGTGTCTTGTAACAAGCAAAATCATAACTATGCATTTGTTTTTAAGATAAATTTCTTGTTATGATTTGAGTTAAGCAGTGGTTTTTTTATTCATATGGACAGTTTTGGAGTTGCATTATTGGAGTCTCTGTACGTGTGAGAAGTTTTATGCAACATGCTATAGGAAGTGCATAATTTTGTACTTCCTTAGGTGAAATAAAAACATAATCCACAACAGGCTTTTACCTTAAAAGATACCTTTTTCAGCTCCTTCCTCTACTTCCCCCTGTAAAATCCAATCTAGGATAGTCCAAACACTGCTTTCAGCTGTTGACTGCTAAGTCATTGCTCACTGATCTTGGGGAAGTAACAAGAAAGCAGCAAGTGCTTCTATCCAAAGCTGAATATGTCTATCCAAAGCATGACATTGCTGCATCAAAGGTTTGTTAGAAGTTCATGCCCTCTTATAAATCTGCGTAGTTAAACAACTTATGTAGTAATGAACACACATAATACTGATCCAGCTTTAAATATATTCAAAACCATAAAATATCTACTTTGACACAAACCACAATTTTAGTAGAGCTATTCAAAAACCCTTCTCGATATAAATATCTCGTATTGAAATGAACATGCCCATGGTCTTTCACATGAGATCACAGTCTAATACTCAATGAGTTTATTGGAAACACAGACTAAAATACAAAAATAGGTAACGGTACACCTCCTTCCTCTTAGGAACAAGAGTCTGGCTTTTTCTATAATGTTCCATCACAGTCTGAGTGAGACTGATATATTAATCTTGGAAAGTGCTGGAGTCTCACTTAGGGAATATTTTTAATATATGAACTTGCCCTTCAATTTTTATGATTATTTATTAATATTGATATATATTTATTGATCTCTTTTGGAAGTAGAATATGAAATCCATTAATGTATTCCGAAAAAATAGCATGATTTTTTTTTCTGCTGTAAGTATAGTTAAACACTGGAACAGATTCTTTAGGAAGATTATACAATCTCCTTCCCTGATCGATTTTACAAAGAGATAATAAAGTCTGTAAAGAATTGTTTCAGTATCATTGTATGTACAAAATATATCAATGATGGAGTTAATGCATTACAGAGGATTAGCGATCTGTAAGATCTCAGAATGTATTCCACAGCAGTACTACAAATATATAACTGTAAAATAAAGCAAATCCCACACACTTCCACACAGGCATACAAAGACCCATAATACACACATACACAAAATCTCAAGAGGAAAATTTAGACAAACATTTAAAGTTTAATCTTATTTTCATCAGGTTGCAAAGTGGAGACCACAAGGTAATACTTAATCAAGAGCAAGGCTGATTTAGGTTTGGGTTTTGGAAAGGTTAGACAGTTTTTTCACTCAAAAAATGTTCAGAAACACTTGGTTTGGAGACACTGAGGGCTGTTTTCCTTCTGCGCCTATCTGTTATGAATTTCTGATTGTAATGTTCAGGCACACTCTCTTAGGAATGGCATGAAGCAATAGACTATCATCCAGAAACCACAGAACAACTTGTTCTTGCTGTCATATCTGTTAAAGCATGAATTTCAATTTTTATGCCCCCTTTTTTTTCCTCCTTTAAGCAATAATTGGCAACGACCTTGACAATACCCAGTCAGCGCTATTCACCTAAAAGTAGGCCAAATTTACATATTTTTCATTAATCCACTTTTCAAAAACATTCCTGAACGTATGAAGTACAAGTGCTAAAATAAAGTGGAATATAAATCCAAAATGCAATATCTGAGTATTCATAGTTTGCAATATATTGTGTACGCGTGTTCTTGATATCCAACAGCTCAGTGATGACATATTACAGTTTTCCATTTCTGTCAGGAAATGCATGGAAATTGTTCTGTTTGATTGAGACATCCCAGACAAAACAGAAGCACATTTGTTTGACATTTATGTATTTGATTTACCTTCATTGTTCCTTAGAGAAAAGTTGGGATTCAAAGAAAGTCCTTCATCAAGAGAAAAATGGAATCTTGCACCATTTGCAGAGTTATCTTTGTCAGTAGCAGTGATAGTCTGAATTACCTGAAATAAAAATTAACAGTGAATGTGTTGAAATTTGAACTTGACCCATATAGTACCTGACCTCAGCAGGATGCTCAAGTTTACCTTATTTTAATTTTCTACTTGACTGCTGCTCAATTCAACAGATGAAATGACTGGGTCATTAACTCGATTTCTCTACTAGAAATATTTTAGGAACCACGCTTCACAGGCAGGTAAAAGCATCTAAAGGATCTATACGTTCTGATGTTTTGATATGGTCAGGACCTGGTATAGAGATTATCACCATCTGCATTGTATTTCTGCTGACTTTCTGAATTACAGTTTTAGCTAAATGTCTGTTTTTATGGAGCCAAAAGACAGGCTGAACCAGGATGGTCTATGGGAACTGTCATCTGCTTGCTGTCCTAATAATTAGATGTACTTCAATATTGGTAAGGAAAAACAATTAACTAAAATAGCAGGTATGTATTACCATATTTCTGCTTAAAATTCCTGTTAAAAACCAATTTTAAATTGCCAGAGAACAGCACAGGAAGAACAGCAGCCACTCCTGGCTTTAGTTTAGTTTGCCCAAAAAGGAACAGAACTGGATGTAGCAACCATGTACGAGAGAGGTATTTTTGAAAGGTAGGACCTTTGCCTTCAAAAGCCCTGATGGTTTTTGAAATTTACTTTCAACTAAAATTGATCTAAGCTCTTGGAATGTTGGACCAAACAGTATTTCTACCTCTGCTTTCATTTTCATGCTGGGTCTTGAAACTCAAGTGCTAAAGTGGAATCCAATATAAGTTGTTCCTGTGATATAGGCAATGAAGCCCACACAGACTGCTGCACAGAGCTGATAGATATCCTGAGGGAAACATAAAAGGGGGAGGGAAAGTGCTCTTTTCATAAGAATTTTTTTGTTCAGTGTTCAGCTATAGTCTGTCTAGACTGAACCTGAAATATAAACAGTGCAGACTCCAGTGGTTTGGTCTGTTTTAAAACTGAAAGACAGCACACAGTTCTCTATCTCCATTCACATAAGAGAAGCAAAACAAATATATTTTTAAACCATGTTCTGGTTTGGGCTGGAGTAGAGTCAATTTTCTTCACAGTCACTGGTATGGGGCTGTGATTTTGATTCGTGCTGGAAAAAGTGTTGGTAACGCAGAGATGTTTCTGTCATTGCTGAGCAGGGCTTGCACAGCGCCAAGGTCTTTTCTGTTTCTTGTACTGCCCCACCAGCAAGGTGATGGGGGTGCAGGAAAAGCCGTGAGGGGACACAGCCAGGACAGCTGACCCCAACTGACCAAAAGGATTTTCCATACCGTATGATGTCATGCTCACTTATAAAGCTGGGGGAAGAAGGAAGGAGGGGATGTTTGGAGTGATGGTGTTTGTCTTCCAAAGTCAGCATTGCTACATGTGATGTTGTCCTGCTCTCCTGGAGATGGCTGAACACCTTCCTGACTGTGGGAAGTGGTGATTTCCCTGCTTTTCTTTGCTTGCATGTGCAGGTTTGGCTATACCTATTACACTGTCTTTATCTCAACCTCACTTTTACTTTCCTTATTCTCTTCCCCATCCCACTTGCAGAGAAGGGAGCGAGTGGCTGTGTGGGGATGAGTTTCCAGCTGGTGTTAAACCATGACCACTTAGTAGGGTATAATGCTTATTCCACTTACTATATATAATGAAGTACATTGCATTCACTACACATATCTGAGACAATTAACAGTACTTATGATGGTTGCCAACAATATTTTACAAGTTTGTCATAATACTTTTTTGCTGAAGTGGAGCAGACTAAGATCTATATGAAAAAAATCTGAGGTATCTATAATCATGAATAGGACTTTTACCAAAGTCATGGTTATATTGGTTGAAAATTTTGGCAAAAGCTAATTTTTCACTACTGAATTTTGCAAAGGCAGCACAACTGTCAGTGAAACTACCATGTAAAACCAGAAATATAAGATTTTCTTAGCTATATATATTTTGTTCATAATCCTGAAATGGTATGCAGCACAGCAAGACAAAAAAAGGGGTGATAGAAGAATATGTTCAAAATAACCAATTTCTGTTATTATTCAAATACTAAAAATGCTGTTAAATACCATATACATCTGTAAAAACTTCAGATAAGACCATAAGAAAAAGATATTATTTTATTAAATATTTTTTTGTAAATCCTCAGTGTTGTTTCTCAGTGAAATATAAGTCAATTTGCCATGCAGCTTCAGCTTTTATTTGACAGCCTGGTGGATAAATTTTTATCCTGTTGCCCTATGCTACATAAAACATTCAGTGACATTTTACAGAACACTGCTTCAAGAGCGTGCCATTTTGCAACAAAAATACCTTTGATCAAGGCCTCAGTGATGCATGACCAGTATAAAAATTATTTGGTTTTAAGACTAACTTTATAACTCAAAATATACTCCCTGATTTCACACATGGAAATTCAAGTATTCCCTGAATTCATGAATCTATGTAAAAAGTATAGCACCACATAGTATAGAAGTTATGCTTTTTCATATAGAAAATAAACATTGTATGTTTACTAGGACAGGTCAAAGCATTTTTAGAGACCTGTTTTTAAACAGAAAGTTCACACACTTTCAGAAAAGATTTCTAAGTCATTCATTCAGTGGTGAGAAACAAAAGTATGTGTCATCTTGACACCTAAATGCACTATTAACCCTTTTCTAATTAATTGGCCAAGTACTTAATAGCCTATTAGCAGACATTAACATGTACCTTGCCAAGCCTGATTAAAATAAAATTGTAGACACATAATCTCAGTTTCAGTAAAGCCCAGTTGACAACACTGATAGGATGAAACTGAAGAGCCATGTTATTTTTTTAAAGGCAAGACAAGTCAAGAAAAGAGAATTTCAAAAACTGAGGAGAACTAATTGAAGAAAACAGAGAGCAGGTGCTAAATTCTACTTAGAATCTTTTTAGAACTGAATCAATAAACAAGCAAATATACACATGACAAACACATAGCAGAGGCATTCCTTGCCAGCTAACATTGATTTCCTTTGTGGAAGATGGCAAAATGTCATTTTCCTACACCGGAAAAATTTCAGAGTCATTCACAAAATCAGTATATGTCAAGAAGTCAGTATTCTCCAAGTCTGAATGCCATCTAAGATCAAATCACAGCTACTTTATCTACTTTAATATATAATACCAACCAGGCTTCACTTGGAATCTGCTGTAGATACAAAGTCTATCTTCCCAACTATATGATTACTAAGTGACTAAAGCTGTCACTTCAGCATGGAAATTATCTCCTTATAGGCATTTCCTTTTTGACATGCCTTAGGATTGGTCATTTAAGCTAAAGGCTTAAGCATTAAGTGCTCGAAGCATTTTTTTTTTTTTCCTTGCAAAAAATAGAGCAGTGGAGAGAAAAAGGAGACAGAGTCTCCGCAATTAGATGATACTGTGGTTTCACTCCATAGAAGGGTCTTCTGATAACAAACAAGCAAACACGAAAAATCTTCCAATGACAATCTACTGGTTAGTTTACCTCACATATAATAATTTCAAAATAGATGTGCTGAGGAAAGAAATAATGAATCTTACAGGAGAGTGTAACCTGGAAGCTCAAGTCAAGCAGATGTCCCCAGAAGCACAGAATTTGTTCTTTAGGGATAAATCTTATGAAGCATTCTCACAGGATGATGGATAACTCAAAGTTATACTGTCTTTTCAGTGATTCAGAACCACCCAGCTGGGAACACTTTTCAGAATATGGAACACTTGTCTTGTTCTGCAGTGGGATTATTTGGCCCGCCTTAATATTTGTTGAACACTGTCTGACTTTTTTCTTTCCTTAGACTAGATAGTAATTTCTGAGCAAAAGACATGTACCTTTGTGTTTTGTTCTGGCTTTTGTTTAGTGTTTTTTCTGAAACCTTGTTGTGAAATGCAAATAAAAAATAGCTCATTGCATATATGTAAAGGAGTCCTGTTAGTTGAAGAATACAAAATCAGGCTGGTCCAGTCTTTGGCATTAAACTACAGCTTGTAGAGTCCCTCATGGTAGTATTAATCTCCGGTGTTAAACTGCAGTGTTGTCAAGGTCAGGAGTCATTCACACTTGCAACAGTAGCTCAGGGAAAAATACAAGGCTGACCCAAACAGTGAGCTATTGTATCCCTTAAAGATCTTGCCCATAAATTAACATTTGTAAAACTACTATTGGAGAATTAAAACTTTGCTACAAAATATTAGCTACTTACTGGCAAAACCAGAGCCAGCAGCCCCAGCAAAGAACACTTCTGAGATAGCTTCACTGCATGCATTACCTTATTGTTGGTTATAACAATTCAACTTTTATTGTTAAATTATATAGTTTTAAAAATATCAGAAAAAGTTGAAAGCAATTGCAATTAATGCTTAAAAGAGATTTTTTTATGTTAGATTTTTACAATTTCTAATTCTATGTTTGCTTTTTTTGAGGTTTTCAGAACATTATTTTTACTTTAATAAGTATTTGATAACAGATATTCAGTTGACAGACATACATACTTAGATTTTCCAGGGCTTTGAATGAAGTGTCTCAATAAGAGCACTGAAGAACACTATACTCTCATTAGATAAGAGGGAAGGTCCTTGTACACATAATTGCTCTAAAGACGGGAAATAGGATCTCTGCTGTAAATTGTATATTACACAAGGACAGAAAGTCACAGTGATTTCCTGCTTATGCTGGGCCACTTGTTGATCAGTGTAATAATAATTCTCTTATAAAGAGTATGATTATCAGCCCAACAAATCTACTTATGATATTGAATTGTTCAAAGTAGAAAAGAGGAAGGGCTGACATTAAAGACCTCCTAATACTCAGCAGCCAGACAATACAAAGAGAAATGAAATTCGTTATACATAAAGTCTTAACTTCACACACACGATGGTGGTCTCTGATCTGACTATTACCTCTAATGATATTGGTGTTATGGCAGGCAGTTTTTTGCATTCCGTGCTTACTAGTGGTTAAAAAGCAAAGGCACTCTTAGAAATTGCTATGAAAATATTGAAGATCGAAGCAGAGATCATCACATATGCTGAAGCATGAACTACTATAAGAATTATAAACCACTGCGTACCTGTATCTTGAGTCTTGATTCTATCTCAAGGTGAATAGAGAGGAATTGGAGAAAGTTTAAAGAAGGAAAAGATGAATGATTGAAAGTCTGGAAGGGCTTTATCACTGATTGCC
Organism: Cnemophilus loriae; assembly: GCA_013397755.1. Classification (NCBI taxonomy): domain Eukaryota; kingdom Metazoa; phylum Chordata; class Aves; order Passeriformes; family Corvidae; genus Cnemophilus; species Cnemophilus loriae. The sequence goes on along the minus strand of VZTF01003560.1, from coordinate 358,690 downwards.
CCAGTTAAGTAGGATTGACTCAGTCTGGACAAGAGACAGCTAAGGGACAATGTGCTAGAGATTTATGCATGTCACAGCGATAATAAATAGGGATCAACTGCAATCCCTCTTTCTCCCCCAAGAGAACTGGTAAATATCGATTGAACATAGTATGGAAAGATTAAAAAAAAAAAAAAGTTATGTCTTATTGAAGCATGCAATTAAACTGCAAAATTCCTTGGTGTATGAGGTAGCAGGTATCAAAAATGTATGTCTGTTGTAGGAAAAGTTAGACAGGTTCATATGAGATGGTTATTAAAGGATTATTAAAAATACACAAACCACATTTGCATCAGGAAATTACCTGAAAATTATCTGATAGCAGGGAAGTATTTGTGGGAAGTATCACACACATTGGCCATGTTCTTGTACTGTCCTTTAGGTGCCAGTTTTTGGCTACTGTTAGAGTGAAGATAATTTCGAGCAGACTATAGTCAGAAGAAGTATGGCATTTTTATAGTCTCAGCTTTAGAAACAGAAATATGTCACTATGCATTTATGTACACTGCTTTTAAGGATTTGATGAAAATAATGTTATTACTAGTAATATATTCCTCAGGAAAGATATGAACTCATACTTGAAACATACAGCCTGTGCAATAAAGCAAAACAAGTAAAGTGTTGTGGGTAAAAACTCAATCTATGCAGAAAAGCAAAAGCACTTGACAAAATTGTCAAACCCTGGACTGCAATGAAGTGCATCAATCAGAGGAGCAGTGGCTGGAATATGACTTATCTATTTAGTATCAGTTCTGGTCCTCCCCACGCTCATAGTTGTGAAAAACCCATTCAAGATCTTTTGTGTAATGACCCTGTAGAGACAAGGGCAACCAATAGGAAAAGAGTGAGGATGTGAGCCATGCTCACCACTGCTACTGTGTGGCACTCAGATGAGAGATGTTAAATCTGCTTCATTCACTTTGTCCAAGATAGTGGCTTGTCAAATTCTATCCCTTATCTGACAGGATTAAAGTTTTACCTGTCTTTACAGAAGATAGCTTGAGTATTTTTTTTGCAGCAGTAAGAAAGAGATATTGAACAAATGCCAAAATTTTCTCCCTTCCACCTAATACAATTAAAATTTCAATCAAATGCAAAATGCTAAAATGAAATCAGAAAGATTGGAATCAGGAGAATCAGACATATGTGACATCAACAAAGTAATTGTTCTTTATCACTGGGGGAAATATAGCTGTGAGAGTTACCTGACCAGGCTTTGTATTTTCACAGACGACTACATCATAATCTCTGGCAAGCTCTGGAGGATTGTCATTGACATCTAGGATTCTAACACCAACTGGAACGTGGCTCACTAGCCCAGGATTGTCTGCAAAACACACAGGATGGTATTAAGCCTTTTGAAATACTCAGTATCGCATGTCATCCTCAATTTAAAAGTGGTTTATTAACACAATATCTAGATAAAAACTGGATGCAGCTACAGAAATTTAGGTAACAACATACTAAAAGATGTTTATTGTCCTTCATTAACTGTTTTGAAAAAGTAGCAATTAAAAAGAGTGGGAAGTATTCTGTGAGTCTTAAGTCACTTATATCAAATACAAGTTACTCTGGAAATGAAGTGGAAGGAAGCTGCCGGACTTATACTGTCACACTGTATGCTAAGAAACGATCAAATGCTTCACAATAAATGTTAAACTGTCATCACAATATTGAATTAAATCTAATACAAAAAATATTAAAGCATTTTTCATTTTCACAGTTCCGTAAAGAGTTTAGAAATAAAAATGCAAATATAATAATAAAATATGAATGCATAGGTACATATAAACCTTTCCCAAGCTTGAGTTCAGGATTCTCACAAGTTACTATGGTATTTCACATAGTAGTTAGTGAGTGTGGATTTGGCAGAAGAAAAGAAAGAAAGTTTAGCAGAAGTGAGTCTGTTTTTTTCAGCAAGAAAACAGTATTTAAGTAACAATGCCTTAGGCTATGATCCGTACTTTCATGAGAACTCACCCTCAGAAAGATTAAACCCTCAAAATAGCACAATAAATAGAATCCTTTCAATAAGAATATACTCTCCATGATAAAATGGAAAAAAAAACCCCACAATTCTTTCCAATACGTAACACTCTTGTTCTTACTTCTAAGTGCTAAGTTTACTTTATTTTGTTGAAAGAATTATGTATTTAAACTTTTTATAATTAATTCATATATGCCTTCTGGGGTCCATACTAGTATCAATCAGTTAGATGACAAACTTCATCTTACATTCACCAACTAAATGAGACTATCTGTAGAAGACAGTAAAGTCAATCTTTCAGATGGAATAAAATGGAAGAATGGGGTATTATAGATCTACATTTTAAAAGTTCAAGGCCCTGTGTGTGCTCATGAGAAGGGAAAAAAAAAAAAGAGAGAAACATTAGTAGTCCAAACTTCATTCCCCATGGTTATTTTGATCATAATTAATCCCTACCATGTTTCTGTTAAAATGTGTCTTTTGCAAAATGCCTTATATTTGTCACACCTTTAACGATCTCTGCTCAGAATTCTGGAGAGCATTGACTAGACACATACCTGGATTTAAAACCACCGGTGATGTAGGCTCACAATGAAAGAATATTTGAGAATGTTGAAGTTTATTTGACAAATGGAGAGATCTCTCTTTTTCTGTTTTCACATGGATACTAGCCAAAGCATCTAGGTCTTAGAAGTTCCCTTGGATTTTTCACATTCTCTTCTCAACTAACATGTGGATGCTCACATGATGCTTTCATATCACTTTTGGAATTTAGTCAATCATCCCCATAAAATGTTAGTAGAAAGGAGATAAAAAGGTCAACAGAAGACTTAACTAACAGGGGAGTGCTATTCCCAGTCACCATTAGCATTAGAAGTCAGAAGAACATGCTCAGAAGACATTTATAGGCTTGCAAATTCCATTTTCTTGCTGAAATTTTCCTTCACTGTTATTTTCAGCTTTACCTCGAACCTATGAATATCTTTGCAAGAGGTGAACTAAGAAACTAAACTGGACTATCTCAACTGTGTTTATGCAAGACTTAGGCTTTCTATTGCCATCTAAAAAACATCTTTAGTAGAAAAAGTAGAGGAAAGTTAAAATGCCAGGGGTATATGAAGTGAAGGCAGAATGGACACTTGGCTATCCACTAAGTATTTGGGAGAAGGGAACCATTTATCTACCTTTGCTATTATTTCTGAAGGAAGCAATCTTCTTTCCAGGTGAACATTTGCAGTATGAGTATTAAAACAAAAATGTTTGTTCCTTTCCTGGAGGTAGGTCAAAAGATTGTGCAGAACAGTACAAGCAGTATAGATTTAACATTTCTTACTGCTCCCTTAAATGTAGCTTACCACTCATTTAGGTAACATCCTCTGTCAACATAATCAGATAATGAAATTACAAAAATCCTGTAATTACAATTACAAAACATGGTATCTATGGCTCAAAGAAATTTCGGTCTTGAGGCTTTGTTGGGAAGGTTTTTGCACATGATTTGTGAGGTATGTAAACTAGAAAGTGGTATAAATACAAGGAAGGACACAATGCACAGAAAGAGAGAGTACATAAAGCATAATAAGGAGCTAGAAGGCAGACGTTACTGTAAAGGGTTAAAGATTAAAAAATCCATTTTTGAGGGGATTCATAAACTATAATGAAGAATTTAAAGATCTTAATACTACAGAAAACCTAGAAGAGATTTAGCGAGAAGGCAACAGAAGTTGTGATTATCAGATAATCATAGGATCACTGAAAAATCTTAGTTGAAAGGAACTTCTGAAGGTCACTGGTCCAGTTTCCAGCTCAAAGCAGGTCCATCTTCAAAGGTATAAGGGGGCATAATACATCTAAGAGGAAGGGAGCAAAACAGCAGGGAGAGCACAGGGCAGAGGGTACCACAGATGAAGGACTGCTCTGTAGGCCTGGAATATTTGGAATAGTTACGGGGGAAGGAAAAAATCAAACTTTTTAGTCCAGTACGTGACAAAAAGAGTTAAATACTTTTGTTTCAGTACAGTTTTTCAAACCTCTTTGCCCCATCTTAAATGTGTCCTCCTGTATGCTTGTCACTACTGCCCAGAGCAGTCTTACTCGAGTCAGTTAGATTTGCATTCTTACAGAGATATATTTATGGAGATTCAGAAAGTTTACCTTTATTTCTTTTGTAGCTGTTTTGCAGTACAAAGAATTCATAAATACCTCATCAGTTCGAAAGAGCTCTTTAAGCACAAGGTAATATTAGTAACTCTCTGGAAGCAGGTGCCTCATGGGATCACTGACATTTGCAGGCAAATTTCCATACTGACAGGCTACTCACTACAAAATGCTAATGCTACAGTATCAACACCACTTACCAAAACAGTCTTGAAGAGTGTGCATACAACATAGATTTGCATGCAAGGCAACACAACAGTTCATAATGGGGGAAGAGAAAGAGAAGAAATTGAAGGAAATACAAGGTTTTTTCCTTTTGCTTTTTTTCTTTTTTTTGTAAGTTTTGATTTTGATTTTTTTTTTAAGTTTTGATTTTTTTTGAGAAAGACTCCAATCTTTTTCAAGTATACAATTCACCTGCAATCTCCAAACCAATCTAATAACTGGCACTTTTAATAGTACTTTTTTCTTAATTAGACAAATTTCTTGCAGCAGTTTGGCAGATTTCCAGTTTTAAGATAATCAGGCCTGACATACACTTCAGGCCTGTACATTACAAAATATTCTGTGTCCTATTAGCATTATGCCTCAAGAGTAGATTTTTCAAAGTGAATGCTCTCTGTTTTAAGGGGTAACTGAAGCAGAAACATTGCTCTGATTCACCTATGCTAGGGACTGGCTTTCTTATGCTTGAGACTTTTCCCAGAATAAATAGTTCTTTTTCCAGAATGCTAAATATCTGTACAGTAAATCAATTTCATTATCAGATCCTCCACTGGCAAGTCCACTATAAATTTACAGAAGACCCAATTAACAGTCAATGTGAAGCCTTGAATCTTCTCTTCGATTAGTTTCTGTGGGCAAACTTTAAAACCCTTATTTAAGAAGAAAGGTTTTTAATAGAGTTACTGAGTCTAAGACTTCCTTTTCACACTAACAAAATTCCCATAGGCTTTATGAGAATAAATTCTACCTGAATGACTTTCAGAATAGAAGTCCTGAGATCAACAATCGTTTGTGGATTTGTTTATTTGCTTTTTGCTTGTTTTGTTTTCTTGATTTTTTTCAGCTGGTATTTTTTTAAAGTTAGACTGGTAGCTAACTGTAGACTGGTTCATAACTGTTTACTACATAAGCCCATTCTGACATCTTTTCGAGACCTTACAATGAAAACCAATACTTAGGAAATTCAACTAGCTCTCTATACCATTACTTTTTAAAGAGAAGTACAAAAGACTCATTACACTTCCCTAATAAAGATTAGTTTTAACACATTAGAAGAATAAACATAGATCTAGGAAGGATGAAATATACTACTGAAATGAAGCTAAAGTGATGAAAGAATGTCCAATATACAAATGAGAGTGGCAATATTCATAAAATACTGGGTTTAAATCAGAATAGTGTATGTGTGAGAAACGAAATTTTCTGGCAAGGAGAAAATTATGCAGAATCTAGTAATAACTGTAATGTTCCAGTCTGCTTTTTTTTAAGGTAGCAGGTACTTCTAAATAATATTACCTGAAGTTGGAGAGCAAATGTTTTATTTTTTTCTAGCCCCAAAATTTTACTTTTCACTGATGAACACAAAGCTGAAGGCACTGCTCACTTCTCTTGGATCACAGTATTAGTGATAGCAGTAGCAGCTACAGAAGCAATAGTAATAATCATAGCACTGCAGTAGACTGGCAATATTTAGAGCTTTCAAGCTGGAAGCCCCCTCTTGCCTTAATGCAAGCAAAATTCACACAGACGATGTTGGTGTTGACTGCCTGATTAGAACAGGGCACCACAAAATATACTGGTTCTGTGGCCAGATATGTCCATTTTGAGATTTCTGTCACACAGCTTCAAATGGGGAAATAAACACTATATGACTCTAAATTCTATCCTTTTATTTTGGGGCCGCATCTTGGTAGCTAAGAAGAGCCATACCCTACCCCATTTTCACATAACACAGGAATATCTTCATCATAGCTTTTCCCAAAGAAACAGGAGAAGAAAATCCAGCATGCCTGGAAGCAAATGACTAAAACAATATAAATGGGGAATAAGCACTGAAATTGGAATTAGAGGCATCATTTCTTGAACAGGTTGGAAAACTAACTGCCTTTCAACAACTGATGGATTTTTTACATAGCTTTTTTATTAGGCTTTCCTTATTGCATTGATAAGCACATTTAAAAGAACAGCAGATGCTGCTACATCCACATGATTTTTGAACACTTCCAGGAATTGTTATTCCACCACCTCCCTCGGCAGCTTCTTCCAATGCCTGATCACCCTATCAAAGAAGAAATTTTTCCTAATATCAAGATGAAATCTCCCCTGGTACAACTTTAAACAATTTCCTCTTGTCCTCTCACTTGTTATTTGGTAGAAGAGGCCAACCCCCACCTTGCTGCAACCTCCTCTCAGGCAGTGGTACCAAGCAATAACATCTTCCCTGAGCCTCCTTTTCTCCAGGCTAAATGGTTGGATTCAATGATCCCAGAAGTCTTTTCCAACCTTAATGATTCTATGATGCTATAAATTCATATTGTTGTGACGCATTAGTAGGCAGCTTGCCAAGGCTGAAAATAAACTGTGTATCATCGGTGAGTTTGGACAAGGTACCAGCGCAGTGTCCAGCTCTCACCAGTAAAAAGATAGCAGATATTCAAGTTGTCACTTCACCACGATCAATACAGTCTCAAAACTCAGACCCTGTAGTTTTGTTTATACAATCTACTTTAATCTCTTTCAGATTTAGGGAAATACTTTTGTGGCAGATTCTGTTTCTTGGAAAAACAAAGTAAACGTTACCAATATCAAAACTCTTTCTGAAACTGAGCTAGCAGGCAGAATGCAAGTGAGGTCAAAGATGAAGAATGAATGTGATTTTTTTTTTTGTTGGTGAAGGCAGGGTTTATGATAACAATTTTATTTCTGTTACTGTAACGTACCTATAGAGATAATCATAAATATAGCAAAACAATACCAATGAAAATATTTCCCTCTAATGATATTAAAAAAAATTAGTGATTTTTATTGTTTAAGTCTATTCTTGATTGCTACAAAAAAATCCTTAGTTTTGAAGAAAAAACTGAGTCAGAAAGTTACTATGAGGACATTTTATACTTATTGTAAGAAAAAATTCACTTCAAAGAAAAACTGAGACACAAATCTAGAAACAAACTCACTGGTATTAAACAATCATCCTGCTGTCCACCAGATACAAATGGTTAGGAGATTTTGAAATTGCAACAGCATTTTGTTCTGATTTAGATGACTTTCTTAAAGATATTGTAAAGGAAACATTTTATAAAAACTAATTATTTGACACAAGCTATTAGAGTTATTCTTGGTTATGTGGAAAAATTTTAAATGAGAAAATAAATTGTCACAAATTCTTGTTCATTTCTTTTAATGCTGTATACCAGGAAGCTGTTCCTCCAAATATTTATTTCCTTCAGGCAATGCATATGTTTCTTTCATGTGCTTCAAAATAAATGGAAATGAATCGTATATTTTTTTCTTTTGATTTCACTTTTTATAAAATAAATCAGCTTGCCTCTTAATACCATTAAAAAAAATACCATGTATACTTTATACCTCCCCTCTTGCTTCAGTTATCCTTCTCCATATGACAGCCTCATGTAGTATTATCAGGAGTAATATACTTTAATATCCTACCCAAATCTTAGTAATGTCTTTTCTGTAACCATTAAATGTGAAAAAGAAATGTCAAATTATTCTCATAACTTGCTGTTTAATGATGGTAGTATGAGTAGCAATATCCCTGTGACTCTAAAGAACAGATATAACCACTACTCACTATAACAATATGCTTTTTCTATTTATTTGATGTAATTATAGGACTTTCATTATTCAGCATCTCAAAGGGTTTTATATTTCACTGCTGCAAATTATTAGTTGTCTCTGTGAATCTTGTTTTCCTCTGAATTATGTAACTATATATTTCTGTTATTGTTTTTACCAAGAGTTATTAAAAAACTACATTTGTTATAATTAGAAAGCGCACTTTAATGTTTTTTACTCTAATTCTTGCAAAATAACTGTTCCAAACTTTTAGTCTTGTGAAGTACCCTGATTTTTCGTATATTTTCATTCTGAATAGGGTTTGTTGGTACCCTATTAAAATATGTCTGAAAGTTATTTTTTTAAGCTTTTTTTTTTTTTGCAATTACTGGATTTTCCTGGTATCCTTTCCATAGCACATAGGGTATCACATATTTTGTCAATGAAGTACTGGTCTAACTCAACACTTTGGCATTTTTCCCCCTGAGGTTCATACAAGGAATATGCATGGCAAAGTAAATACAGAAGATGTATAAACAAATATATTTGTTTGGTTGGGTTCTTTTTCTTTCCAGTATCTGTTTTTTTCTAACACCGTGGGGATTTCTGTTGGTTTTTTTCTGTAAAATCAACTGCATAATGATGTCTCTTCACTATTTTAATTTCTAATCCATTACAGTGTCAAAGATCAGTATCCTTTCATGTGGTCATTTTTTGCTGTCTCTTGATTTCATTAAGTCTGGGGGATCTGACAGAACCTGGCATGAAACACCATTATTTCAGTTCTCCTGTTCTATACAGGCTCTCTACAGCTTCACAAATTAGGAATTCTTTATTGACCCTTCAAACACAAGTTTTTGCACCCATTGTATTCAAGCTGGTCCTTTAAGGAAATAGTAGAAAGTTACCTGATTTTCCATTTTCAGCCATTGCAGAGCATTTTGGAGACACTCAGGAGCACCATAACTCCATCTCAAAACTGTTAATGATCTAACAAGCTCAGAAACCCATTCTACACACTGATATGATAACCAGCTGCACAAGAGAAATATGCAAAAACTTCCCAGCAGAAGACACCTTTAAAATCTTTGAAATATAAGCATTTATCTTGCTTTCAAAAAATCAAATTTCTAATTAGAAGCACAGTTATTATCCATCTAAATGTCCAGTATTTTATGAACTCCAGTAATCTTTTGATGTTAACATCACCTGAAAAACATATTAAGAAGCTGGTTTGCTCTGTTTTCTTCTTTTATTTTCTCCCCCACATTAAAAACTGTTCCCAGTATCAAAAAATCACAGAATCATTGATTTTGAAGGTTCCTCCATAGATCTGCAAGTCCAACTCCTCTGCTCAAACCTGGATCTACTAGTGTACATTGCTCTGGGCCATGTCCAGTAGGGTTTTGAATATCTCCAAGACAGAATCCACAACCTCTCAATGTGACCTGTTCCAATTTTTGATCAATCCCACAGAAAAGCCATTTTTCTTATTTGGTTTAAATGGAATTCCCTATATTTCAATTTGTGCACATTGCCTCCTGTCATTTTACTGGATACTACTCAGATGAGTCTTTCCTCATGTTAATCATATTTAGTCACCTTTTAGACCTTCCCTAACAGTTATTTAAACACACTGATGATAAGTCCCTTCTGAGCTTTCACACTCCAGGCTGAACAATCCCAGCTTATTCAGCCTCTCATATGAGAGATACTCCAGCCCTTAAAGATTTCATGCCCCTGCATTGGACTTAGCCCAGTATGTCCATGTCTCTTTTGTACTGGGGAGCCCAGATCTGGCAGCATTCCTCGTGTGGCCTCATCAGGGCTGTACAGAGGGGAAGGATCACCTCTCTTAGCCTGCTGGCAACAGGTTTTCTCACCCAGTGCAGAATGTCATTGGCCTCCTTTGCCACAAGGCACATCACCAGCTCATGTCCAGCTTTCATCCACCAGGATCTGCACATTCTTTCAAAAGCTGCCAGTTGGCCCTGCATATGAACTGGTGCATAGGATTATTCCTCTCCAAGTACTGGACTTTGCATTTCCTGTTATTAAATCTCTCTTCAACAGATTTCCTGTTCACCCATTTCTCCAGCCTGTCGCGATCCTTCTGGTTGTCAGCATGACAGTCTGATATATCAGCCATTACTCCAGTTTTGTGTTATTTGCAAACTGGATGAGAGTGCATTCTGTTCCCCCAACCAGGTCATTAATGAAGAGACTAAACAGTATTTTATCCTGCATAAACCACTGGGAGTACTTCCTAGTGACTGGACTCCAGCTGCACTTTGGGCTGCTGGTTACAGCCCTTTGAACCTGTCACTTCAGACAATTTTCAAGCCACTTCGCTCTTCATTTATCTGTGTGTCTTGTTCTTATATGAACCTCTCTCAATCTTCCTTAATTCTATCTACCATCTAGGGAGGTAATTTTGGAATTTTAATCACTTCCTATCATTGAGTGCTATCATTATAATGAATTCTAATTGACAGATTCTACACTAGTCCTTAAAATAGCTCAGCCTTAAGTTTTTCCATTTCCAAAGAGATAGACTGTATTTTCTGTATTACTATGACTGGTTTTCTTTCCTCTAAATCAGTCTTTGATCTGTTATAAAACATTGTTCATTTGCTCTGTACTTTTCTATTCTCATTACTCTTGTCAAAGACTTGTTCACAAACCTTTACTAGAGCTGAGCAAATTCTACCTTCTCCCTCTTTCAAACAGACTTTCGTAAATTTTTTCAAAGAATTCTAAGAAGCAATTAAATGATAATAATTCTATGTGAAACTCTATTTTAAAATATTACTATTACTAGTACTACTCCTTCCCTCTGCCCCAGATTGTCTGTAGATTCTTGAACATAAACTATAGTATTACTGTATCATCTTATTCCTTAATACCACAAAGAAATTTCAGGAAGCACCAGTACTGAAACAATCAAAGTAGATCCTTCTGGACACAAAAATTCCACTCTTCCTCACTATTTGTTGCTGTTTAAGAGCAATGCATGTTAAAGAAATAAAAGAATTGCTCATCCATTCTTATAGCAATGGTGTGCTTAAAGAAGTAACAGCACAAACAGAAAAATACCCCCTGATTATTACATCAGCATTACTCCCACAGAGCAAAGTGGTGGGACTTCCTCTGATTTTAGACAGGACATTTGACCAATGCAGACAGTATATATCACATACAGAGGTGAAAAGTGAAGGTAAATGTCTTATGAAAGGTTCAGAAAGAATAAGGCTGAAGCATGAAGATGCCATTTGGGGCTAGAAATATAATGTTGATTCTAAATTTCATTTATGTAAAATAAGCCCGATTACAAACGGTGGCCAAAAGGATCATGGTAGAAACTGAATTTTATCAGTGAAATGTAGCACAAAGTCAAGAGAGGAAAACACTTACAGAAACTAACTACAACCAACACTTTATACCTGCAGAGCATCTCTTGTTGTTGAAGGAGTACAATCTTTATGGGCCCTGCAGGTTCTGCTGTGTTCTTGGCCAAGCAAATGGTGTCAGAAACTGCAAATGTCTTCTACTATGTCAGATAAATTTGAAGAATCCCACTCCCACAGCTAAATAACTCTTTGGTCATAGCCTTTGACCGACGTTTCAGATTTAGTCTTAGTTCTGCAAAACTTTGTGCTTGAACTTGAAAGCAAAAGCTGTAAGACTGTAGATACGGGATAGATAGCACTTAAAGGAAGAGCTTTGGCCATACACAACATACTCTCCCTGCTTCACCATAAATTCAATTATTAAATTCACAAAGGATTTGGAAGAGAACAACAGCACTGTAATTCCCAAATTACTGCAGATAAGAAAATGGCTGAGGAAGTAGACACAAGGAAAGGCTGTCTATCATTTAGGCTGCCTGCCAGTCTGTCTGTCATCCATCTCTTCTTCACTACTGTCTCTTCTTTTTTTCATAAATGAATCGTTTTTCCAACTGGCACCGTAGATTTACTTATTTTTCCCACCCAGCTTTAAGAGTAACAAAGGCAGTGCAAGCGACAGAAAAATCAGATCTCTGTTTTTCTGTAACAAATTGCAACTGAAACAGAGAATTCTAAACAGAGTGTCTAAAAAAAAAAACCAACTTATTATTCATTCCATTCTGTTTTATTTATAAACATAATCCTCCTTCTCCATACTACTCTCAGCATGATACATGTACCAGCACTCTTTTGATGATGTCAAATAAATAATGTGTAGAAAGCTATGTTTAAATCTTATGCTATTGAAATTTCTTTCTGGAAAATAATTACATTTCAATGGCTGCCAAAAAAGGACTCATGACTACTCCTTTTTTCAGTGTCCCAATGCAGCTTTTAAATATTTTTTCAAATTAACACTATGCACCTGCTTATGATTAGGCTTTAATTATATTTTATTTCATGCTGAACTGAAATAGCACATTCTATATATGACAACACTGTCAAGCACACAGGAGTGTTAGTGTTTACTTTTTGAAAGAGCTCATCATAAAATTCTAGATCCTATTATTTACTATAGAAAAGCACTCAGCTCAAAATGTCAATTTAGTTGTGAATGTAGGTACAATAATAGGAAACAATTTGTTGTCCTTGTGAGAAGCTATGTTCATGCTTGTTTATTTTGTAGCATATGCTAGTGATGTAGTGGCAGAACAGATTAAATTTTAACCTAGAGATGAAACAGATGAAAGCAGACCAGGATCAGTAGTGTCAGTGGAACCTGTTAGAGGTAAAACCCGCGTTTTGTCATAAAAAAAGGAAACCAATAAAAAAGGAAAACGAATATACATAAAAGCATTTCACAGTTTTGATCAAAATCACTGCCACAGAAAGATGGGATCATGAATAGTGCTTAGGAGGACTGAATCTATCTATCTGGAATGGGATTTTTTCTTTCTTCATTTGCCTTGTTGAGTTTTTTAAATTTAAAACATTGTGGAAAAATAAAGGCCCTATAATAAAAAGGTTATCTGAAAAGTTCTTTAAACTGTCCTTGCCTCAAGTAGATATATTTGTCTTGGATTACTCAGACAGACGTTTTTTGATCATTGCAGGGCTTATCTGAGGCAACGGATATTCATCAAATTTAGAGGACTTTCAAATGCACAGGTATTTATGGTATCTTTACTTGGTAATTTGCCTATTAAAAGGCCAGAGGCATAATCAGAAACTACTAAACATCTGTGAAGTATGAATTAACACAGGCACAAATTTAGCATCCATCTCGCTCAAATATTTGATAGTAGATACAAGAAGGAAAGATGAATTTCTCAGACAGTGCTATACAGTCTTACCTTCTACGACATATGAACTATGAAACATAAGTGAGACAAGCTGTTGATTTTAGGACACTGAATGCTTAGAAATGTTGCTGGGTAAGCTGGCAGCCTTCTGTCCCATGCAGAGAAACATGGCAAATTTACATAGGTGGAATCACATAGGCATGTGGCATTTTGTTTAATTGTTCTGTGGAGTTAGACTATTCATATATGCACAGAAAACTCTTCTTTATCCAGACTAGCTAAAAACCCACTGATGTTAAAAAGAACATAACATATTAAGGTAGTCTTAAAATCTGAGAGTGATTATTTTCCTTTCTAATTTTTATTTTTCATACTATGTGCCGAATAAATTATTTACCTATCTCAGAAGCAGCCACCGTGATGTTGTACCAAGGTGTCTCCTCTCTGTCAAAGATCTTGGCAGTCTTAATGGTCCCAGTACTAGCATCAATGGTGAAATACCGATCTTCTTCTGTGTTATGCTCAATGAAATATCTATGAAGAAATATAACAATAAATATAGATCCATTGTAGCATATATAATCCAAAGTAACAGAAAGCTATATAAGAATATTGCTTCCAAACTTTTAAAATCATAGACATTTTTAAAAAAAAACCTAAAAACATATATGATTTGGAGAAACCCAAAGTAACACCATATTTCATTTCTTTCATGTTTTATTTCTTTTGATACATAACAATATTTCCACTGAGAGCCACAAAGATATAAATTGCTAACAGGTGGTATTTTGCACAGCAGTATACAGTCCTGTCAAAGGTAAGATACGTATGTATTTTGACTAAAAATCATTAAATGGAAAAGCAGAAAAGAAAGCAGATACTAAGATATTATTTTTTGGCTTATCTGCCTGTCACTGCAAACCAGTGTGCTCAGCCTCGGTTCCTGTTTTGAACCATACCTTTCTGACATGAAGTCAATGACAAGATGACACATAAGCCATTTGGAACATAACCATTACACAGTAGCAGAAACGACTGGTCCCCAGAGCAGCCATTGACACTTCCCTAGAAGCAGAACTAAGCATCCCTGCTTTACTCCCTTGGCTTCCAGGCACTTTGCCTAGCAGGGAAAGTAAAAGCCTTGAAGTGGGTAATGGAAGCAGAGAGAAAGAACACAAAAGAAGAGATTGACAAGACATTTTTTCTCAAAGCTGGAATCATTTACAATGGCTTTTAACAAATGAAGCAATTACAGAACCCTTTCGAGCCTTCTTAACTAACTCTAGAAAAAAAAAAAAAAAAGGAAAAGTATTATTTTATATACCATAACCATTTTCCTGATAATTTATCATCTCTGCTTTCATTGTGTGAAATTTCACATATATTTAATACATGGAAGGTATATAAAGGTCAAAATGATTTATTTCTCCCATCCAATTGCTCTTATTTTTACATCACCAGAAGTGTAATTCCCAGCTAAAAAAAAAAGTGGCACACATAAAAGCTGCCATGCTCAAAACAAGTAAAAATAAGTTTTATTTCTCTCACAATGTACTTATTTTCACAATGGACTTATTTATACTAGTTGTGGAAAGGAAACACAAACAAACAAACAAACATTTAATTAAGTGATCTATTAAAGTCAGAGATGGTGTGAAAAAGCAAAAGAAAGAAAGCACTTAGAGGGGAAGGCAGCAATCTGAGTGAGTCATCTTAACTTGCCAAAGGATTGGACACTCAGTGGAAAAGCCAGATAGGATTCAGTGACTTAGGTAAGATCTTCCTTACTGAAGAGAACCTGAACTCACCTCTCCCACCTGCATGAAGTATTTACATCTGCCTTACAATATGCTATCTTGCCTTGTGGAACTCTGGATTTTCTTACCATGCTTCAAGTATTTTCAGCAACTAAAGAACCATAGTTCAGAGACAGCAGACCTCAGTTATCACTCACTTTATATTTCTCTGGAATAAGGATTTTCCTTGGTTTTTCCCATCTAAGGTAAGTCACAACCTATTATGCAGTTCATTAATTACCGACATCTGAGAATACCTCATTACAACATACACCAGAAGTACCCAATAATGACACTTTGGATGTGCAAGATGGCAGCTCAAGTTGCTTCAAACAAATGGACTGACAAGATCTTGACTACATAGGGGATAGGGCAATTTTTAAGAGTTTAAGTCAGGAAAATTATTTTCAGCAGATGTTATTAGGTGTATATCTAACTGGATGAAAAAAAACCAACCAAACAAGTGATGTTGCCAGAAAACAAACAAAAAAGTTAGTGAATTTTTAATTGCTGGATCACAGTGGTCATTGCAGACACACTTCTGAAAGTTAGTGTGGTTCTCCATGCTTGGTTAAATCAGGAGAGGAATTAAAAGAAAACTCCTGGTGAACATTCATCAGTCACTGATCACGACCTGCTGGATGGTGCAGACATCCAAACAAATTTATTTTGATTCAAGGAATTTTGGAATCCTCTGAGGACACATCACAAAAAAGAACAAAAATGGACCACACAATTATCCTCTTGGCATTATGCTTTTATGTGGCCCTATTTGTACAAGCTATAATAACCTCTTTAAGACTGTGCCAGTCACAGAGAAGAAGTTGTATCTCGCATGTCCACAAACAGCATTACCTTTTACTACTCACAAATACTTGGAGACAGAGTGTTATCGACTGCTAAAAATCCACAAAGCTGCCGTATCTGCTACAGAGTCATGTTGACATCTGAACTTTGTCCAGAAGATACATGCTGGTGGCGAAATGCCCCCATGCCTTACACCTTATGCTTGGCAGCGTAGGAAAACTGAGCTAGGAAAAATAGTTGGAATGTTTTGATTATACTACTATTAACACAGAAATAATGAATATTTGGTTGTGTTGGGCAAGATACATACACAGATACACATACATCTTCTACATGATGAACTAGAAGGTTAAGAGAGAAAGCATGGAAAGCGTAATTGTCCTTCAGTTTTCTTGGAGACCTTTTACTGGTAGAGCTTACAATCAGTTATGCAATGATAAAATTTAATTACTTCTCTCCTAGTATAGCTTTGTTTTTCTTGACTCTATGAGTCTCCTGATAACAGCAAGAATTATTTGCTGAAAAAAAGAAATCAAATATTCTTTCCTGGCCTGTTCTTATGGAATATGTACTGCAAATTCAAATCAATTTATAATACAAGAGTCTTGTCCCTGCAAACATTAATTACTCTGGACACTGTTTGTTTATTATCGACACCAGGCACAGTGACTATTCTGTGAGTCACTATGGTGCTGACCATAGAACCATAAAAATAGGGCTATGTATAATCTGTAGACAGTAGCTTAAAAATAGACAGAATTTCACACTGGGCTTCAATGAGAAAAAAAACTTAAAGCAATATAAATACCCAGCTGCTTTTGTGTGTGCGTGTCTTATAATCTTATAACTTTTCCTCTGAGTAGAGTACTGAAAAAAAAAAGAAAAGAAAATGATCTGTCCCAAAAATGAAGCTGGTGTAGAAAAACTGATGTTTGACTTTCCGATGAATTGCGATCATCTAACGATTCATTTTCATAAACATATTGTAAAAGACGGTTTTGAGTTTTTTTAATATGAACACCTTTTTTCTAAATCAGTTATTTAAAAGTGTTCCACAGAAGCTCGAATCTCTGCTTAAAGAATTTAGGATTGGGTGAATAACTTCAATTGTATTTTCTGTGTCATTAACGGAAACAAAGTGATCCTGTGGTAACCTATTGTACTAACACTTTTATGTCCAGTGATACTAGAATAATGACAATTTTTTCTAATTTATCCACAGTAGCACTTCCCTTTCATGTGCTAACTTTTTCATACAGTTACAGACATACTGAAATATTCACAGATTTACAATTTCATTCTTCATCAATGAATAAATAAGAGAGTGGTACTTTTTTAGGCTTTCCCATTATTAAAATGTTCAGTTCTCCTCCTTTAATCCAGATTCTTCCTTGAAATTGTTTTGTGCATCATATCTAAAGCAGCCATTTACACTGCTGTGTTCCCCATCCTTCACGAATGTGTTAGCAAAACAAGTTACAGAAGATATTCCCCCACAGTAGAAAGCCTATGAATGCCAGTTCTGCTTCCAAGTGCTTTAAAAATACTTTTTACAAGAACTCTCTTGGTAGAGCATCTCATTTTTGTCATGTTAGAGGACATTTAGAACAAGTTTCATTGTATTTACAAAATGCTGAACAATTTAAACCTTTATAAACACTAGTCACTCACTTGCCTACATGTTGAGAATAGAGACTGGATATATCCATAAATAGAGCACATTCTAGAGCCAATGATGCTTTACTTAAGCTTCTGAATTTACTTCATCTAATTAAAAAAAAATTACTTTCATCTGGATAAGAGTGGCGAAAGACACAGTCATTCCCTTCCACTCCCACCCTTCCCTCTACCTCTACTGAGCTGCTTTTCGATGCTTTTTCTAGACCACAAAAAGATATAGCGCAAGTTTTGAATTCAAAGAGTCATTTCAAAAGAGATTTTTCACCTTAACTTAGTTGACGGTTTCTGCTCACTTAGAATGCATTAATTCAAAAATTAATTTGCAATATCCATTTGAGATATTTATTTATAGACATTTACTCGTGACAGTGCTGTGTGAGTTAGCATACTTACAACCACTACATTAAATCAGCACATTTCAGTTGCATGCCACATGTTAATAAAGAGACTTAATAATGAGACACACCTCGATAAATAGCTCTCCATAAACTGTTTACATGCAAACCAACAACAGAAACCACTCTGAAATAAACGTCATTAAAAAGGATCATGAATATAGAACACTTATTAGTCATACTATCTGAAGATAATCTGAAGGAAATTAAATACCAAAACTGAATCTTTCTAGCACTGGGAAATGCAACACGTGCCACGTTTTCATTAGGCAGTGTCAGTGAATGGAACAGCATTTCCAGCTTCATCCATATCCTTATTCCTTCCTCTGACCAAAGCAAGCTACTGGCTCCCCTGGCTTCATTCCTCACTTCCTGCCTTTAGTGAAGCAGTGGGTCAGTGGTGATAGATATTCCTCCCATTTTTACTGAAAACTAAAAGAATTTGCATCAATAAGGAAATAAAGAGAAATGGATACGAATGATGGCCCTTGGGCAGAAGATCACTGTAGAACATATAAATCTGCTTCTATTAAACCCATCAGACTCTAATAATGCAAAGACTGCTTAAAATTGAGAAAATTTTAAAAGGTGCTAAAATAGTTTAGGAATATTAATGATCTCCAAACCTTTTAGGGGGGCTTCTGAAGCTAAAAGGCATAAGCATTTTCAGGATCTCTCTACCTAAATTCTTCAGTCTTAATATTAACATCAGTTTATCACTGGATAGACAACGGGCATATGCTGTTACTATTCTGGTACGGCTCTTTCTAGTTACTGTGTTTTAAGGAAGAACCTTGAGTTCGAACTTTTATAATAGTGTTGAGATTTTAAATTGTCGCTTTTGCTGTTTTAATCAAATCTTTAACTTATCTTTTTATTTTGTTATTTTTCATTTATTACCCTACTTATCAACCGCAAAAATTAACTCTGTTACATATTTCTACTGTGGCTACAAACCAAGTTTATCGATAATAAACTTCCAAAGACAAATTCCAGTCAGATGTGAATTCAAAGACCACAGTACTTCTTTGGACTTTTTTTTTGAGACATAAGCAAATAGCCAGTTCTCAAATAACAAGTGAAACTGCTTACAAAGAATCACTAAAAAAAAGGCCATGGGAAGGTAACAGAACCTTGTCCAACCAATTACATCTTCTAAAGATTTATCAGTTAGAAAACAAATGCTCTTGTAAGTAAACCTGTTAAGTTAAAGATTTAAGCAAGAAACTTTCTCAGAGATAGATTTGAAATACAGAAATTTATATTTCATTTTATAAAATATCTTAGAAAAGGAAGAGTAAGCTGCATAGAGTAACTGCAATAACTGCATAGAGGGAGAGAAGGAGGTATACCACGACAAAGAGTAAGAGAACCGACCACCTGCAACTCTCTATGTTTGACCAGCTGGAGAACAACAAGAAATGGCCCATGCTGGGACGCAGCTTGAGTGCATGCCTTTTATCTTCTCTCTGCCTCCTGACAGCAGCACTCATGAGCCTGGGAACAAGCAGCAAACCCTTGAAGCCAAATGAGGTGGTGAGGAGACATTCTGTTGCCGTGACTGTCTTGCACTACACTACCTCCATTCCAGGGCCAATTTATTTCCCCATAGTTCAAACAAACTCAGCCAGGAGAGAAAAGCAATTGTGAAGTATGAGTCAGAAGTCACGCCAATCAGTAGGTAACCAATTTTCTCCCTGCAGCATGTCTGGTACATTAAGGAGACATTCGATGTTCCAGAGCTCCTTTGCAGAAGACTGCTACTGAGAACTACAGCCTTCAACTGTGCTTTCCAGGTGTGAAAATCAAATACATTTGAAGATAGCTTGGAGAAGGTAAATCCCTCTGTTTACTGTTCCTCTGCTTTCTTTTCAAACAGGCATAGCATAACTTTGAGAAAAATACTGTTCCTCTCAGAGCATTTAAAGGAAGTTGACTCAGTATGCTGTTCCCATTGAGTTATCCCTGGTGCTGACTGTCAGCTGACATCCATCAGCCGATCAGCACTGCCTTGTTGTTTCTGTACAGGACTCCTGGCTCACCTCTCAGTACTGAAATCTCAGCCCAGGCAGAGTGGCAGCGTTCCATGTCCTCATCCTGGAGTTGTGAGTTAGCAGATCCCAGGGGACACAGGGGAGTTGACAGCAGTGAACCACTGTCTCCCAGAAAAGCCCCTGACAGGCAACCACTGCTGGTTTGAATTTTATGCAGAAGTCACCTTCCTGCTCCAGTTCTCATTCCCATCCTCTATACATTGCTAGCACACTGCTCACCTTGGACAAAGGAAATTTGGAACACTGTTCATTTGAAGGAAATAAGCCATTTCTAGACACTCATCATTTCTAGCTGGCAGTTTCTGTCTGCATGTGTTAACCAGTGATGATTTTTCCAGCTAATTCTACCAGTAAATGTAGGCTAAGAACAGGCCCCACTCTTCAAGGCATAATTCAGAATTCAAAGCAAGATAAAGGTTTGTCTTCTTTTCATGACTTTATGAATTTCTTCAGAGGATTATGACTGTCCAAATGCATTTCAGGTAGATGTGTGGATGGCAGAACTATATCTTATTACATCTAGGTTGCTTGGTTTTCAAAGAGATTAACATTCAGATTTCAGTGCTGATAAGAAATAAGGTGCAGTCAGTGTTACATGAGAAACGCTTTTATTTTCCCCTGCAAGCTAGCTACAGCTACAGCTACTTCTCTACAGCTACAGCTACTTTTCTACCATACCAGCTAAAGAATGGTATTCTACTTACATGTTATCTCTACGTATTATAGACTAAACCAAATAAAACCAAGATTGATAGATTTATGCCTATTTATTGGAATTGCATGACCCTATCAGATGACTACAGTCTAGAGATGTTCAGATATGAACTGTAAAACCATATAAAAGAATGCTAATACTTGAGGCATTCTGAAGTCAATAGAAATTACAGAAACATAAAGATCGTGTTCTGGCACAAAAAATCAGTCTTTCATGGTAAAAAAGTTGATCTGTCAGTGTTTTCTCTCTCAGCTCTGAGGAAGGGATGGAGGTGGTTCTGGTCGATATGAGATTCTGACCACTATCCCGAGCCAGATTCTTCCTAGTCAGAAGGGTTGTCAGAACATCTCACCAGTTCCTGCTCAAGGACATGGACATTTTTGTTACTGGGAGACCTAGGACATGTAATTTGAGGAGAATCAAAACTAGTTTGAGGCCTCAGGGAACGAAAAAGCAATAGACCTCTCACCTCAACACTATAAAGAAAGGTTTTAAAATGTTTTCTCCCTGTGAAGTTAGATGGAGAATTAGAGAAGAAATTGAAGAAAAATTCCCATCTCTCTCCAGCCATTCAAAATAGGGTGTTTTTTTTCTGTCTCAAATTACTGACAATCTTAGAGAGAATACTGGAGGGTTATGATAGTGTTGTGCTTTGAGATATCCTTTGAGAAGGGCAGATTTCTGCCTTTGCATCAGCACAGGCCTGGCAGGATCTGGAACATCTCACACGTTTCCCCATGGGCATATGAGGGAGGGATGGTCGTTGTACATGATGGCACTGATCTCAGCAAGCTGCCCTAAGTACAGCCAACAAGAGTCATAGATTCATTTAATCATAGCCTGGGTTGGAAGAGACCTTAGATATCATCTAGTTCCAACCTCCCTGACATGGGCAATGAGACCTTCCACTACACCAGACTGCAACCAGGCCTTAAACGTTTCCAAGTATGTGGCACCCACAACTTTTCTGGGCAACCTTTTCCAGCGTCTTACCATCCTCACAGCAGAGAATTTTGTTGCAAATATCTAAGCTAATCCAACTCTCTTTCAGTTCGAAACCATTCCCTCTTGTCCTGTCACTACATGCTCTTGTAAATAGTCTCTCCCCTTCTTTCTTGTAGACTCCATTCAGGTACTGGAAAGCTGCAATTAGGTCACCCCAAACAGTCTAGCAGTCCACTCATCCAAACCATCTCTTCCCAGTTTAGAGAAAATTATGTTGTGGTGGACTGTGTCAAAGACTTTAGGGAAGTCCAGATAAACGACATCTGTAACCCTTCCCTTGTCCACTGATGGAGTCACTCCATCAAGGCCACTAGACTGGTCAGGCAGGACTTGCCCTTTAGGGAAGCCATGCTGGCTGTGCACAGGACAGCAGGAAACAAACTGATTTTATTCCTCTTATATTACATTCAAAGAGCAAGTAAGACAAATGAAAATAACTAGGAGAAAGGACTTCTGTATTTTCCAGCAGGCGATTGGTCTTATCCCTTCTCCCTGCTGACAGTGTGGATGAGTAGCATAGAAATTGAACTGATCTCAGAGAACAGGAGGAAAAAAAAAACCTTAGAAGTATCATTTCAATTTTCAGCCCCTCCTTTCGATCCTTTCATGCAGTTCTCTTGCACCTCTCTTCAGTTTAAATCACAAGTTGAGGTTTTATTGTACCTCTAGCAAATTTAAACTTTACATTAAGAAAAATGTCTAAAACCTGAATTTTTCACAATACTTTATGTCTTTAAGACTTTGAGAAATAATAATAGTAATACATAAAAGTTACTGGGTACATTCTTTCAGCTACATATGAGCGTGCCTCTTAACATACCATTTCCTAAAAATTAAGATTACTTTCTAAAGGCTGATGACAGAAAGTATTCACCTTCAGATGAATCTAAAAGATTACTGTCTTTTACAATCAATGCAGCAAAAGTTAAAGTAAGTTTCTCTACATAATGCAGGACTTGAAGAAAAAATTCCTACACCAGATTAACTGTTATAATCATATGCACCTGTAATTCATTAATTTCTCAGTATTCTTTCTGAAAGAAGGAAAAAGGTTGTCAATTTAAATCAAAGTAGGACTATGTATTTATTAGAGCTTCTACATACCAGATGTGGTGTTGGAAAGCAAGTTTTTGTACTCACTAGTATACGCATGTATTATAACCATTACGATGTATCATCCATTTTAAGGCAACAGAATAAGACCATTAAACAAGCGAGAAGCCAGGATCATGGCTGAGATTGTACTTTTATTCTTCACCAACTTAGCACAAAATTAATAGTCAATTTCTAGGACAAAATAAATTTTTAAAAAATTAAAATAATTTTTAGTACAAAATTAAAAAAAAAAAAATCAAACCCAAACCAAAACCAAAACAACAGGTTCTTTCTGACTCCTGTTTCCTATTGCTGATCTATCCTTGTGAATAAAATACATTATAGTAAGATATATTACAGTCTGATTAAGGTCCAAAACAAAATTTACTTGAATTCCAATGTATTAATGTAACAAATCAATCTTCCAAGGACCAAAAAAAAATACAAAGTTGTTTTTAATCAAGCAGTTGAAGACCTTCTGAAAAGGAAAGAGGCTTATCTTTCTTATCGTTTGACACTACTGTCACAGGCAGAGTCCTGATCAGGACCCATACCCCGTTCACCAGAAGTTTTCAGTTAGATACCAAGGAAAGAACAATTCTTTCCAGAAATGCAAACAACCTAAGTTAAACATCATAAGTGGGTGTAAAAAAATGACCAGAGGAGGCAGAGGTCCTACCATTAGTGCTCAAAAGAGCGATTTACCTCTTGTATCACCGCATGACAAAGATTGCACAGCAGCAGCCAAAGGACCGATTTGATGTTACAATATTTCTATAATGGGATGTCTTATTTCTCAAACACTACTCTTTTAAGTGTATAATGTTAATAAAGGCTTTCAGTTCTTCATAGTACATTATCAAACTGGGAAGTTATTCTGGGGGAACTGGTCTATGTCGTGGAACTACTTTATTATATCAGATATACGCTATTATATCAGAGTTACAGAAAGTTTCACGATCTTAAAACTCTGTCTTTGCACTTTCCTGAATCACTGACTTAGAGGTGCCTTGGGAAACAGCTGCAGCATTATGTTTCTGAAAACCTTTCCACTGGAAACAGACCAGATCCTGTTGGAAAGCTCCAAGGATCATATGGAGTATGCACTGTGGCTGGGCAGACTCACCACCCAAGGATCACCACCTACAGGAAGATGCCAGGATTCCAAGAGACATCTTGGAATGTCCTGAGGCAGCACTAACAGCCGAGGGTGCTCTCAAGGTGCATAGCTATTTTCACCCCTAATCTCCACGAAAGTCTTCTGTATATGATTTCAGGAACAAAAAAAGATAATTTCTAAGTAGAAATAGAGAGATTTAAAATGAATAATGGACTAAGAAAAAATTGTAATTAGAGCATTTAATAGTCATGCTTTCTTCCATACTGTGTGGGAAGAGACCTTTCAAGATCCACTTGCACATCAGATATTATTATAAGACATGACTTAACCCTGACCTTTTCAAGCAACAAAAGATACGAGTATGGAAGCAGAATACTTAACATAAAGAAATGAAAGCGGATTTGTTTCTCATAAGTGTTCCAACAAGGCAGTAATACCTGTGAATGAGTTACAAACAAGCACGTTTTCTCTTGATTTAGAAAACAATTTTTAAAGTAATTTTTAAAGTGATTTTCAAACTACTCAAAACCCCTTTATATTTAAAATTAATACATGATAAAGTTTTAATATATTTATTTCTTATACTATCTATTGTATCTTGCTTTTCATATTTCAGAAAAATAATAATCTTATGCTAAAACAGAGCATTTTAAAAAGTTTCCCTGAAAATGCATTTCTATCTATTCAAAGAAAAAAAGATCAATCAACTTAAAAAGAAAAATCCTTTAAAACAGTCCAAATTGCCAATCAGATAAGTACTGAATAAAAAGACCCCACCACTATTAGCTACATTTGTTATTACAGAGGTTGTTTTGCTGAGGTTTAAAGATTAAAACAAGCACTAGCAGAAAGTCAGTGCCCTCTGAAGACTGCTCAGCTCAGGAACAAGATGAAACCACTGTGATGAAATTGCACTGAAGAAACACGGACAAAACCCATTTTGTCTCCCTCTACTGATAGCAATAGACGTTGCTATTTATTTTTGTGTTCAGTTCAAATAACATCTTAAAAAGATTTCAGCACTGTTAATTACCTTAACTACACTTCCAACCATTATTCTGGATACAAGAATTGTTCCTGCCATCAAAATAAACTGTTACTTAATTGGGCAGTGAACCAATCACAGCACTGTATCTCTTTCAGCAGCTGAACACCAAAGTGAACACAGGTTTAAACTGTGTATGCCTAAATGCTTCATCAATCTCATACACAGCAGCGAGTGTCCTCACGAAGTGGAAAGGATGCACAAGTGGATTAGGAAAGACTGACAAGCAAATCACTGCTATGTATCTTGTCCTGTAGCCTCACAGTATTTGGAGATGTATCTGAGCCATTTGGATAAGAAGCGCTATTCTGTTACTCCCCTGCTGCACAGAGATCAGCAGGGCAAGTCCTATCTGTACCTATCTCCCCTGGAGATTGCAATCGCTGCTTTCTAAGAAAGTTACACTGAATCTTCCTGGTTACATTTTTATGATCATTATATTCCTGTTCAATTAACTAGGAATTGTGGGGAAACAAAGAAGAGATGAGACCTCATTACCCTCTGACCATCTTTCAGACTCACCAGGCTTTCAGACAAACAGTGGAGACATTCCCTGCAAAGCAGCACAAAAGGCCGTAAGTGCACAGTATGGACACTTCTGAGAAATACAGCCGCCTCTGAGTGTCTCCTTTGCTCGTCACTGTGAGTGGAGCATTGGGCAGGACCCTGCCTCCAAGAGGAGCAGCAGCTCAGCCCAAGCAAGTTTGTCCCACTTCTCAGGTCACACCTCTTCCAACTCAGAGTTTCCCAAGCTGTAGCCAGATCTTGAAACAATACAAAGCCCTTCTGCACCACGTCAGTGTTTCTGTGTGAAGTTGAGGTAAGGAAAGGGGGATTGAAGCTATGCATTCTCAGACCAGCATTTCTGCACCCAAAGGAGGAAGCTCAAGGAAAACTTGAGGGCACAACACCCCAGCCTGGTACCTGTTTGGAGTCCCACACAGCAACATGTTAGTTCAGGCCTTAGAGAATCAGCACCTTCATAAAAAGCCCATACCCTCACAAATGACATTCACTGTCAGTTCCACTAAGATGGATAAAGCCTGGCTAGAGGGTGGACCTGGTCGCAACATAATGCCAAGGATATCTGAGCTGCCACTGCCCTCGCCAAACCCCATCAACATCTAACTGAGTTCCCTTCAGATCTTCATGGTTTCGTATGTTATGTTAGCACTATATATTTTTCTCCATTGAGACATAGAGAGATGGAAGGAACAACTCAAAAATATATGTCAATGGAGTGAAAAACAGGATAGACAAAAGTAAGGACAATTTTTTCCCTCAATTATATGAATAATATGGATACTTAATATTCTGTCCTCAATCACCGGTTACAAATTAAGGTTTGGAAAAATAAAAAAAAGGACAAATACAAAAAGCTCAATATTTGAAAATATTTTTCTTCTGATCTCTCTATCTCCAAATTACTGCCAGAAAATCTCCTTCTGGCCTTCCCAGCCTTTGTACAAACTGCTGCTGCTTCCCTTTTGCCACAGTTATCTCTTCCTAGACAAAACTGTTATGGGCAACACACAGTTGAATTATGGACCAACTAGTCAAATCTGCACTTGTCCTTCCTCCTCCAAACTTCCATGATGGTAATTGGCCTGACTGTGTTAGCAGCTGCAGAATTACAGTATTAAAGCTACCGGCATTTGGCAACTATTTTTAGCAAAATTTTATTATTTATGTTATGATTTAGGCACAAATACCATAGCGGCAATTTTTCAAAGGCAATAACTTGCCACTAAGAAACTGCATATATTGATTCTCTGACACAAAACATTTTGAATCTTAGACTGTTAGCGCAAGAGAACCATAAAAACCCGATGTTTTGATTGTTCTGAAAAAACTGTTTCATCTTACCAAGACTATTACACATATCCAGCAGATATCAACTCAGTCAGGAGACTAAATATGGCCAATTAGCTTAAGAAAAACTGCTTTCCAAGGATATAATTGTATGATTTCTACAAAGGCTGTACCATTATGTCATAAAAAGGAATAGTATCAAAAATGTTTTCATGGAAATTTTTTTGGAAACTTTTAAAATCTACTACTACTTTTGACAGATAAAGTTCATGTATTGTTCCACAAAATTTATTATTACACATATTCTATTCTTTTGATACTCCACTAAAGCTGAAGCACACTACAAAATTTTGGGTTCATCCTGAAACAAAATTTTGCAAAAATGATCCTTCTTGTCTCTAAAAGAAAGATGTATCTAAACCTGTTGCTGTCTTGCACAAGCACCTGGGACAACTTCAGTGCAGGAAGTGTGCAGAGGGCCAGCGCAATTCTGACGGACCAGGGGAAAACAGTGCTATGATATTTAAGAGATTTACAGCTGGATACCACTGACAGATCGGACCTTTGCTCAGACCAATGATGGGAATTATAGTGCAAACCAAAAAAAGGCTAAAGGTTATGTTACTAAATCTAATTCATATAGACTGATCACGACACTGTTCCAGCCTATGTTTCCCTTTATGTACTAAAATAAACAGTCTTCATACATTCCAGATCTCATTAAGCCCTAAGCTTATGAAATTCAATCTCATGGCTGAATAATTAATCCATATAATTTGGATTTACTATACCTCACTAAACTGTTTGCAGCATCAGGATCGTGTGCCGTTACTGTGCCGACAGGTGTCCCAATCTTTGCGTTTTCATAAACTTCCATGACATAGGAAGGCATAGTGAAGAGCGGAGGTTCGTCCACGTCGCCAACGATGACCTTCAACATCGTTACATCTTTGAATGGTCCCAAGTGTGAAAAGCGAAAATCAAGATGAGTATTTGCTCCTTCTATATTAAGTGTATATGATTTCTTTTTTTCATAGTTGAGGGGCTGTTGGCAGAAAAAAATAAAAATTCTCAGAGCCATTCTGTTCTCCAGTTTAGCCTGCTAGCACCTTAACAACATCTTTTCTGTTTAACTTAAACATGTTACTGGAAAGGGATGATATTTTTTTATATTCTGGCAGCCACTGCCATACCTTGTATGTCGAAGGATATAAATGAAGCAGGATGGATTCAGTTTTTCTCTAAAACAGAATATTGGAAAAGGTACTAGTTTTGGAAATAACCCAGGGTTTAGAATGAGCCTCAGATTCTATTTTCATGATAAAGTAGTGTCTGGGTTTTGTCACCTTTTGGTTTTAATCAGTAAACCCTAAATCCTGAAAAAGGTAGAGACTGATGTATCTTGAATTAAATTAACTTCACATCTTTAATAAAAAAGTTTCATAGACAGCAACGGGGATATTAAAATTCTTTTGGGCATCTCTTTTACCCTCAACTGAATAAAAGCAACTTCTTGCAGGAAAACACTCACTTACTCTAAGAGACAGGAACTTTTATGACCAGGTCACCCTTCTAGTGAATGAGGGAAAGGCTACAGATGTAGTGTGTCTATTTCCAACACTCTCCAAACACAGTCATACCATTAAAAGAAGTTGCATATGCGTGGAATTTTTTTTTTCATTTTTTTTTTTTTTAGAATCAAAATTTTTATTGCTGTTATGGCATGGTAGAATTCCACTGATACCAGTATCATTCTGTGTGGACATGACAGCCCGTCTAACAAAAACTCTTCACCCAAGTTTAAACTGGTATTTCCTGTCACCCAAAAGAGTGGCAATGTAGTACATTAGGCAAGACAAATGAGGAACTCAATATATGACTTGTCACTGTCAGTGTGTGTTTTGTAGATGAGATCTACAATAAATTTGACTGATGATGTATAAGAAAAATTGGTTCGGATTTATATACACTTTATCTATTTCTTTGATTTCTCCTCTGTGTACCTAAGGACAATTAATTCATTCTCTGAACTCTAACAGTATAAGGCTTCTGTGACCCTTGCATTCTCTGTTTCCCTTTCCTAAATGTAAAAACAAAAAGTTTTAAAGGCATGGAAATTTACCATAGCCTAGTAAATCTATTTCTATGCAAAAAAAAAAAAAAAAAAATAAAANNNNAAAAAAAAAAAAAAAGCTAAGTACGCTAGGCAAGTCAATTCATAAAGAAATATAGGTTTAATAAATTCTATCTCAGATGTTCATACTTTTCTGTTATGAGCAGTGAAATATTGAATAGTGATCTCCATTTCTCTGCAGCATGTATATTCTAAGAGTAAACAGGTTTAAAATTGGACTGCAACTTGTAACTTTGATGTCTTTTCGGAAAACTCAGTTTATGCTGACAATGACTGGATTAACCTGTACAGGAAGATTAATTTCTCTCAGAAAACACATGTGGAATGACACAAAGCCTTGTAGTAACACAAACTCTTTCTTTTATCTAGCTACTTGATCAGACAATAATAATACCTTTTTTTTTTTTTTTTTTTACAGGAATAATCTATTCAGATAATCAGAAAAAGCTGACATTTCAAATTTAGCCAAAGTAGTTTTTTGCTTTCATTTGATTATTTTTTTCTTCCTATAACATCTTAATCATTAGCTGTAGCTATAAGGTGAGAGACAGTCCTGTCTTGTGTCTCTAGATATTCAAATCATTTCTATATTTACCTAAAATTGTCACAACACTGAAGGTCAAGAAGTCTTCCCCAGAAAGAAAGCAAAACATTTACATTTTAGATGAATTAAACAGATCTTTTTTTCATGTTTTTTTTTATTTTCCCAAACAAAAATGCCTTTCCATGACAATTACCAATGTAACTTCAGTATGTATTCACTGGCTATTGTGATTTTCATGCCAAACTGAAAATGCCAAACGTAGCTCAAGTGACCAGTTACAGGGCTAACTACAAAATGCTGCTGTGCAGTTTGTGTTTCTAATATGAGACTCCCTAAAGGAGTTACGGAATTTTATGAGAAATAACTATCTGTTTCTTGAATATTTCTAGTCTCATTATGCAAAATGGAAGAGACATGGGCTATGTAAACACTTTTTCTGGGAAGCCTGAATGATACTTGCTGACTTGAGGTCAGGAATGTTCTAACATATTTTTCTGAAAATCATGACAAAGGGGGAGCATGATGACCATTCTTTACCTGAAGGATACAGAGAATAACGGCTTTTACTGGGCTAATTTTTTTTTTGGGTTTCCTCCAGTCTCCCACTCAAACAAGGAAATGCATGAGGTAAAGTGGAAATATTTCATGACAGTTTGTAATCAACCCTTTGTGGAAGGATCTTTGAAACTGAAGAATGACTCCCCAGGTTTGTCAGTAGGAAAAATAATGAAAGTACTGAATGTTTTGGGTCAGCCCAGAATAAGACTAGAAGATTCTGTCTAACAGTTACAGCCTTTGCATACCTGTTGAAAAGACTAAATGGAGGCACTGAAAAATTTTATTTTTGCCTCAGAATCTCTTATAAGTGGAGTTTTAATATTTTGATGTGGATTTCAGGTCATTAGACACAATAATATATTTATTTCCGGCTTTTCTGATGTGCCTACTGTAAACCCTTCTAGAGAAGTACTAGAGGACAAATCATTCTATTCTAGTGTTATAGAAGGCACTGGCATCTGATATACAAAACTCAAACAATTCTGTTCTTAGTTTAGATTATCTGTTTTGGGTGGGCTATCAAAAAATGCAGGTTGAAACCCAATCTAAATTAAAAGCAATTACAGCACACAGAATAGAATATATTTATTAAACTGCATACAAGATCTGAGTAAAAAAAAGAGAGAAAAAAAAAAAACAAGGTCACTTTTTTTATACTGTACAAAGGGGTAAGTTATCTGAGGAAATAATTGAGGTATTACACACAAATTTAGATAACTTTAAGTACTAAATTTCTGCTCAACTGGAATGTAACATTACCTAAGCAAAAGGTACCTCTTCTTGTCCTGATGTAAAAATAACTTAAATCATTGTCACGTGTGTGTACAAGAACAGGAGACATATGCTTTTGTCATATTCTAAATCACAGTGAAGAATTTTTTGAAGCTACTTTTTCCGCCAAGTAAGAAATGTGATTTAACAGATTTTTATGTATGCTTCATTTTGTTGCAAATTCTTCCTTTTTGATTCATTTTTGAATATGTATAAATGTTCTAGCTAATGAACAGTAGCCATGGTGAGTACAATGCTCATTTTGAAGAAGAAATAACAGATTATGGTTCTAGCTACAACAAGGCCATCAGCAAATAAATTCAGTGGTATAAAAAAGACAGTTTACTTTTCTGTGGTTGAAAAAGGTGGATATTACATAACCTTTACAAAAGACACTAAGTTAAAGCTTTTTAAGTAACTGGAAGAGATCTTTTAAATCTTTATGAATTATAAAAATAATATTTCCTCTAGTTAGAAACTACTTTTATTATCTTAAATACATATATATCTATTTAGAAGCTAAAAAAATATAACATGCTTTATGATAGTTTTTATTTATTCTCTTCTTTCACATTTTCTCAGGATTTCATTCCTCAAACCATTAATCAAGACTCGAATACATATTATGAATTTTGAATATATACTCTTTACTGGGACAAATATAAGAAATTAATATAAATGATTACTCTGTGATAGCTTGACCAGTTACATTTTAAGTCTTTAGCACAATACTGGATGATTTAGATACCAGCTGGAAAGTAAATCAAAGAATAATAGTCTATGAAAAACAAATTATGCATTCATTGCCATAGATAAATCTTCTACGTCAAGATTCAAATAGTTTGGGGACAAAAGTAGAATTTTCACCCAAATTTTACATCTTCTATGGCTTACCTTCTTCAGGGAGAGAATTCCTTCCCTTGTTTCTTTGTCAGTAGATATGGAGAATACCCCAGAGCCATCGCCATTTATAATTGTGTACTTCATGTCTGCATTTGAACCAGTGTCTGCATCATTTGCTTTGATTTTGCCAACTGCTGATCCAACTTGAGCTGACTCAGGAACATACAATTGATAATGTTCTGAGGGGGAAAAAAAACCCAACATAATAGCTTGGACATTTTCTAGTCAAACTAAGTTAGAGAACCATTTTCTGCTTGATAGATGTCTGAGTCGATGGAAGAATATTTCATATACAAAAGTGATAAATAAACCTATGAATTTATTTAGATCCCTGAAAGAATTCAAAACCTAATTGTATTTTACTTGGGATGCCTTCATTCCCTATTTAAAATCCAAATTACAAAATGTAGAATTTTTGTTTTCTCAGCTATTGCTGTACATCACATAACACAGAAATTACTTCATACCAGTATTTTTACAAGTTTATATTCTCCATAACCAAAAAATATATATTTCACCAACTTACAATTAAATGCATAGTCAAGTGAGTACTTTCGAATTGAAAAATCTGTTACATTTTTTTTTTCCAAAATCTGATCACTTTTGAAACATTGCATCAACATTTTCAACACATTATTTTTTTCCTAAAGAAATATGTAATAAATCTTAATATTTTACCCTTTGCACAAAATTTTTAACTGCCATCTACAGTAAATGGAAATTAACATAATGGCTACAAAGAAGTATTACACATTCGTAGAGAGAAAAATCTTCCTTTACAACTATGACCTCCTTTTAATGTTTTGGTAACCTGTTAGGTTATTAATTAGTAAGTGAAATATTTTTTTAAAAGATAATTTTTTTAACGGTTGCTATGCTTTTGTATGAAATCTTCTATAAGTTACAAAGTTTTCTGGTGGACAAGAAAGTGCCAGAAGGAAATAAAAGTGGCAAACAGACATAATGTCATTACTTAATCTCCATCTGAAACTAGGCCGGAAAAACAGCTTAGAGTTTTCTGCAGCAATGCTTCCATTGTAACACAGAAGTGATGCTTAAATCTACCAGAACTGATAAGGAGAATTCACATCCAATAGAAGGTGTACACTTATCAACAACATCCTCATTTCCCACCTAAACAACCTCAACCCAAATGCCTCCCCAACAGTCTTCAGAGTCTACATCACAGTCGAACCACCAACACAGAAAAAAATGCAAAATAACTTCTGTTATTACATATCTTCTGAAACTCTATCAAGTTTCCTTTATGTTCCTTGTAGGCATTCTGTGACAGTGAGTGCAATAGTGCAAAACTGAGTGGCAGGACTGTGGATCAGCAGATTTGAAAGCGGACGTATGAAAGCTAACATGTTGTTATGGTTTGCTGGGTTTAAACCAGGTAGCATGTCCGCAGAGGTGCCTTTGTTAAACATGTAGCAAGAGAAAGGCAAAATTTAAATTGAATTCAGAGATTAAACCTGAATTGTAGCTGAAACCCACTACTGGTTAGATGGATTAAAGAAATTATCAACCTAAAGAAGCTGCAATTGCAAAGGGAATAGATATCATCACTAAAATAGAGCTACCTTTACAGACACCTGCTAGAAAACTGAAGATTTCACTATAAATTTAGTAAATTCCTCACACAATTCCTAAACCGATTTGTAGTCTTGGATTAATTTTTTTATTACTAGCCCATAGTGCTACTAAACAACAAGTGGTGTGATAAGGATGGACAAGTGCACTAAACTTTGTTAGTCTAAACGGAATGAGAGGTTTCCTAGGAAAATGAAAAAAAAGTTATTATTCATTTCGGAAATCTTAAGGAAAACAAGAAAAGTCCAGCAGAGCAAAAGAAAAAGTACAATTTTTCATGTAAAAGATAAAATACCAACACCGATATAACAGGACAATTATTTAATTCAATTAAAACTCATAGTTAATACTTTGATGCAATTCTTTGATATGCGTGTAAAATCCACCTACACAAATTTCCAAACAAATGCCCTGCAATGTTTTGTGCTTACAGATGATGTCAGCTGACAGTTTAGTATTGCTGGCTGCTTTATTTCATACATAAAATTATAGTAATGGGATGAGATTCATTTTGAAATTTACTTAATGTTAAAATAAATGCAAAATATGTTTTTTTGACCCTTTAGCACTTCCAAAAAGGAAAAGGTTAAGGCCTTTAAGAATATGTTATATAATCAAGCCACTTCAGGAACTGGACGTACTATAACTCATGTGATAGGGTGAAGTAACTGGGGACTTTCAAATAGTTGAGCTTGTTCAAATATATCTATCTACATGACACTATGCTCTGCTTCACAATCACACCCCAAGTGTTAGCCATCTGTTTCAGAAAATTGTTTTACTGATACCCACTTCAAAGATTCTTAAATACTAAATCTTCAAGCAAAACAAGTATTTGAAATGACTCATGAATTATCTGTCAGTTTTCGTAGAACTGAAATGTTTAAAAAAGGTAGATAGAATTAAAAGAAAACTTTTGAAAAAATAAAACCTCTTAGATTACGAGTTCAGAAATGTCTCCCAACAAGTATTTATCCATTGCTTCATAGAGACAGCCTGATGATATCTCATACAGACGTGAGCCAAATAGATAAATAAAAAAAGTACTATCTAAAAAAACCAAACACACAAGAAGATAAAATTCAGCAACATGAAGGTTAAACTATATTATAGATATTTTTTTAGGCTAGTGGTAAAACTGGAAATGTTAAACACTAAATCACTGTAAACTGTATTGCTAATAAGAGGAACTGACTAAAGGCTCAATTGAGCACTGGAACAGACTCCCCAGAGAAGAGGTCACAGCACCAAGCCTGTCTGAGTCCGAGAGAGATTTGGACAATGCTCTCAGGTACATGCTGTGACTCCTTGGGTGTTCTCCATTAGGACTTAATGACTCAGATGGGTCCCTTTAAACTCAGCATTATCTGTGATTCTGATTCTATGAATGTTTCCTTGGACATTGGATAAAGAAAGTTTGATAGGACACTGTAAAGTATGGGATGTGTATACTGTGAATTTACAATTCTGTATTGCAAACTACGAGTCTGTCTCAACCCTCTAAAACACTGGGAAGATAGGAGACCCGAGGATCAGATATCATCAGTCTATAGCAAAACTTTTCTGCTTCACAACAGCTCCTGGAAGTCTGCAATGCTGGAAGCATAAGAACAATCTGTTCAACATGGGCAGGTTTGGTGGAAATCTTTTAGGGGTGGTCTAATTTTTTCTAGAGGAGCTGGCCTGTTTCTTATAGATCAAGAATCTTGGTTGATTCAGTTCTCAACTTTTATCATAGTCACTCAGATGCATTCCCTTTGCTCATGATATGAGGAAATTAATACTCTTTTCCAGATAATGTACTGTATAGGATACCACTTTGCAGGACTTCAATCTATGCTAATTGAAACATTTTCCAAATTCATGTATAAGATCTTCATGTTTCAATAAACTTTATGGCTTATCTGTCATTATAGTACAGAAACACTTTATTTATCTTTAGAACAATATACTTTCATTTTAATTAGCCTACAGGCAACCTTCAATGCTGTGTCTTACTCTCAGAAAAGTAATTTCTCTGTCTGAACCTCTCAAAAAAGAAATATAACAGCATTTAATGAAAATCAATAAGCATAATATTAAAATTATTGTATTTATTAATCTATTATATTCTGCTGAAAATTTTTACTTACTTTTATAGATTACAATGTCTGCTTGAATAGTAGACATTACCTTATTTAACAGTGGGAGGGAGAAGAGACATAATACAGAACACCAACTTGGGAAAAAGTGTTTAGTACACTGGAGGGCAGGGCTGCTGCTCAAAGGGATCTGGACATGCTGGAGAAATGTGCTAAAACAAAACCTCATGACATTCAGTGATGGCACCAGGGGAAGAATAATGCCATTCATCAATACATGCTGGGGCCAGCCAGTTGTAAAGCAGTTTTGCAGAATGGGACCTGAAAAAGACCTTTCAAGGCTTTACTAGACAAGACTCTTAGTAACTCGATCTAACTGAACCTACTTTAAGCAGGGCATTGGGTAAGATTACCTTTTCAAGTCTCACATGAACCTATGATCCTGTCATTTACAAAGCTTTGGCTCATGTTTTACTGCCTGCTATCTCTGATAAAACTGAAGTGGAGCATCACCTACGAACTGTACTCAATCTTCCTTGGCGGCTTTCTTTGAGAAATTATTCTTCGTTCACAGAGCTGCTTGTTTTCATTACATGTAATAGATTGTTCTGGATTTCTCTTTTGACACTGCAGTCTTTTTAGAAGCCTATTTGTCACAGTATGTCTTGGACATATGTCACATGTTCCTTTACTATACTTATTTTTAATATAATAATTCCAATTTTAATCCATCATCATTATGAATGCAGCAACTTTCATGATTGCAAAAGTTCAATCAATTTTATATCTACTATTTTTGTTCTGAATATTCTTTTTGATGCCAACATCTCTTCCATTAAACTAAACTAAGAAATTTTTAAGAGGTATGTTTTGCTTACTCTTCTTCCCTGCCAACAACCCTAATGCAATTGCACTTTCTAAATGTATTTGAATCATAAGTGAAGTTACTTCTTATTTGCTAATATGACAATAAAATAACTTCAAAACTCAAACCGTTCAAACTTTTGCTTGTCTTGAAAGTGTGAAGAACCTAGCAATCTTGGGTTAATTTAGAAAAAAAACCTGAACATTCTTCTTTGATGCAAGAGACTCCTTTGGCTGAAACAAGACTTGTACATCCCCATGCCCCTGCTTTTTACATCTCTGTGTAAAACAGGAGTTATGATTATGATTAAGATTTTAATAAGTGATGAGTTTATGCTCCATGATACTTTGCCTTTAGAGACGGTAACTAAAAGTTCTTGAAAACTTTCTGACCTCAGAATACTGAACTTTTCATCTTGGAGAACAAAAGTATTCCTGCTTCTTGTAAAAAGTGTGATGTTTATGCTACTCATAGGTAAAAGCAGAAAAATGAAGAAAACTGGGTTTTCTGGATTTTCAGGTTCAGTACTTTTCTGTAGGTATTAAATCCCCAAATATATATTTCCTATGCAAATGGCATGGGAAAATCAATATACGCACTCCATAATAATCACTAATGAGGAACTTAATTGCTGGGCGTGATCTATAGCAGTCTCTAGAGGCTGTGCTGTGTTCAGCATATTTTGTGCCATTTAAAGGGGGACCATGGCTACATCAAGAAGCTTGGGTAAAGCAGAGAGCAACAGCAACCTGTAAAAGGGTTAAACTCCATTTGGACTGTGTTTGTTTTGTTGTTTGTATGCTTGCTTTTCCCTGGCAGTAGCACAGCTAGGACTGTG
Organism: Cnemophilus loriae; assembly: GCA_013397755.1. Classification (NCBI taxonomy): domain Eukaryota; kingdom Metazoa; phylum Chordata; class Aves; order Passeriformes; family Corvidae; genus Cnemophilus; species Cnemophilus loriae. The sequence continues at coordinate 321,641 of VZTF01003560.1, read as the reverse complement.
ATCACATTGGGGTTTAGCTTCACAAAGGACATGAAAATTAAAGCTTTCCAAAGAACACTCCTCAAAATGGAGTGGTCCTGCTCCCAGTTCTCCACTCAGAGGAAAAACAAACACCACTCCGTCACTCCTAAAACCATTACAGTCTCACTCAGAAACCCACAGAAAAACAAACAAACAAACCAACAAAAACCTGTAGATTTTTTTCTGTCTAGAATGTTTCAAAGTTATTTTGCTATGTATGATATACATAATTAATAATGGATCTGGTACACAAAAATCCTTATGGACAATACTCAATAAAATGAAATAAGACTCCACGGTACTGTTATGAGTAAAGTTGATGCACATAGTTGGAGATAAAATTCAGTATGTAGACCACGTATTTATTACAAATATTTAATCTGACTTTGACATAAATATATTTTTCCTCCATCCAACTTCCTCTAATATTTGAATTCCATAAACAATTCTGTCACTAAATTTTATTGTTATGAATCCTCATTAAAGAAGAGTTTTAAAATAAGATATTTAATACTCTTGGAAAGTATTATATTTAGTTAATTAAATTTTACAGTAAAAACTGATTATGGAAATCACACTTATGCTGCTCAGGAAACAGAACATCATGAGATTTCCTATGTGATCAAATGTCATTAAATAACTCATGTCAGATTTCAGTGATAAACGAAACAATTTGGTAGCTTTAACTTAAAATATTGTATAAATATTAGAACATACCATTCTTCTAACCAAAAAAAAAATAAAAAAGACAATTAAATCACTTTAGATAACATTTTCCAGTCTGTGGAAGCATACACTCAAAGTTACATATACTTTCGTTTCATGTGTCTTAACCCCCTTTTGAACGTAATGAACACATCCCTCTCAAGTAATGTTTTTCTCATCTCATATGTCCAAGGCATTCCATAGATGAATGATTGATTTTAGCACAATACAAAGATACAGTGTGAGAGAAATTTTAGAAAATCACTCAGATCGGCAAGGCTTGTCTCTTTCACCACTCTCTAAATCAGCTTGTTGTCCTTGTGCAGCAGGTGATTCTAAATACTTCTAGAGAATCAAGCCTCAACATACTTCTGCAATGTTTAACACCTTCACCAGGTAGTACAGGCACACAATAGCAGTCTTTCCTCTTTACCTTTGCTCCTGGCTGTCTCAGTTACAAGGAAGTTTCTGAAAACTGAGAGAAATAGAAACTTGATACCTGCCCTTATTCAGTTTCTGATGCGACACTTTAGCCATTTAAAAGAAAAAAAAAAAAAAAGGGTCAGGGGCCTTGTGATAATTCTCTGTAAAGGCACAAAATCAGTATACTGAACACTAAACTGTACTCACAAAAGAAGTATTCACTGGCCATCCACTTTGAAATCTGAGCATTGACTTTGAAACCTGAGCACACATTTTAAAACCTCAATTATTTCAAAACATATCTACCTTTAAGAATATGTGAGAAACAAAATACTTTTTAGCACCACAATTATGTTGTGCAACTATTACACGAAAATGTAATAGTCACACAGATAGGAAGTGATGAGCGTGAAATACGTAAAAGATATTAACATAATCATAATGAAAAAAATCTCAATAAATAAGCAACATTTTAATGTAGAATAACTTCTGGAATGAAATGCTTCCTAATACTCCCTGGATAGTGGATCATTGCTGGACTCATCAACACATAGAATCATAGACTCTTGGAAAGCACCTTAAAGACAATCTTGTTTTAACTCCCCTGCCATGGGCAGGGACACCTTTCACTACACCAGAGTGCTCAGAGCCCCATCCAACCTGGCCTTGAACACTTCCAGGGATGGGACATCCAAAGCTTCTCTTGGCAACCTGTGCCAGTGCCTCACCATCCTTACCAGCAAAGAGTTTCCTCCTGACACCTAGTCTAACCCTACTCTCTTTCAGTTTAAAAATGTTCCCCCTTCTGATATCAATATCTGCCCACATAAAAAGTTGTTCTCTGTCTTTTTTATAAGTCTTTTTTAAGTACTGAAAGGCTGCAATGAGGTCTCTCTAGAGCTTTCTCTTTTCCACGTTGACAACCCGAGCTCTTTCAGATTGTCTCCATCAGTGAGGTGTTCCAGACCTCTGATCACCTTCATGGCTCTACTCTGGATCCACTCTAGCAGGTCCACATCTTTCTCGTGCTGAGGACTCCAAACCTGGACACAGCACTCCAAGTGGGGCCTCACAAGGACAAGTAGAGGGGGACAATCACCTCCCTTGACCTGCTGGATGCAACTCTTTTGATGCAGCCCAGGATGCAGTTGGCTTTCTGAGCTGCAAGTTCACATTGACTGTTCATGTCCAACTTTTCACCCACCAGAACCTCCAAGTCCTTCTCCACAGGGGTGCTCTCACTGAGTTCTTCTCCCAGTCTGTATTCATGCCTGGGATTGCCCTGACCCAGGTGCAGACCTTGCATTTTGACTTCTTGAACTACGTCAGGTCCATATGGTCCCACTTCTCAAGCCCATATATGGCACAATGAACAGGATCTAGATTATACTAGATATGCAAAAAATCTAATTTAAAAAGGTACAGTTGATCAGATGCCAGCAATCTTAAGTGAATCATGAAGTTATCATGTCCTTATGTTGTTTTATTTAAAATCTGAGTTTCCTGAGGACACAAAACTTCTGTAATCCTTTTAACTCAATAGCCTCCAGTAACTTTTAACCCTTGTCCAATGTCAAGCAAATCTAACAGAAGGACAGAGACCTAAAGCACATTACTATTCTACAAGCCTCTCAGCAATTACTGGGTGAAAAAAGGAGAAAGACTTGCTAAAAATAATCAGAGAAAATTTCACTTTCTTCATCACTTTTGGCAGGACCCAAGTATATAAAGAGCGGGAAGAGCTCTGGACTAGTCACCAGGTAGGACAGGACAGTCTGCAGCACATGGTAGTGAGGAGTGAGAGGGTGCTGACAGTTATGTATGGAAATCATGACAACTGGATGTACTACATGGAACTAGGGATTCAGAAAGGACCACACTTTCTTTCAAAAGAAAGTGAGCAGCAGATACTTTTGCACTTAATTACCTAATGAGTTATATCAACAAGGCTAGATAGTGGACACTTTACTAGCACTGAACAGAGTTAATGTCTGCTTCTGAGATGTGAGTTTACTTTTTCGGAACTAACAGGACCATCTTTATACAACATTCCTATTTAAACATGGCTGCGCACTTTTCCTGCAATGATATTGCAAAAAGAGGGGCCAAACTAATTACGACTATACATAATTTCATATTATGTTTACATACTGGCATGAAACTATCAAGCCTCAAAAATCAATCTTTATAAAAAGTGTTTTAAGCCATGAGTTGTATTTAAATTCTGCTTTATCCTAAGGAACTGAGCTAGATGTACCAAAAAACAAAATCTACAAATTACAGTCTAGACACATCAACTGTAGGTCTTCTACACACTGGCCAGAAGGTAATCATTAGCACTTGATGTACAAAGCATGTCAGTAGAAGCCTCTGCCAAGTGTGATGATCTTGATCCTATCAGAACATCTTCATACTCAACAAAGCAAAACAGAGAATTTATTCATCTTAAGCAACACCAGAGAGAATTAATGAAAGATAAGTATACAGAATATTCTGATGTAACTCAAGGCTGATGACAGTGCCATTAGAAGATGGAATATCGTCTATCAAATTATGAAGTAAATTTATGATATGAAATTATGGCCCTCAGTCATCAACCACATGGATCCATCAGTGGTAAAACTAACAAGAACTAAGAGATGCAAAAATCTTCCCATGCAGAGCACAGTCTGTCAGTTTACATTAAATAGATAGTTCACTTATTACTTGTCTTTCTAAAGAAAGGAAATTTATGATGATGAAGAAAAATAAATCAGTATTATACAAGATGCACTGAAGTAACTGATAAGCAAAAAGTATTTGAGGTTTCAGGCTATTCTCCTGCTGAATTCACAACCCCTTTCCTACTTCTGAGACATACTACTGTTTTGCAATCAGAATTTTTCAGCTGTTTCCTATACCAGAAATCAGACTGATGAAAGAATGCAGTCCTGTTTCATATTATTCCTCCTAGATATTTTATATTTTGGAAAACGGTTCCTTTTCTGTTAAGAATTTCTTTGAAAGAAAGTCAGCTCTATTTAGAATGAGCACAGAGAAAAACACAATAAACCCTTTTAAGCAGATATATTTACAACCTTTATTTCTAAGTTTTAAGTAGGGGTTTAAAGTGTTTTTTTAAGGGGAAAAATCCTGCATATCTTATTGCATTTTGCATGTCTGATGAACACTGATCTACTAAAGCCAGAAAGGTACCATCTTTTAAGTATATATACAACAAAGTATATTTATAAATAAAACAAGTAATACCAGCATCAATCAGATGTACTTCCCAGCACGTTCTCAAGTAAGGTACTCACACAGTTAGAATCAGATTCAAAACTCACAAGTACGGTAACGGAGAAAAAGAAACTAACCAAAAGAAAGTCTGTGGTTTAGCTGAGGCTCAGCCTGTCCCAAGGATTATACACTCGATATAGGCAGTTTTGGTTAGCACTTCCCTTGAATTCAATTCTGAATGTGACAAGCCTCAGTAAGTCTCATTTAGCATTCCGTCTAATAAGGAAATTGAAGAGAAATTTAACTGAAAATCATGGCACACAAAGGAAACAGAAGAAAAATAAACAAAGAAGTTATTTCTTTTACTGCAAGACTCGTGTTTATAGTTCATGATGGTAAAACCGCCTTTTTCAGATCAACTTTATTTTCATTCTCTATTACTAACATGTAGCTACTGCTCCCTTGCAAGGGGTTTAAAATATAGTTCTTGAAAAGGCGTGAAGAAACAATGTCAGTGATAACTGTGGTATAGGAATCTTCTGTAAGGAAAGAAAGCAAATGTTTGTATTCTACAAGACTTGTTTTAGAAATAACACTTCATGATATAAAGAATAAATATTAAAATACAATTTTATCCTGCCTTAAATAATTTTTCATTAAACGTGATGTTTTGTCATTTTCAATGTTATTAGAATTCCTTAAAATGTATAAATTAGAACACGAACATTTTATATTTCTTTGTTTTCTGAAAAAATATTAATATAGATAAATACATATGCCAACATACATTTCTGCCTGCCAATCAGTTTGCTACCTAAACCCTTCCATTTAAAATAAAAGTGACCAGTTCTTGAAACCTGATGGGTAGGGATCCATTCCTGCATCCATTGAGTTTGCAGGAGACTTAGGACATTCTTTCTTTTTAATATAGATCTTGTTCAAAGATAAGCCTTACCTTTTGCCTTTCCAATAGTTAGGAAGTATTAAATAGAATGATAGATGCAATGAAAATTTTGTGGAACATAAAATCGAATATATTTTATTTAAGGGCCTGTTTCAAAAGTTTATGCTTTCATGTCTTTGTGAGGCACAGAAAAATACTCATTTCTACAACACTCTTAATAAGCCTGCTTACTGTTTGGCCAGATTTTATATAATGTGTACTGCCAGGAAGCTTTGTTTTTCCCTGGAGCCTTGCGATCTCTGCTATTGTTTATAAATCTTCTCATTCAAATAGCTTAATGCATTTCTTGGTGGATGTACCTATAGCCACCAGTCCGTTATGTTTTACAACAGCTCACACAATTTCTGAGACCAGATTACACTATTTTTGTTGGCCTTGAGCCAATATGCAGAGAAAATGCATGAATGTTCCAGAAGATTTTAAAATAAATTGTCGACTGAATCCAGAATTCCTACAAGATCCCAGCTACTGTGTCAGATTAATGTGCACCCAATGAGCTGGATAGAAATTAACTTCCTAATAGTGGTCACATTAAGATATTATATTCTGGTATTTACTCTTCATATATGCATGTGATAATATTGTTTGAAATTAATATCAACAATTCATTTAACTATGATAAAGTCAGACTCCACCATTTCTCAACAGTAGTGAGAAACATCTTAGATTTTGACCATCTGAAATGTAATAATTGGTCTTAAAAGTTTAGTTGGGTATAGAGAAAGAAACAGAAGAAAAAACTTGGTAGATGCATATGGAAGCAGCCAAAAGCATGTTGGATTAAATATTTTAATGCATTGTCTTTTGCTGTTATCTACCATAGGAAGATCATAATTCTCTCACGGGATTAAAATCACACAGTTATGGAAATATGCACCTAACAAGGGCTGGAGAATAACCGACACATGCGAACCATATACCTTGGTAACCCATCTCACTATTATTCAGTGGTTAGACTGACAGAAATCTTCACTGGTTTCAGTATTTTAGCTATGCCATCTCTGGAAATATCGGAAAATTAAAAAATATTGGTAAATTCAATTGCTTTCCAAGCTGCCTTTCCCCATGAATTTGAGTACTAACTGCATTTAACTAATAGCTTCTTACTTCACTGAAAATCAACGTGATTTTCAAATCAGTTATATGTCGAAATTGTACATACTCTGAGGAAACCTGGGTGGATTGTCGTTGACATCTGTGAGTGTGATATTTACAGTTGTTGACCCTGACAGCCCTCCGACCTGCCCAGCCATATCTTTGGCTTGAATGACAACGGAATAATGCTCTCTGGCTTCCCTGTCCATGTTGTGCAAGGCAGTCCTGATGACTCCTGTGAGGGAAAGAAAACAAACAAACAAACAAAAGATCAGGATTAGCTTGTTCAAGCAAGAGCAAAGGCTGGGCATAACCTTTCTTTTAAGGAAAGATGGAGCAAAGTCGTTTTCAGTTGTGTCATATACATATTTATATAAAACACAACTCCAGATGCCGCTAGACAATCAATCTGCTTGATAATATGAAGAAATTGAAACAATATTTATTAAGTCAATTATTATATTATTAAGTAATTAATCTAACTTACATAACATTCCTGACCCCAAAGTACCCCTCTGTTCACCAAATCTGGAATGCTGGGTCCAGTTCTGAGCACATCAGTACATAAAAGACATTGATAGACCGGAGTGAGTTTCATAGAAATAAATAAATAAATACGTAAAATGCCAGATTTATTAGCATTACATTTTTAAAGAGCTAAAATTTTAGCTTAACTTCTATTGGCCTCTAAAAGTGAGTTGTTGCTATAACCAGTAAGAAAATATACAATAGCATGATCAGATATTGCTTTTGGGTAAATTTTAATCATATAATAGTTACTAATGCAAACAATCTTAAGAAGTAAAGCCTTGCTCTTCTGGACAGTCTTCTGTACAGCACGATTCTCAAGTTTTTTGATTCTCACAGTTACAGATGATGCACAAAGTGATTTATAGAGCATTATTTTTCTTGTATTTTAAAATTGCTTTCTTTGCATTTCTTCAATAAAACCATTTATCCATTATTACATACAAAATATAATTTTTCATGTAGTTTATTACATTGTTTCCATTCTGTTCTGAAAGCAAGTCACATATAAATAAGGAAATCTATTCACAAAGAATATTTTTTAAAGTATCCACGAAGCTTTAGAAATATTTTAACACAGTTTTGCGCTGTAAGTTACTTTCCATCAGAAGTGCAGATTTTGGACAAACTGCCTAAAAATAGTATAGCAGTCTGGTTTAGTTCATCAGTGCTTTTTTCCTTAAAATGATATAGCTTGAAAACAATCTTTTTTTCATAAAATGCAACATGAAAATAACAACAACTTAAACACGCTATAAATTTAGAAACAGAAATTTACAGAGTCATTTAGATAAAAGGAACTGGTATAGGAGTTTAAAATGTGCATTTTTAATCAAAATTTAAGTTCATTTTAATCAAAATAAATATGGTTCACAAAATCTGGTACTACTGTTCTGAAAATTCATTTTACTGATAAATAGGAATATAGGAAAGTATTAGAATTGAGAATGTCCTGCTTTGACTTTTCAAATGAATTGCTTTAGTTTTTTACGTTGAAACCAAATGTATCATGCTTATGCATATGCATGTAAGAAGTATGGGATTTTTTAAAAGAACGTTCCGTTTCAATTTGTAACAGACCAAATATTACATAGTAGAACATGTCTTCTATACTATCCTCACTAGTACTAGCCACTTGCATTTTTAAATTAATTTAAGCAAACAAATTCCTCTGAATTATGATTACTTTCCTCCTTGTTTGCTTCAAGGGGTATGATCCTGAATCAATCCTTGTAGGTAGTTAATAAGCATTTGTGGATGACTAATCATGAGTAATCATTTCATTTCTCTCACTTGCAGCAGATTCCTCTTTTCTGAAAACAGACAGTGACATTGAGCTGGTTCTTAATTTCAAAACCTTGTATGCAAAGTTTAGAATAAAAAAACTAGTTTTAAAGTTTTGATGGGCTGAAGGCAGGAGGTAAGGGAAGATTTATTTCCCTCTCCTTCCTGGGTTGCATATATAGTTATACATCCTGAAATCATACCATCAGTAACTACTGTAAGGACCTTAATGCTCTGTCCTTGTCACTAGCAGCTCCACCAACTGTTCTGGTAGTGCAGCACTAAAATCATGCATAATCTCAAGTTTCACTAATGATCCCAAAATACGTAAGGAGAACTTAGTTGCCTTCTTCACTAAGATAATATTAAATGCTCCAGCAATTTCTTTTAAAGTAGGAATTGCCCCTGAGTATCTTCTGTATGCTTGGCAGGAGTTCCTACACATCCCACAAGAAGACAGGAAGTTAAGATTAAGAAAGATATTTCCCTGCCTAAAATAGTTAGGAAAAAACTGAAAAAGAAAGCTGTCACAGGTTTTTTAAATTTAAACACAGCCCTAATTTTGCCTGATATTTTTTAGACAGCACTGTGACCCTGTTAACCAAGTACTTTTCAGCCATGCCTTCAGTATTTATCCATCTTCAGCAGGAAAAAAAACCAAGAAAACTAAAAAAGCAAGATGTAGACGTCATTACAGGTACACCTCCTCCTGTTTCTGGTATCAAGTAAAGAATTTTTACAGAAGTTTAACTGCTATGTCAAAAATCAAATACAACATGCAGAAGGGTAAATCTGTTGGAATGGAGCTGAGAAGAACACACAGCTTTGGACCTTTGCCCTCACAAATAGTGATATCTATTTCCATCTTAAAATTATGAGATGGTTTTTTTCCCACATGGAAGGCTCTCCTGAAACACACATTTTCTTCTAAATTCTTTTCTAAGTTTATTCACCTCTGAAGCACACCGGTTTTGTTAGGGTTTTCAATTTTCATTTTTTGCGTGCGTGTGTGTGTGTGTGTGCGTATATGACAATTTCTACAGTTTTGGAAAGCACATTTTCCAATGTGAATTTATCTTTCTTGACCATGTATGATGAGAAATCTACTTACTTTTCAATTAACACTTTAATACCACCCTTTTTAATTGCACTTTTTTTTATACTGAGCACATGACATCAACGATTCATCTATAATTGGGTAATAAACCCAAGACATTTTTATCCAGTGAAATTTCCAAATTAATGAGACCAGAAATACTGTAGAACCATAGAATATCTTAATTTGAATAAGATCAATAAGCAGCAAGACCTGCACCCTGCTACTCACTACTCTACTAAGACTAAACAACATATCTTATAAGTAATTTTACTACATAATGCTATTAAATTTGATTATGCTCTTTTTGCTCTTGCCCATAACCCCATAATCTTCTTTGTATGGACAGCTCTTCACAACTTTTTGCAATCAAGAAATTTCTTCGTAATGGTTCTGCATTTATCCTCAAAGCATCAGATAAAACTAAGAAAAAAGAACATTGAGATGGAAGAATGATATATCTACTATTGTGGATAGCTCCTTTTCTTTCCTTTTCCCCGGCACCTCTGGATTTCAGAAAGCCCTGAAAATAACTTTATTTTTGGCAAGTTTTACTTCCCTCTCTACTCAGGCTCTCTGAATTCATTCCTGTTACTGAACTGCAGTCAATACCTTTTTTTTTTTACCAAGTTTTCTTGAAGATACTTCTATGCTCTGCAGCATCTGACAATGTGTTATGTTGTCTTTTTTAGCATTCTGTGAAGAACCATTTAACTTACATAAAAGAAAAGCTACAACAGAAGGATCTATTGTAACTGAGACTGTAAAAATCAGGAATTTTTAATTCAAGTGCAGACAAATACTAAGAAAACGTCTGCCACAGCCAGGTGCATAGCTATGCATTTACTGAAGTATTTAACTACGTACTTACCTATTAGTCTGGTACACTTGACAGAATTTATCTTATTACTTACACGAAATAAGAACTCATTTAGATTCAGCAACCACTGCAGAATTTTAGTCATCTTTATTTTCCAGCCTACTCCTGCATGATGTCTGAATTGCCCCAGATAAAACAGGGTCTATTTTAATATTTTGAGCTCAAAGGTTTTCTATCTAGTGGAGAAAACAAAAAGAAAACAAACACACAACTCCACTTCAATGGCAAACTAGTTTGTCATGGAGAAGTAAGCATTTTTTTGATTGCAAAATTTCCATTCTGTTTTTGGAACATGAGCTTGGTCACTAGACATTTGATGAAGGGCCAGTAGGTCATATTAGATCCCCATATTCTTATATATCTGTCTTGCCATGATTGTAGACAATAATGATTTAAAAGTAATTTTAAATATCTATTTAATAGCTGACTTAATGTGGGGGTTTACAATTTACTGAGGGATTTGAACTCTTGCAGATGGTAATTTCGTTAATATTATTCTTTCTTTTGGAATAAAAGCACTATTTTTATCACCGCTTTTTCTAGGCTATGAATTTAGCCTATTTTATTGTAACTTAATATGCTGAACATATTGTATATATTAAAAAAACATTTCAAATTCTAATATTATTCTACCTTGAAAGAGAAACACAATTTTTCCATTTTAAGACAGATATTGAACAAGTCACCAAACACTTTTTTTTTCCTTAAAATTTCAAAATAAAGTTAAAATCTAGAACTCTCAATAGACATTTGCTTAAATTTGTGATTCAGTTCAAAGCATAACCGTAAACAGAAATCTGCGATATAAAGCTTATGGTCACACTCCACATTCTGAATATTTCTATAACAAAGACGTTTTTAAATCTAGCCCTTTGAATCAGACTTGCTTTATATAACTAGCATTTTGTTCCTTTACAGGGACATCCCTAGACACTTTATGGATGAAAGTCATAGCACTATAGAAATGACAATTAGTGGTCAATTTTCTTCTCTGGTCATGATTATGAAAGACAGTATAGCCTTCCTTAAAGAAAATTAGGATTGAAATGAAATACATGATTCCAACACTTAGGGACAACTGCTAAAAAATAAAAATTACTGAAAAAATAAGAATATTTTAAAAGGAAAATAGTAAACATTTTAAGGAAATAGGCTAGAATACCATTCATTTTGTATTAAAAGAAGGAGTGGATTAACCAGGCTGACTGTACTAAAATGAATACCCCCATGAGAAAAAAAAAAAAAAAATTAAATCACGATTAGTAAATATAGCTTTCTCTAAAATCTCTATGAGTAACAGATAAAAATTACAAAATGAAAAATGTCTTATTCTGATGCCTCCTAAATTAAGGAATCTGGATAAAGTTTCACTAAGTGGAAAATACAACCATATATGTGGCAATTGCATGGATACCAAATGTAATCACAGCACCTCCTCATTTTCATAATGCAAAGCACAATCAAATTCATTAAATTAAAAATTTCCTGTGATGACACCACCAGAGAGAAGACAATAACCTCTAATGTGCAATATGCAAGTGCTGTAATCAGAGATATCTATTATAGAAATAGTCATCCAAAAACTTTACCAATGGTAGTCTTTTGTTTACTTTTAATCCACACAGAAAGAAGTTGAATAGAATTGGTCTTACACTGATCCCTGTAGAGCCCTGGAGGAATCTCTTCCTTTCATGACAATTGTGTCTTGGTGGTAACTTTTTTCCTACCTCCCAAGTAGCCAGTTCATAGCTATTTAATGTGTGCTTTGTTGCTGCTACTAATTGCTATCTATTTAACTAGAATTGCATGTGGCATGGCAATTATCTTTTTCAATATAACCTGCCATTTCATAAAACAAAAAAATCAGGTTTGTTTAGCAAGGCCTATTTTCCTTGCTAGAAAAACACAGGGAAAGGCATAATTGCTACTCCTATTTTTTTTTAATTGGCTAAATTTTTTGTCGTTTCTCTATTTATTTTTTTTTTTTTACTCTTTGCCAGCCTCATATTGCAAATTTCTTCTGCTAGGCCTTTCAAAAACCTGACACACATTTATATTCTGCAAACTTGTTTATCTACTTTACTCAGGGAGAATCTACTTCCCTTCCTAGATTTGGGACTGTACAACAACTATAGTTCCCCATTAATCTAATTCTGTTCTTAAAAGAGTCAACAATTCAGGGTGAAGAAAAGTGGAAATTCTGCATTTTTTTCCATGTGCAGATTCTAAATAGACTTCAAAAAAGGGTTAATTCCTCAGAAACTATTTATCAATATGTTAAGTCCTGAAAATGTGCAAGTAGTTTCTTTTGAAGTACAAATTGCACATAAATTCCTACGATTTTTCGGACATGAAAATATAGTTAAGCATTCTTTCAAGCAAATCTCCTACCTGAGCGGTTTTGACCTCTTCTAAAATTGTTTTTCCATTTTTGAACACACATTTCTTCCACACAAAATTGCTGGAGATGCGGTATGGAGAAGTAGAAGAAAGCCTTAATGACAGATTTAGAATAGAAACATTCCTGCGTCTTGGCAACATGCCACTATATATTAATTCTCTGCATAATTGTGCATGATTAAATAATTCAATTTTGATAGAAGACACCTTAGTGCTTTTGCACACACTCACAAATTCTCTCGGATTGGAATCCAAATCACTGGCATTTCCATAGTAGTGAAGAAACGTGGCTAGGAGCAAAAAATGGATAAATGGTCAGATCCTCCACCTTGACCAATACAGTGCTCAAACTCTGGTGTGTTCCTGTTAATGCAGCTGGCATGTGTCTCAGATAAAGCCATCAGAAGTATGATGCTACTGCTCTGTTGAAAATGTATTTTTCAAGAATTCAATTAAAAATTTATTTAAAAAGCAAAGAAGAATCTGTACCCCAAGAGAGGGGGAAAAGAATAATTGTTTGCTCAAAGATGGTAACAAGTGACTGCTGGTTGTATAATGAAATGAAATGTTAGGCCAAGATAGCTATGGAACATATCTAGATACGGATATACGTGACTAACATATATCTTGATGCCATTTAGATATTGAGGGCTTCTCCACAACAGTTTACTTGCCAGGTATGCAGGCAGAGCCAATCAAATGATATCACTGTGGAGGCAAGGGCAAAGAATGCTGGAAGAGATTAAATTACTCATTAAGAGCAATTTCTTCAGATAAACTTCTTATAGGTGTATTTAATCCTTGGTGAGGAGGAACAACCTCCTCACGTGACGAACAAAACGATTAGGTAAAAAGGGGATGCAATCAGTAACCTCTGAACATAGCAGATGGGAATTAAGTACATGAGTCTTCTCAAAGGAAATCCCATTTGACAAGAAAGAGCTTAAAACTATCTGAAAACTTATACTTACTTATATTCATAAGCTTGGAAATCCTGCTCTCTTAAACTAGAATAGACTGCTAGTATTGAACATTTCTTCTTGTAATGTCATGTACCTTCTGGCCTACCGAAAAATATATTTAATCTATAGCCTGAATGAAAATGACAGAAGAAGAGGCAGTTGAAGGTTAAAGCTGCTAATATTCCTGTCATAATCCAGAGCTCCTTATCACTTCCTTCATAATGAAAGAAAATAAAGATGGAGCCACAGACTTTACTTCATATTTCCCATCTACTATTAGTAAATTAGGCTTTCATGCAAATTGAGTTTTTTGTCTTTAATAAGTACATAATAATGTATCTAAATAATTGGAGATACTTAACATAGTTGCCCATTATGTTGAATATTATTTTGGCTTCTTTTCAAAGTAGATCACCTTGATAAGAGGCCAAGAAGAGAGACAATGACTATAGGAATAAATCCCTCCTTTCTAATAGGTTCAAAATGATATCTAGCTAATAAAAAAACCTGAATTCAACATACAGTCTTGAAAAGATTCCACATCTGGACAAAATTTCATGTGTTGAATAATTTAATTACAACTTACTGACAAGGTCAAGACATATAACTCAGATTATCTGTTAGTAAGAAAACTTGCTTAGCCAACACACCAAACATTTACATGATGGTTGTGTTCTTTTCTCCCTGTGACACTCACTCCTTACATACCCATGAGCATTCTACTGAACTGCAGTGCTTCACTGACCCTTGCATAACATGTTAAGGACGTTATAGCACTACAGCATAATATATATTTTTTTAAGTCACTTAGAGCGCAACCTTACTGAGCACTTCAGTATGCTTATTTGCAAAGTGTGAATGAAATATATTGGGACTGGTGTCAATATGGGAATGTGAATAATTTTTTCCATGTATCCCAGGTACCTGGATTACAAGGAGAACAATTTTGCTGATGTACTATGACAGGGGCCATGCAAGCTAATAGCTGTTTAAAGAAAAACTATTAAATTCAATAACTAGCAGAATACCATCCATAAGAAACAATTCTTAATTGCGGGAAGTGCTTTAGTGCTAGATTTAGTGTATTAGAGTGTAAATACGTATATATGTATATATGTATAAATGATACAACAACTACCTTAAAAATATGAGTAATTGATTTCCTTACAGACCCTTGAAAAAATAATTCTAGAAACAAAATATTATCATAACATTCTCTTGAAAAGCAAAATTAATGACCAAAAAAATTTATAAATTCTTTGAAGCTTCCATACATGTATAAAAATCCTAATCTATTCACACAACAAAAAACATTGGTTTAAACTCTGCCTAAGAGAAAAAATATCTAAGAACTGTACTCTGGATAAACAGAAGGCTGGCTAAGGAACCACGGCAGATAACAAACAGATATTTTTGAAAGCTGAAAATGTGTCTGTGGTAGCTTTAGGTGAACCACGATTTTCAGAATTTTCTTATGCAAGCAAAAATGATGGTGATGCATAAATAAAATTTAAAGGAATCTTATAATAAAGATTCTGACACATGTTCACAAATGTTATTTTCTTTCTTAGACCCAACATCCACAAAATCTTTATGTATTAGGTGACATAATAGGTAGCTATTGACTTCTGTTGAGATTCAATCAGGAATTATTGACCTGAAAGTCAGATATTGATCTAGTCAGAGAAAAGATAAATTTCTACCTGAAAGTACAATAAATCTTACAGTTGGCTGAAAACAGCAGTCTTTGTTGTTCATTTGTTACAGTACACTGCTATCAAGAAAATGATTACTGGATTACTGAATTACTGGTGTAACTTGTTGAAAAGAGGCACTCTCACACTACAATAAATTAAAAAACTTCACAATAAGGTCACACAAAACATAGAATATGACACAACTCAATTTTATACAGCTGTTTCTCTTTCTAATTTGAATGAATGCATTATTCAACAAAGTGCTCAACTTCTGCTGTACATATTAGCATTGAAAACTTCTTGACTTGAAACAAGCATTGTCTGCATTCAAAATTATTCTGAATTTAGAGAAATCACAAATTTGAAAATACTAGCTCTGATTCTGAAAAACTCTTAGTGGAGCAGGACTTACTTAGGAATAACCCTGCACACATTTTGTTATATGTCCTGGAAAAGTCATGACTTTGCCACCCAGAGTGAGGGAAATTATATAACTTCATGAATCAAATCACAAATACCATAATTTCGAGCACCATATATTACAAACTTCCATGCTGGGTTCCATAAGAAAAAAAGGAAAGGAAAAAAAAAATCCTCTTTCCTTTTCTTCTTCCTACTTACCATTCTCATTTAAAATTACTCAAAAATGCGACAGTCTTTGTTTTATACCTTTAGGTTTCAATTTTCCCTATCAGAAAATAACAAAACCTACCAATTTAAGACTCCACTTGCTTGCTCAGTCATCAATAAGATTAATAAACAAAGTGCAAGAAAACAGACCAATAGCAGTGTCAGAGACGTTTTTTCCTTTGATTTTGTTTTTTTCTTATGCAAATTCTTGCCTTGTGAGGACCTGGAATGACTTAAAAAAGTGGACCTCAATATCCTTAGTCTGTCCTTTCTAAAGCACATTAAAATTTTCTAAAATTATTAATTTTTCTTGAACACCACACCACAGGCTATATAAAAATACCTCATTTCTAATTATAATGACAAAATTAAACACCTATCCAGAGCAGTACGCAAGTTTTCATTCCGAATTCTTTTCAGCATTCTTCTTAAACTGAATGAGGCATAGAAACACTTTTACCCAGTGTTTTCTTTATATGTCTGTCTATATGAAGGATCCTCTATTTAGAGGATAGAGTTGTTATATGTCTATGAGAAGTCTATCCTTTAAATTTAATCTACTATAAGCATTTCTCTGAATGCGTTCCTCCATTTTCTAAATCTCTAGAATGACCTGAAGTAATATGAAACAGCATACCTGAAGAGATTTACGTGTATCTACATATCTGATATGTAATTTAAAAAAACTATCTCGTGTACTAGGAAAAAACATGAAAATCCATGGTACCAGGATGAATGGAGAGTCCCAAACAGGGTGGAGAGGAGTTTTTCTAGTGCAGATTTTGCAGCTATTATCACCTGCCATGTTTGGAACTGTCAAATACTTTTCTTGTCCACCCTCCTTAAGACCTTCTTAAAGTACATATCCAATGAGAGTGAGCAGGACCTCATATTGTCAGTCTTGATACAGTATAAATCCAGATACTTCATATCAAGGTAATGAAGCTATGCTGATTGACACCAGTAAAGAATCTTACATGTTATTTTTAGGCAAAAAGCTTCTTTAGTACGATTAGGACTAAGTTGTCAATCTAGCAATCTAGTTGATGAGTTTTTCAGTCTGCAGGTGTTACTGGTGATGGGAGCCCATATCAGGGAAGAGTGTCTTACAGGAGCAAGGTTGCTGCTACAGCTCCTGAGAATCTGGATAATAACTACATTTTGTTAATACCAGAATGTTAATAAAATCACAGGTGAAGAGCAAAATATACATTTGAAAGAATGTTTTGAAGTCAGGAATAGGATACATAGCATACCTATTTGGGCCATTTGCTTCCTCTTAGGAACAGGCAATCAACTTAAAATGTCTCTACCTCTACTTCCCATCCTGCATTTTAGACTGTCCAGAGTCTTTTACCATCTTGTCTTACTGGAGGAAGTTCAGCATGCAAGTGAAGCCCATTATCTGCTACAGGGTCACGGTGATGCTCCAAAACACGACATGCAACAATTGCAGAAAGAAGCTTTGTGAAAGGTATATTTCTACCAGTGAAACTCTCATGGAGAGATTTAGAACTGTATCTTATGAAACAACCAACAGTGTGAGTGTGAAATAAAATTCTGACTTCCTAAAACTCAGCTATTGCAAATTAAATTAAATATTGAAAATAAAAAGATCTAAGTCAAGAGACAATTACAAAGAACTATGTATTTCCTAGATCTAGGACAGTTATTTGCAAAAATGTGTCGTGGTAACTCTCGGGAAGGTGAAAATTAAAATGAAGCATGAATATTTTAAGAAATTTCACATTTGCACAAATGCTATGGCTATTTTTCTGCTGTAATTAAGTAGCTCTGCTGTTTTTGTAAGAAAACTTCTAATATATAATTGTCCATAAAGTGAAAATGGTGCACAGTAGCCACTTTGGCATCAGTAGACGTTGCCCATTTGTGTCAACAAGAGTTACTTAATTTTGATTAGAAATTCCTTTTTAGTGACAAACATTCTCCTGTGTATGGGAAAATCTACAGCTTGACCTCAGAGGATATACTGTCCTAATAAATTCTTTTAAATACTTCCAAAGATATAACAAAAAGTAGTATTCTGATTGTAAACCCTCAGATTATATTTGGACATGCACAAAACTTTCACTTGGAGATCCATAGCAGTAATACAATATCACTTAGGGTTTTTGTGAAATGTGTTACAGAAGACATTTATAGAAGGATTGGAGAACAGACTTTTAGTACCCTTTTAAAAAGATTTCATCTGTCAAAGGAAAATGACACACGTACCTTAAGAATCTTAAGATAATTTAATGGCCTATACATGCATAGCTTGGAAAAGACATAACTATGTTTCGCCGCTTGTAACAAATTCTCTCTTTTAAGAACAAGATATTAGAGGTTTCTAAATGTTGTCTCAAAGCATTAAATCTTCTATTTTTGTTCTAATTCTGAAAAAATTAAAGCCCTAGCAAAATAATTTTCTTTACACAATAGCTAGATAATATAGATAAAAGGTGCAATTTTCAACTGTAAACGCCTTAAAATGGTCATTTAAAAACATGATCTGCAATTAGGTATGCCCACTTGTCTCTGAGAAATCAGCCCTAACCCTGGACAATGAAATCTCAAATCATTGTTTTCACTCTTAGTTTCTTGTATTCATAAAACTGATTTGCAGAAGAATAAAAAGGATTCAGTCTTTCTGTGTACAGCAGGGGACAATAATTACATCAGGGAGAAAGAGGAGTTTGATCATTTATTATGTCCTGGATAATACTACTGCTTATTATCTATTGAAAATGTACGACTGCATAAGTGATATTGACCAAGTGGCAGAACATTTAGGACCAAAGTCCAAACAGTCCAATGTTGGTCTATTATTTGTCAGTCAGTTCATCACCTCCCATTGGTGCCAGGTGAGAATCAAAACCAGGAACTCCCATGTCCTGGGAAATGAATGTGTGTCCACGACAAACCCAGTGCTTCACAGACCAGTACATGAACTGACTACTTCTGCACACGCTTCTGATCCAGAGTTCCTTCCAATTTTTATGTGCAGTACATAGCACGATGCATAGCAAGTATTTAGGGATGATTAGAAAGCAGCCCAGGCCAGCTGGTTCCAGAACAGCCGCTTCGACCCATTGCAATAGCTTCTTCATATTTTCAAGTTCTAGAAAGGTGCTGCTCCAAATACAACTGCTCCATAATGTATGTATGTAATTCGTACACAGATTAACATTACATTTTGATTTCGGCAAAAATGCTGTACTTTAGCATCCAGAGACACACAGTGTCTTCCCTTGCAGTGTCTGTGGTTGTGGCTCTGTGTGCTTTACAAGTTCTCACTATTTATTTGAGCTTTACAACTCCAGCACGCAGGAAACCTGTTTTGAAATCATCCCAATTCCACATAAGTGTTTTTAGGGACATTTTTGAAAGCTATTTCTAGCGAAAGACTGAAGACATATCTGCATTTGACAGTTCTGCATAAACACCATAAATTCTCATAAATCTGTCAAAATGGAATTTTTTATTTTCTTTTTCTAAGACTATTGTTATTATAAAGGCATATAAAAAGACTGACTTGTCAGTACCTGAGATTCATGAATTAAATTGATATTCTATAATGACACAAAGGACATCTTGGTAATTATATATCTGTTTACTGAATTTAGTGAACACTATATTCAAAGGGACATATTGAGCAAACAGTGAGAAAATATATGAAGAACTTAACCTTCTCTCCTACTTCAAAAAGTGTTTAATTTTTTTTTTAAACTGCCAGCCCTGTAATTATGAAGTCTGAAAGCTACACAATGTTTTTTTTGTATTTGTGTCTCATTATTAAGGCTACACTTTCTCTGGAGGAAATACGGTCTCTTTTTGATGGTGCAAAATGGAAAGCAAACAAATACATCAACATACTATGCATATACTTTAATGAGCAGTACAAACAAAATGATGCTGTATGATGTTCTAAAAGTGCTTATGAAAATGCCTATGAATTTCCACCAACTTTCAGTGGCTTTCAGCTTTACACTGAACAATTCTCGAGTGTCACTTGAGATGGGCTTGTTCAGGAACGCACCACATTTCAAGAAATCCTCTGAAATATTCTAAACACTTGAGTATAGATTTTTTTTCTCATAAGAACTCTTATTAATATTATTTAAACACTGCACTGCATCATTAACTGTGAGTATTTCTGCATTGTTAAAAGGACCACTTTTTCTTCTTGTTTATTTTCTTCTGTAGCTACCTATCTTAGTTTGCAGCATGGTGCTGTTCCTACTTCATTGTTTATGGACAATAAAATGAATTTAATAAAATAAACTTTTTGATCAAAAAGAATATTGGCTATAGCATAGAAATTCAAGACCTGTCAGTAACTTATCCAACAAGGACTCAAATAAAAAAGAAAGAGGAAAAGAAAATAAAAGAAGGATATTCCATGCTCCTTTCCTGCTGTATATGCACGTGTGTGTATACGTATATGGGCAATTCTTTCCTCCTTCCTTTTGAACTGGGGAAAAAAAGATTACGAAACGGATACATTTATCATGTGACAATCTAGCCTCCAATGTTCAAATTTACATAAATTAGAAACTTGCACTCTAAAGAGTGGTGCAAAACTATACCAAAAACTTAGACATAAAAAACCAAAAAAACAAACCAAAAAACCAAACCAAAACAAACAAACAAAAAAACCCCAAAAAAACCCACAAAACAATTTCTAACCAGTGTTTCTATCTATCCTGGGGCTTTTTTCAAGGTATGTTCTGCATACCCTCTCCAAAGCTTTATTCTGACAGGCTTTAAGAATTCCGTGCATTTTCCCTATACAGAGCAAATCTAACTAGCTGATGCTCCCAGTGAAATATATCCCAGTTTGGATTTACTACTGTGGTATTAAACAGACGAGAAGTACATACACAGCCAGTGTCATGCATCCAGGGAGCAAAGAGATCCTCCACTGTAAACTGAGTCTTTAGATGCTCCAAGGTTTGGTGCATCCTGAAAGTAAAGAACTTACTGACAACGCACAGAGCAACTGCTCTCAGTTTGTACATGTAGGTGTTTAATACAGATGAATATATATTTCTGAAAGTACCAGACAGAAACAGGAGACTCCTTCCTCCAACGAGTGAGCTCTGTGTTTACTGTCTCCTAGTATATTTGTATTTTGTTCTTTACCTACTTTTCCCAGAAATCTATTCAGCCCATTCATTCAACGACAGCTCAGGAGCAAGTATCTTCCTTCCAGGCTAGGTTAATTCTTGCATTTTGAGAGAATACTCATTAGTCACCTCAATAGCTCTTGGTTGATTTTTTTTCTGATATGTTATAAACTTAAAAAAAAATAGAAAAGTTTGAATTTCACATTTTTTAATGAAACAGTTACATTTTTCCCGAAAAGAAATTCCAAACAAAATTCGTTTCACTTTTCCTCTGAGATGAGAAATGTGCATTTTACTGTGAAAATCACTCTGGCAGCAATGAAAATACGATAGTCTCTAACATCCTATCTCCAACATATTTACCAGCCTGAATTAATCTTTAATTTCTACACGAATACAATCTACAAGGATATCAGTTTAAAGCACTAAATCTTACTTCTGTAAATGCATCTGCCCAAGTATAAAGCAAAAGAATCACAGAGAAACTCCTCTTAAGGAAGGATCAACTGTGTTTGAAACATTATTGGCAAATCTTGATCTAACGTACTTTAAAGACATCTTTTAAGAAAATTGGCATTTCTTAAAAGGCAATGCATTCCAGTGCTTTAAAAATCTCATTATAATTTTTCTTAATGAATAGCCTTAACCTGTCTAGTTACAGTACAAGTTCATTGTTTCTTGTTCTATTTTCCTTGAAAGTGAAATTCAGTGAGATACAGAGATTAAAGCACACATCACTGACTATAAATATATTTTTGTGGGGTTGTTTGTATAATTATTTATTTTCATTTTTATTAAACACCGATTCAGAAAGATCATTACAACTAGAGCCCAAGTTTAAGATAAATACCTTACTAAAAAATCTATGTATAAGCAAACTATCATTGGATAGTATTACCCTCTTTTTAAAAACTTATTTAATGAGAAGAAAAGCTACTTTTATATCTTATTTTACAGTGCACTATCTACGACTATATTTCACCCTTTTCATGGTCGTGTTAACTGACAAGAGTTTACTGCACCGTACACTACAGTGTCACATAGAGCTTTTGAGCAACATTGAAATAATTTTCCAGACCATTAGGTGCATTCCCCACTTAAAAGACTGAGATGCTTATAGTAATGCAGAAATAATTCAAACAAGTACACACAGCTGCAAACCTGCCAAATGGCAAAACACTGGAAGGAAAATGGGTTTTCAGTCGTCACTTATGATCCTCTACTTCAATGCAATGTTTGTGTTTGGTATATATATTTCCTGATCAGCTGGCATAATATTGTCCGACAACAATAGAGTATTTGCAAAGCCTAAAGAATGGAACCAAATTCTGGTTGAATAAACTGACTTCAGAAGGAATTTTGAAGGGAAGTGAAGGAGGAGTCATCACATTTTTCAAGTCTAAATTATATGTTTTCTCTGTTTTTGTGGTAAATTGTCAGAGTTGCTATGGAATTGCTTTAAGTCAGTGAAGAACTTCTTGAGGCTTCTTGAGAAAAACACGAGCTGGGCTCCTCAGTGATCTCATACCAGGCTTGGACCAGGCCTAATGTCGGAAGGATGTCTGGGGTGAAGAGAAGGCCTCAAAGCCTCTCAGTGAGGCACAGAAGAGCACTCACGTGTCTGTAGCAGACATCAGCCTCTCTCCCTCTCACTGGGCATAACAGGACTTGTAAATCTGGTCCTTCAAGGAGATCAAAATGCTCACAAAGACACTCTGGAGAAGATCAGACAGCCTTTACTGCTGCCTCAGCAGGTAGAGGAGGACCAGTGTGTTTATTTTACCTTTGTAAGAACTAAATTCTGACTGAAAGTAAATAAGCAAGTAACCCTCATTAAGCTCCAGTTACATATTAACTTTCACACCCCTAAGAAAGTAAATGAAGAGACAAGAGAACATTATTTACATGTATAAGTCACAGTCACCAAAACTCATCCTATAGCATGTCCCTTCGGGAACAGCATCCCTTTGGGAAGGGCCAAAAATTGTAATAGAAAAGAGGGAGTTTGGGGTAAAAGGACAAAGAGAGAGGAAAATAACATCTCTTCTGGCTCAGTATGAGTTGATGGGCTCCATCTCTCCCCTTCTCCTAAAGGGACAACTTTAGGTGAGCTCTGTCCCTCCAACTGCATTGGAACAGACAAGGGAATACTTGTTACATACATATATATACATGCATATATAGTGCTAATAGATCTATTACTATATTTTCTGTCTCAACATATATAACACTCCGCAGTTAGTGCATTTATCACCAGCAATCCTCAACCTGCCATTCTGTTGCTTCAATAAACTGCAGCATTTGTGAACCTGGATTCTGTAAGTTCTCACTGAACTTGGACAGACCTACGGCATCAGATCGGCAAACAGCATTATTTGTGAACCAGTGATCGCACAAGTTCTTATTGTATACAACCACACCTACAGTGACAAAACTGCAGTGTTTGTGAATCTGTGCTTGTGAAAGCTCTTACTGAACTCCAGGAAACTTACAGTGCTAGATTGGCTACAATCAGAAATTAAGCCCAGCTGCACACAGCCCCTCTGATCCCTGAGAATCAGCTGAAATGCAAAGGGTTTTATTTTTTTCTACATTTCTATACCCTTAATACAAGAGGTATAAACCGTCGGCTATTTTACATATATAAATGAATAAAAAAGTCAACTAGAAATGACAATCATTTGTTTCATGCACAATTATGGCTTTGTGCCATTATCTCCATTCATCTCTGCAGTGATTTAAAACACGAAAATGAAATGAAGTATCTTGACACGTACACTTATGAAGAAACAAAGCAGCAGTGCTCAACTTTGCGTATGTCCAAAATGATGAGTAGTAAGAAATCCCCAAAAGCATAACTCCTCTGAGGCTTCCTCAGAGAGAACACCTACTTAAGCTGCTTTAACACTAGGGGAATTATAGATTCCTCCAAATTTCTGAAGACTTCATATAATTCATATGCAAAACATCCTAATTATTATTTTGCAAGAGATACCACAGCAGCTGAAACACTGAAAATGTTAGGCAGAAACCTTAATTTATGACTTTCAGAACAATTCTTTTAAAGTTAAAAAAGGAAAAAAAAAAAGTTTTAATGACTGTAGCCTTTACCTCCTTGTTTCATACTATGATTTCTGCTGCCTGGGGGAAAACAACCTGGGGGTGCTGGTTGACAGACAGCTGAACATGAGCCAGTGTGTGCCCAGGTGGCCAAGAAGGCCAATGGCATCCTGGCCTGTATCAGCAATAGTGTGGCCAGCAGGACCAGGGCAGTGACTGTTCCACTATACTCAGCACTGGTGAGGCCATACCTCAAGTCCTGTGTCCATTTCTGAGCCCCTCACTGCAAGAAGGACATTGAGGTGTTGGAGCGTGTTCAGAGAAGGGCAGCAGAGCTGGTGAAGGGTTTGGAGAGTGAGTCATATGAGGAGCAGCTGAGGGAGCTGGGGGTGTTCAGCCTGGAGATAAGGAGTCTCAGGGAAGACCTTATCTCTATCTACAACTACCTGAAAGGAGGTCGTTCCTTAAACCATAAATGCAAAATACAAATGGAACTGCCTTCTATTCAATATAATTATTTTCTGCTCAGTAGAAAAAAAACCCCAAAGTTTGCTCCCAGATTCGGAGGACTTTCAATCTTCCTTTCTCGTAAAACCTTGATATTAGTTCTCTGCTATGCAAGTATGTTTGCATTATGTCATTAGCTAGATATGTCAGAAGTTGCAAAAATATTAGTTATCCATACTTCAGTTACTGACAACTGTTCTTTTGTGGACATTGAAGAAACAAGAGAAAAAAGTGTCTGGCTAAGACTCGTGATGTTCTGTCTGATATATATCAAGTATATTTTAAAAATGTTTTTCAATGTCTGTCAAAGTTTGAAACAGCGAAATATTTCCCCATTCACAATCAGGATGGAAGTAAAACAGCTTCATGATTCCTTATGAGAAGAAAAAAAAAGACTAAAGATGACAAATATTGAGGATGTTCATTTTAAGTCCTTTTTTTTTTTTAATTGAATTCCCACTTATGAACATAAAAATAAAATATTTCAAAGACCTTAAAAAAAAACCCAAATAAAAACAACTTAATCACAGAAAGAGTGATTGGACATTGGAATGGGATGCCAAAGGAGGTGGTGGAGTTACTGTCCCTGGAGGTGTTTAAGAAAAGACTGGATGTGGCACTTAGCGCCATGGTCTAGTGGACAAGGTAGTGTTATGTCATACTTTGGACTAGATAATCTCAAAAGTTTTTTTCAAACCTAGTTAATTCTGTGATTCTGTGATTCTGTATGACGTGTTTCAATTTCATTTATCCGGCTTTAAAAAAAAAAAAAAAGTATCTTCTAACATAGTCATTGTCAACTGATGGAAAATTGTGTATCTCCAAAAGCTTGGAGGGGATTCTTTTCTTTCACAAAATTCTTATTTTTATGTCTTGATGACTTTGTGGGAAAAAAAGAAAAAACAAATGTGCTGTGCGTAACTAAAATGCTTGAGTATTGCAATTTCCTGCCAGAGGTGACTGTTGGAAGCTCTACAGTTTTTTTTTATATCTAGTACAGAATATAGCATGCTGCCTTGAAAAACTGTTCAATCATCATGCCTGTCTTTCAGGCTGACTGCCTAGAATGCGGTAGAATAACTTTATATTGTTCAAGTTACTTTTTGTTAAAAGCCTTTGATAGCATAGCCCCTAGCAATCTGTCATACTTCCTTCTTGAGTCGTGTCCTGAGAAGTAACTATGCTTATATAAACTTGCTCTTTACAGATCATAGCTGAATCTCCTACTGTATAACAACAGGTGATTTTATCTGTGCTGACACATTTGCTTAGATTTGTCACTCCTATCACTTCTACTTCCACTCATCCTGCCCCATCTTATAATTATAATAATTTTCATTACCAACCACAGTATTTTTTAATAAGCCATCTCTGACGCTGAAGTGTCTCGATTGGCAGTTTGCTTAGTTTTTAAATGGTTTGTTAAAACAGTAGACTCATCAAAATATTTGGGTTGGAAGAGAACTTTAAAAATCATATAGTCCAACCTCCTTGCAATGAGCAGGAGATTTTAACACAGATCAGTCTGTTCAGGGTCCTGTCTAGACTGACTGTGAATGTTTCCAGAGGTAAAACATCCATCACCTCTCTGGGCAACATTTTCCAGTGTTTCATCACTCCCATTGTACAAGATTTCTTCCTTATATCCAGCCCGTATCAACCCTCTTTCAGTTTAAAATCATTTCCACTTGTACTGCAAGTGTCTCTGCTAAGAAGTTTCTCTCCCCTCTTTCTTATCAGCCTCATTTAACTACTGGAAGGCTGCTATAAGGTTGCCTTAGAGCCATCTCTTTTCCAGGGTAAATAGCCGTATCTCAGCCTTTCTTCATAGGAGATTTGCTCTAGCCCTCTGATCATCTCGATGGTGCTCCTTTGGAATCTTCCTAACAGGCCCATATCCTTCCTGTGCTGGGGATGCCAGAGCTGGATGCTGTACAGCAGCTGGAGTCTCACCAGAGCAGAGTGGAGCAGAGCAGAGCAGAGGAGCACTGTCACCTCCCTTCACCTCCTGGACAAGGATGGTTGGCTTTTTGGGCTGCAAAGGCACTTTGCCAGCTCAAGTCCAGATTTTCATCCACCAGCACCCCCAGTTAGGGAGAAGTTGTCAGTACAAAATATTTTTCTTACTAGAGGTGAGATATAATAGAAGTTGTACTGGAACACGCAGTACTGGAGAAATAGAAACTTATGACCAGAACTTAGCTTTGCAGCTAAATTCTATTACTGTCTCTGATAACAAATACACTTCAAAGCCAGAGGTCCAAGACATCGTTAAAACCAAGGCTGGCGCAATATCCTTCAAAGCGACTCTATCAGGAATAAATTCAGCATAAGTGCACAGATGTACAGCTATGTAAGTCTGTAAAGAATGAAACAAAATGAAAATTCAAGGTCTGCATAAGCTTACTGCTTACTGCAGAACTGGACATGAAATGCTTTAAAAATGCAAAATAAAAGACTCTTCTCTGATCGACTTAAATACAGTCTGTGGAAATTAAACCATGTACAGGTTTCAAGTGGGAGGGACCATGCTTGCAAAGCCATTTTATCTTGTTTATTCCATTATATAAGGCTAATTTCAGCAACATTTGGCTTTATTTTAACTTTCCTTGGTGATATATGTGCACTTAGTCATAACTGTCAAGATTTTTTTTTCTTTTTCTGTTATTAGAAATTCTCCCGTGTTATTTATTAGAATCTGGAGGAATGCTATTAAAGAAATGAAAATGTTTTTCTCCACCTCTCCTCCCTCCCCCACTACCCCCCCATCTATGAGAACTGCATCTACAGAATATGGTTTCTTTTTCATTCATTATAGGGTCAGGGATGAAGAAACTATAGGTATTGGATAACTGTCAAAACACACAGCAAGAGAAGATGATCTTTTAAACCAGCAAGATCAGGTCACAGAAATCTGCTCTGTACAGTGTAGCTAATGTACGCTTGTCAGAGAAAAGGAGAAGTGAAAAGAGATTGATGAGGGACTGTTGAGTTTACTCATTCTCCACTAGACCCACTGGACCACAAGGTGCTGGAACTGAGTTTTTGAACAAGAAAAATTTGGTATTTGTTTACAGAATACATAATATCTTAAACGTGAATTGGATCTTATATGATCATCATTTGGATAATATGCGATACCAGCTACCGGTTGCTAAACAATGCTGACCATAACTTTGCTTAGAAAAAAAATGGTTTTCATTTTCTAATACCTTAGTGATAGTTTCCAACTAACTCTTATCACTGAAGAACATTTTTATTTACTCTTTTCCTTCTCTCTCGTCTATACTCTGCTTTTCCTTCTAAGCATCTAATGCCTTTACTCTAAAATCCAGTAGGTTAACAAAGGCGGACACTGGCAGATACATTCATCATACTAATTATGTGTTGCATGCTATGTTTCTCCCGTCAAGTGCCTCCCACATATTTGATAAAAACCTTTCAAATCAAGAAGAAGAAAAATGAAAACAAGTCTCAAAGCCAAGCTGTGTGATTGAGAAAATCACTTATCCTAGTGCCACTGAACTACAAAATCAATTAATGTCTTCTATCATCTTCAGAAAGTGCCATCTAACAGGCAGCCTGCAACAAATTACACAAGATTTCAATGGAAGTAATTTCTTCCATTTAGGATTAGAATGTAGGTAAATTGACCCTTTCTCTACATCTTCACAGCGTAAGGAAACAGGTCGGTTTTCTTGTGCAAGCCTTTCAAAAAGGTTTTGAATGGCATGCTAGGACAAGCCAAGGTGTAATTGAAATTCTGGTTCAGGAACCCACAAAGGAATATATAACTGAGGTGTAATTTCTATGTAAAGTAATTTTCCCTACATGCATTATTGCTTCATATAATTTAAACGGCAGAACTGACCTTTCATCTAAATGGATTTAAAGAAAAAGTCAACCCACACAGTGTCTTTTCAAGTAAACAAATCTTCACAGCTATTTCATTACCATATTCAGTATCTCTGTTTTTTTCTGCTTTGGCTTTGCAGATGTGAGCAATCGTATTAACGTCAAGTAGACGTCTGATTCTTTTTTCACACCATTTTGCCAAAATTTGTCTGACAGGGTATCCAAGTTTCACAGTGCAAACCACATTGTATGGATAAACCCTTGTCCCTTTCCTCTATTAGTTTGGAAATATAGTTGTTTTTAGAGTAAGCAGAAGCAGATTGTTATTACGTCTTGAAAGAAAACTGTCTAAAAGCCAGGAAAAGAACTCTACTGGACTCTCAATGGAGGTTTGTGTTAGATGCTTACCTCCAAATTTTGAACGTGACTGTACTTCTATTTAACTTTCAATTTTGTTGGAAGGTTTTGTGTTTCTCACTTGTTTCTGAATCAAACTGAAGCAGATAATTTTTAGCCGTAACTCCTCACAACAAAGGTACAGACCATCTTAAAGAATACCTGCTTTTATTTACCATTTTAGTTTGCTGAATTATCTAAGATAGCATTTGTTAACTTGAATGAATATCTGAAGTTTAAAACTGGTAATTTTCAGTAAGAGATCCTTGACTGAAAGTTACACGAACCAAATGTGGGTTTGCTGATGCATACAAAATGCTGCAAAGCTGCTTTACATAAACTTTCCTAGGGTGTTAACTTATCTAAGACACTGATTTCTCATTTACACTGTGAAGACCAACATTCTGTTGTGCAAAAGAGGAAATATTTGAGCAATGACTTCTTTGCATCCCTTTCTTCCAAACAGGGCCTACCCCTTTACTTCTTGCCGGAAGCCATTTCCTTGCAGTCACTTCTATATAATAACACTTATGAGATTGTGATTGACAGGTTTCATGAATGATGTACTTTGGTCTTCACTCTCTCTTAAATAAACAGAAAGAAACACCACTGCTCCATTCCTTATCTTGGCAGTCAGGGCAAGGGATAGAACATGAATTCATTTCTTCTCCTGGGTCCTTAAGTGCCACACAGGGAGATAGCTTTCGTATATGATCCACTCACATTGTATATGTTTAAATTCATTGTTAGATAAGGAAGTAAACCAGTCCACCTTTGACTGACTATTTTTAAAAGGACAGCTACCTAACCTGGATTATCTAAACTATGAACAATAAAATTATTTCTAATATAAGAAATATGCTAAATACAGCTCAAAAATAGCTACAAATTTTGTAGACAGAAAAACACAGAAAAGAAAGCAGATTTCAGAAACATTTGTATAATAGTTTTGCGTATGTTATTTGTGCATTTGTTGTAGTTTCCCCTTGTGAAGACAGTACATTACTATCCCAGTAATGGAATATCAGCAGAGCCAAAACAACTTAAAAATTCTGACAACATTAGATAGTCTTGAAAAATGTCACAGGGGAGAAAAAAAGAAAACCGTATCCAAAGGAAGTGTAAATGTACCATTTTTGGCTTACTTCAAAAATAAGCAATGGTTTACGGAGCTGTGTAATTCCCCCTTCATTCTCCTTTCTTCTATCCCAGAGGTCCCATATTACTGTGACCACCATCCTAGATAAAAGAGCTTTGACACAACTTCAGGTGTCTGCCAGAAAAGGATGCTTCTGAATGACACAGAGTATTCCCAAGCTCCAAGGATAGATTCGATTTTTCTGCAGTAGTGAATATTTATATATTCAAAGGAGATATGCTGCAGTGGAACAAGGAAAGAAATACTGCTATGCATTTTTTTCTGTAAGATTTTTTATATTCTGTCAAAAATGATGTTCACTAATCTGAATGAATTGGTAAAACAAGTAAAGCATTTCAATTTATACATGAGCTCTGTTCATTCACTTTAGTCCCAATCACTCCTCCATGAAAATCCTGTAATTACATTCCGTTCTATTTAGAGCTATTGTATCTATTCTTTTCATATATATATATACACACAAGTCTCAACATGCTTTTTTTCCTTCCTTTTGATACTTTTAAGAAGTACCCT
This sequence comes from Cnemophilus loriae, assembly GCA_013397755.1. Lineage (NCBI taxonomy): Eukaryota > Metazoa > Chordata > Aves > Passeriformes > Corvidae > Cnemophilus > Cnemophilus loriae. The sequence goes on along the minus strand of VZTF01003560.1, from coordinate 291,118 downwards.
CTAAAAACCTTCACATAAGTATGGAAGCGTGAAATGGTAACTGTAAAAAACCATAAGAGGATTAAAATTCTTACATCTTTCTGTTTTCCATGTGAACATCTGCAGGTATGCAAAAACAAGGGATATGAAAAGTCTATGTGATTGATTGCTTAACTATGAAGTGGATGCCACCCACATCAACAGTTGGCAGTAAAATTATTCTTAGTACAAATAGCTTGCAAGTCACATTTATGTCAGGCTGTTTCCTGGGTAGACAAACACTGTGCTGCGCTGATCTTCTTGTTTACAGAGACCTAATGCCCCACAATTTGTTTGTTATTCGTTGTTTGATTTTTGTTGCTGTTGTTTCCATTTGTTTATTTATTTTCCTTTAACTTTTTAAGCTATGCTAAGATATGAACTGACACGGTGGGAATCTTTATCTTAAGAAAAAAATTTTCCTAGTGAGATGAAGCTCCATCTTTTTGAGAACTGGCTACTTGACACATTCACGGCGAGGAATGAATTCTTTACACACAGGGGTGTACACTTGAAAAATTAGGCAATAAATCTAAATGCTCTCCCTTGATGTAAAGGAGAAACAACTCAGTATTAAAACACTGAGTTTTTTACTTTTGTGTCGTTATTACTGGTAAATACATACGTCTTGGATATATTAGCTAAAGAGGACAGTACAGCTTACTGGTCCTATTCTTTTTGCCAGTGAAAGTCTGCCGTCTAGTAAATAATCAGCAAATTGGCAATCTCATGGTATAAAACTACCTGATGGATCTTTCATTTTTCCACCATGCTGATGGAAAAATTATTTGATTACTTTGAACACAAAGCATCACTGAGAAAACAGAAACAAACATAGATTTATGAACCTTTTTTAAATTCCTATTGACAGAATACACCAATTTTTCTTAGAAGCTATCTATTCAAATACTTATGTGGCCATACTACTGAACTCAAATAAAAATATGCCCGATAGAGACATAAAATATCTTAAATTTCCCTTCCTATCCTGCCTTTATTGGTATGTGGCAAGGTGTGTAACACGGCTTGTGGGCTTCAGACTGTTAGTAGCAAAACTGGGCTACTGCAAGAAAACCCTCAGTATAGAGACATCACTCATATTGTGAGCAGTTGAAATACTTATTCCAAGTAAATTTTTCCTGTATTCTTTATGACAGCTCAGATAAGCCCTGAGGAACTATGGCATTACATATATGAGTAGCCTGTTTCTCATTTCTAATGCTGCCATATCATGTGTTGCTTCATCATTGCAAAAAGCACCCTTACTATCAAGCTATGTAAACTGCATACAACAAATAATGCACTTGTTGAAATAATTTAATTTACTAATGTACTTTCTATTCTATTCTCTGTAGCTTTTTTAGAATTTTAATATGTTGTCCTCAAATTTGTTCATGAATGTTGTTCTTAGTCCATTCTTCCTATTAATGCTGACATTAGTGTCATATTTATTGATAAATTTAAACAAGTTTATCTAAATGTCAGTTGAAAATACTCCTATAAAGATCACGCTACTTTCAGCACAAGATACACACACAAATATATACGTATATATAAAGTTCTTCATAGTTTCCTCATTGTAACTATTGAGGTTTTTAACGCTTGTAGCAGAATGTCTCTTAGCTACTCCTTTATTCTACAAGTACTAAAATCATAGAATCATTTTGGTTGCAAAAGACCTCTAAGAGCATCATGTTCAACCATGAAGTCAGCACTGCCAAGTCCATCACTAAACTATGTCCCTAAGTGCAATATCTACATGTTTTTAAAATACATCCAGAGATGCTTGGTGGCCCTTTCGGTGAGGAAATTTTTCTTAATATCCGGTCTGAACTTCCCCTCATGCAACTTGAGGCCATTTCCTTTTGTTCTGTTTTTTGTTACTCGGAGGAAGAGACTGACTCACACCTTTATACAACCTTCTTTCAGGTAGTTGTAGAGAGTGACAAGGTCTCCCCTCAGCTTCCTTTTCTCCAGGATAATTAATTCCAGCTAGGTAGCTTGCTCTACAGTTCTCCCCCTAGCATCACTTTGAGCTTGAGTGCTGGTTTCATCTGGGGCACAGTAAATTTTCTTCACAGTAGCTACTATGGGGCTATGTCTTGGAGCAGCTGAGTGTTGTTTGGTTGCCAGCTGGGGTGAAACCATGACAGCTTGGACTAACAGAGCAGATGAAGGTTTGTCTTCTATGCTGGAAGCAGCCTTGATGCAGGGAGTTCAATCACCCCAGTTGCAGTCTCACACTGCAGCCCTCACCACCACAGATCTGTAAGGTTCCATGTCCCCACATGAAAATTCAAGAACCTCACATCAAGTATTCTTACCAGATGTCATTTGACTTGATCATAGAAACTTCAGTGGTAAAAGGTTCCAAACTCTTTTGAATAACATGGATAACTCAGATACTGTTTGGCTGAGAGAATTTTCTCTTCCCTGTAAAACCTAAGGTTGTAGGGGTTGGTTTCGGATTTTTGCTCATTTGATTTTTGTTTTGTTTTTCTTGTATGTGTGTTTGTTTGTTTGTTTGTTTGTTTGGAGTTTTTGCCCATTTTAAACTCATAGAACCATAGAACAGCTTGGTTTGGAAGGGACATTTTAAAGGCCATCCAGTTCAAACCCCATGCAATGAGCACGAGCATCTTCATCCAGATACTGTCTAACCTGACCTTGAATGTTTCCAGGGATGGGGCATCCAGCACCTGTCTGTGCAACTTGTGTCAGTGTTCTATCAACCTCATTAGGGAAAAAAAAAAAAAAATCTTCCTTATAACTAATCTAAATAAAGGACGACATTATATGAAATCTGGCAATCCACGCTAATTAACACTTCCATGTGCAACAGACACAGAAAGGAATTTTCCTTTTGTTACAGTCCTTTTTTGGTTATTTGAGGACTCTTATGATTTATTTTTTCAGTCACTTCCTTCTGAGTAAACAAAGAGAATTCAGAAAATTTTTCCCTAAGCCTTCATCATGCTTGTTAGCTTTCCTGGACCCTTCTAGCCTCCATCATTTTTTGAGTACCAAGAACCTCGTACAGATTCAAGCTGAGGACACATCAAGGTCAACAAAAGTAGAAAGATTATTACAATGTGTCTTATAGTAATTTAATGAAAGATTTTGGTAGGGGAAGTGTTACTGTGTATCGCTTGCAGCAGTGCCCTATGTATCTTTCAGTCACCATTATATCCTAAGTTTCTACTAAGTGAACGCTTTGTAACCTCTGTATTATACACAGTACTGATTATGTATTTTTTTATTTCAAACAGTAAATTTCAACATAGAACTTTATTACTAAATTGTAGCATCTTGGAAGATATTTATACAGGTGTGGTAAGGGGTAACTTCTATGTTCTCATTCAGATATGTAATCATGTAATCTTCTAACCAATGAAATATCTTTTCAACTGTTAAAGACAACTACATGCTTCTGGGATGCTACAGACTTTCCAATGGGACAAAAAGTGACAGAAGTACCCATTTCCTTCAACAAAGCACGAAAGTAGTCAAGACCTAGTAGCAAAGACACAGAAGGATACATTTAACTAGATGAACATACATAAATAACAATTGCAGAAGAAAAACTTTCTATAAGAGAAGGAAAATGGGATTCAGAGTAAAAAACGTAAGCTATGCTGGAAGACTTATGTTTTTGAGGATTTGAATGTTCCTCGGATTCACCAACTTGGGCATGAAAGAGAACCATTTTCAGCTTTTAAACATCTTTTCCTTTGGCATTGCTAATGGGCGTTTTCTAAAGCCTTTCAAAAGCGTACATACTTCTAAGTAGAAAAAGTAAATGTGGAAGAGGCAAGCAGTTCTCATAGTTAAATTATTAAATTAAATTATTTAATTTAGTTATCATCTAGGTCATATTAAAATTTCTAAAAGTGTAGAAAGCTGAGCTGTAAAGTTCCAGAAAAGCCATGGAAAAACATAAACTAAGAGCTTCATTTGCTAAAGAAGAACAGGCTGGAGATCAGTGTTACTCATTCATTCCTTGAGATCCAGCAAAATATAATATTTCAGGAAGTACTAATAATTTTTTATTTTTAATTTTTTTTTAAAGAACTCATTAAAGACTTTTAAAGGATAAAGACTATGGGTTGTTGGCTATCTCCAAGGTATTTTTTATAAATAGGGTTTGAATTTCTTCAAAGTGAAAAATACTATACTTCAGTCATTCAAATGAAAATACACCTGTTACCCAAACAAGGTATGGACCAGTGCATGCTAAGCCTGTTGTAATTTTCCTCTCCATGTCAACTGGGCATTTGTGCACTCATCTGATTTGACTTTAAATACCTTCAATAACTAAGCTTGAGTGGTTTGCCTAGATTTTCTATCAAACTAATAGAACTAGATAGTTCTAGGATTCTTTAGATGTTTCAATGAAATGAGAACTCACAGAAATCCCCATTTCCACAAAACATAAAATGATTTGAGGCTGACTAGCTCAGACAAAGAAAGGTGTATTTAAACAGTATTGACATTCAGTGGTATTTTGGCCTATGGCAATTTTTCAAGTGTTCCAGATCACTCTTTCAGAGTCCATTCTCTCTGTCATTCCCACTCTGTCAGTATTAAGCAATATTCAGTGGTGATTGTACAATTTCTTCAATCCACTGATACGTTTTTGCCAAGGTACTGCAAGAGGATCCTATAAAGACCCAACACCTTAACCATGGTTATTCGACAACATTTGTTGCTATTGTACCTCCCTGGAACAGCTAAGAAAATCTGAAAGGTCAATAACGGAGGTTTTCAGGAATATGGTAGAACAATTTCTCTTCTACAGCAGCAGTGGACCGAAGTTCTTACCACAGAGTATAGGCGTCTCAGCAACTGAGGGTACCTAGCTGAGAAAAAGAGATCAACCCAGTGGTTGAGACCTCCTGACACTGGAATTGATTTTCTTTTCTTTCTTGCAGGATGTTCTCTCCATAGAGAGGCACTTCAGAGAAATAAAAAGTGGCACATAATGGCAGTGGAAAGATTTAGCTTTTATAAACCTAAGTAATTACGTTTTTGACATCAGAGAGGTCAGAAATTAGCTTGTCTGCTAGGTGTAAATGTCACGCTGGTGTCCTAATATGTCAAGAGAGCTGGGAGGTGAAAGGGAGGACTCAGCAGGCATACTTCATGTTGCTCTCAGGGATGTAGAAAAGTGCAAAAGGGATGCTCTGGTGGATTGCTCATGGCTTCATGGCAAGGAAACTCAAGTCCAGGGTTTCCACAGAAAACTACCAGGTTGATATAAAGCCTGAGATGCAGGTAGGGATGTATGGTCTCACTGTGTGGATGATATTGTAGTGTAGTGAGTAAGAATTTTGCAAACAGGAACTAAGGAACCTTTTGAGACAAGAGACACCCCGACAGAACCATCAGGCTATACATTAATAGTAATGGAGCCAAGCTGATGGCACTGGAAACTAAAAAGGTCACAGAAAACCAACTCCTGCAAGAAATTCTACAAAAAGCTTATAAAAACCTGGGCAGAAAGGTTGAGCTTTAGTGTTGAGATGTGCTTTTAGTGTAGAAAGACGAGCTTTAGTGTAGAGAAAGGTACAGTAATATACTGCAGAAAAATTACCGGAACTCTGCCTATGCATACTGGTCGTTAAAACCAAGGAAAACAAAGGTTTTAGTTAGTGCTGGCAGTTTTAGATCACAGAAATAATGGCAGCTCAAAAAAAGAATGAAATATTCAACACATTTGGAAATGTATTAAGAATAAAAGAGAATTGTGCCACTCATTAAATCTTAATGTGTCCGCATTTTGAGTACTGAGGAAGTTCTGGCCTTCAAGTATAAAAACACACACCTTCCAGTCCAAGCAGAGTTAAGTCAGGAACAGAAATGAACCAGTAGATTGATAGTTCAGTGTAAGTACTTTACAAGGAGGAACTAGAGAGGCTCACATTCTTTGATCTATTGATGGAGAACTGCAGGAAGTTACACTCAAGGTTTATGAATGAGGAAGATAATGCATGTTGCTCCAAGAAAACTAGGATTGTTACATCGTTTTGTTTGCTTTTTTTATTGTACTATTGTTCTGTATTTCTATCAAAGACAAAGGAGTGTTCAGTGAAATCTCAAAGTCAGAAGGCAACACTAAGTTCTACTGGGTAATAAAATGTAAGATAAAATAAAGACTAAACTCTTGTCCAGCAAATTCAACAACATTATAATTAAAGACAACAAATGAAACTCCTAAGAGAGGTTGGTTTCAAAGAGGTAGAAATTACTTCTTTAAAATGCAAGTAGTGAACTTTTGGAACTCGTTACCACAGAAGAGTAGTAGCAAGTTCAGAAATGGCCAAAGTTCCAGACAATGGAATAATAAAAAGATAGGGTAAAGACTAGGGCAAGGTGAAAAACCCTTACAACCCTAATGCAACAATTGTGGATGCTGGGAAAGTATTATAGGACCAAAAGGTGCCCAAGTTACCCTACTGACACCTTCATCCCTACTGACATTGTCAGAGGCAGGATACTCTGGTAGATGGACCACTAACTCAGAAAACTTTTATAATATTTTGATTATTTAAGATTGCTTTGTTCAATAGGTTTTTCTATTTTACATCTTCTCAGTAGAGACTGAATTATTCATGTACTCATGGTTCAAGTAAAATCAAATAAAATATATCTAATAAAAAACAGACTTAGGTCTGAGAGGTAAGTTCAGTTCTAAGAGATTATGGCAACTTGTGCCAAAGGCAAGACTTACAAAGATTTATTCCATTCACTCAGGAATCAAAAACTCTGTGATGTTTTATAGTAATGTAAAAAATACTAACAAGCTACAAGATAAAGGAATATACACATACACACAAAGAGACAATAACTGAAGGCTTAAATGTCACCAGTGGGCAGATAAAGAACACTAGAATTCTAGAATACTAGAAACAGAGGACAATCTGTAGAGAGGATTTGATCTAACTGTTTCCCTTGGGTAGCTACTACTTGTGAAATGATAACCCAGGAACTTTGTTTTCCAAAAGCAGCAGAAGGTGGTACAGAAGCACTTGAGAATAAAAATGCAGCACAAAATTACAATAAATGTAGCAGAGTTATTACATAGGACTTAAACACAGCAAACAGTTATTAATTTTGAATTGAATGGATTCACTTATTTAGTTCACTTGTATTTAAGTCTTCACTCTGTCAATAATCAATGCAAAAGACAGCACCAGTTTAATTAGAAAGAAATTAATTTGGCTGGAGGTGAAAATCAGAGTGTGAAAGAATATTGAATTCAAAATATAAATAAATTGTACTCTCTCCTTCTATCCACATTTTTCTATTTACATGAATTAGTGCAGTACAATCCTATTATTGTGAACTGAAATTTCAAAACTGTATTTTCTTAAAAATGCTTTGATTCTAGAGACTACTAAATTCATAACTTGAAGCAGCACATCTTTCATGAAGTAAAATCTTAGGATTTCTTGCATTCTGCAGTTCAGAAAATGGGTTAATGACAGAAGCTAAGAAATATTGCAATTTTAACATATCAGTTTTTGACTGTATTACGAAGAATAAAGACTAGTTTATGATGATTTATTTACTAGTAATTTACTAATTTATGATGGTTATGACTTTTTTATGGAGTACTGCATCCAGCTGCGGAGGTCTCAGTACAAGACATGGAACTTTCAGGGTGGGTCCAAAAGAAGACCACAAAGACTATCAGAGGGCTGAAGCACCTCTCCCGTGAGGACAGGCTGAGAGTGTTGAGATTGTTCAGCCTGGAGAGGGCTCCAGGGAGACCTTACTGTGGCCTTTCAGTACTTGAAAAAGTCCTATAAGTAGGGTGAGAACAGACATTTTAGCAAGGCCTGCAGCAGTAGGACTTACATAGACATGGGAGTTTAATATTTTCACACATTCAGAATGAATAGAGAATACAAGAAAATAGAATAGACTATTTAAGTTGGAAGGGACTTGTAATAATCATCTAGTCTAACTGCCTGACCAGTTCAGGGTCAACCAAGTTAAAACATGTTATTAACATCATCATCTAAATGTTTCTTCAATACTGACAGGCTTGGGGCATCAACCACCTCTCCCAGTCTAAACCTTTCCTTGTCCAGTTTTGAACCATTCCCACACATCCTGTCATTGATCACCAAGGAGAAGAGCTCAGCACCTACCTCTCCCGTTCACCTCCTCAAGAAGCTGTAAAGAGCAACGAGGTCATCCCTCAGCCTCCTTCTTCTACAAACTAGACAAGATCAAACCCCTCAGCTGCTCCTCACAGGACATTCCTTCCAGCTTTTTCACCAACTTTGTTGTCTTCCTCTGGGCACACTGAAAGACCTTCACATCCTTCTTAAATGGTGGGGCCCAGAAGTTCATACACTCAAGGTGAGGACACACTAACACTGAATACAGTGGGATAATCACCTCTTTTGACTGGCTGGAGATACTTTTTCTGAGGCACCCCAGGATGCAGGATCAGTCACCCCTGGACTGCCCAGGCACACAATGCTGACTCATATTGAGCTGCTGCCAACCAGCACCCACAGGTCCCTTTCTGCAGGACTGTTCTCCAGAAAATCCTCTCCCAGTTTATACCTGTGTCCAACATTATTCCATCCTAGATGCAGAATCTGACATTTGGACTTGTCAAATTTCATCCCATTAACCATAGCCAAAAGCACCAATCTATCTAGATGACACTATAAAGCCTTCTGTCCCTCACGAGACTAAACAGCACCTCTCACTTTGGCATCATCAGCAAACCTGCTAAAGGTGGATTCAGCTCCTTCCTCCAGACCACTGATAAACAGATCGAACAGGACTGTCCCTAGAATTGCATCCGAGGAACATCATTGGTGACCAATCACCAGCCAGATATAACCCCATTCACCACAACCCTTTGAGCTCTGCCCTTCAGCCTGTTCTTCCCTCAGTGCACTGCAAACTCATTCATCCCACAGTTGAGCAACTTCTCCAGAAGGATGCTGTGAAGGACAGTATCAAAAGGCTTACTATGGACACATAGACTTGTGAACATTCATTTGATGCAGCTGATCCCTTAAAATTTCAGTGTCCACAAATGGACAGTCACTTTTCCCACACTTGTCTGCGCCCCTCTCTCCTTTCTTTGACTGCCCAGTCTGTTTTTCCTTCAGTAGCTTTCATGACCCCACTTCCACAAATGCCTGAGGAGTGTAACTTTTCAGAAGAAATGTTTTCTCTAGAGATGTATTTTCAAGGAACTGTACTCTGAAATATTACAGGTGTTACCCATTGGGAAACAATTCCATTAAGGATACAAAGCAAATGTAGTTACCAAATAAAGACTAGATCTTTTTCTGAGGGAGGGCTTTAAAATAATAAATAAATTTGCAGTTCCTTGCCACAATACTCTTTTTTTAACTTGCATCAAACAAAGGTTTTCCAATTTGCTGTGTGATTATTGTCGTGTCAAATAAATTATTAATAACTCACCACACATTTCAGTATTGTTTCAGTAATTTAAAACATTTCCATTAATCAGTTCATTTAAAATGCAAATATTATCAATTTAATTAATATTAGATGTTTGGCTACTCTTTCTGAATATAGAAAACATGGCACATACTCACTGCAGTAATAACAAAAGGTTCTAGAATCAGGACAGTTGCTTATAAATGCCACAAATGTCCTTTTCAGAGAAGAGCTTATTAACAGAAGAAAAAACAACTCCACCTTTACCCTTCAATATAAAATATTTCATGAATGGAAAGTAGAAAGGGAATCTGAGTTGGGACTTCCATCTCATGGGTATATTTCAGTCACCAATTACAGAGTAGTTGTTGCTGTTAAAACTGTTCTAGTCTGTATGGGAAACTGGTAAGTCAATTTAAATAGCAAATAAACTTTAGTAAACAAACTTTTAGATAAACTAATTTCAAAATGGAGTTAAAGATTTTCTTTCTAAATATATCAAAACAATAATATGCACTGTAGAATATTTTCCTTCATTTCTAGCAAAGACAATCAGTGCCACTTCCATTTTTTTAACCTGAAAGTGCAGCTAAACAATAACAGTCTGGCAATTTTAATGATATTCTTCATATGCAAAGTATAGGCTCAAACACCCTAAGCAAAGGAAAATATGAAACTCCATCTCCTACATAATTGCCTAGCAGATAAAATGGACAATTAAATCATCATCTTTCTATTGGCACCTTTGTAATTCCAGTCCTCAATTTCTCCACTTTATCATGAATGCACCAAAACTAATTACATATTTGGTGTCACAGGCTCTGAACAAATGACAGAACAAAAATATTCTATTTTTTTTTCCACTGAAGAATGCTATTGAAAAAAAATCAGTTTGACATTAATTTCTTCCATCCTTTTCCCAACAAATCCTGCAATCAAACAAAATAAACAAATAATTCCCTTAATGCATTAGCATATCAACATTGGAAAGACCAATCTTTTTTCAGGCTCAACTGCAATATCCAGTGGTTTCACTGATGGCTACGCTCACTGCTGATATAATTTGGAGGAGCTAAACAGAGACACATGATCTATTCAAGTTTAAAAGTTATTTAATACAGTCTTTTAGAATTAATTGCAAAATGTATTTTTCAAAATTAAGCAAAAGTGTAGCTAAATGAAAGAGAGAACAAATAATACTTTATTGCTTTTCACAAAGGAGTCAAGCCAACAACTATCACAGCACAAAATCATGACTTCATAGCTGAGAAAAAATGTTTGATTCAGTTACAGCTTGCATTGCTGTAATATTTACCATTTAACACAAAAGCTAAAGTTTTGTCAGTATGACACCCCACTCCTACCCCCTGGGATGCACATCCCAAAATAAAGAGGTTTCTTCATCAACATGCAGGGATAGCAGCCAAAATCACTGCTCCGTAGCAGAGCAGAAGACTTTCATTATGTTAGAGGCATCAATTCCAAAAGTGTTCTCTATCAGAAAATTTGGCAAAAGTGCAAGCACAACAACATTTATTATCTTTCAATCAGTGAAATAAGAATTAATAAAGTGGCAAGATAAAGGTGTATGCATCTTAATATTGAGCTACAAAACCCCCCCAAATTATAGAATCATAGGATATTAAGGGGTTAGAAATGACCTTAAAGATCATCTAGTCCCAACCCCCCCGGCCTGGGCTGGGACACCTCCCACTAGACCAGGTTGCCCAAGGCCTTATCCAACCCAGCTTTTAACCTCCCTGGGCAGCCTGTCCCAATGGTCTCACCACCCTTACAGTAACAACTTTTCTTTCCAATATCTAAGCTAAATTTCCCATCTTTCAATTTGTACCCACTACACCTTGTCTTATCACTACAGTTCCTGACAAAGAAATCCAAGCTATTGTTTTTCAATGGTCTCACTAGATTTTTAAGACTACCAGTCATTCACCAGTCTCATTAAGAAGAGTCACAAGGTGAAATCACCTACTATTAAAATAAAATACGAATGATAAAGATGATGGCTGGCATGAGGTTTTACTGGAGCATATGTACCACGAATAATTAAGAGCAAATATTGTAAATTCAGAATAGTCAGGTCATGCTTGGGATATATTAGCATGACTCTATTGGCTTTATTAGTATTGTAAGCTTTTTTTCTTATTTGTCCATGTGAAAATGGAAATAAATCAACTCTTTTCAATGTAAAAATAATTAGACCGTTTTGTACTTGACCCAAAAAAGTCCCCAAAATAGGTAGCAAATGAGAATGATGATGTACTAACACATTTTCCAAGAAATCAATAATCAGTGTGTTCTTAAAATGTCAGACAAAATCACTAGCTGGGTATAATGTAATCTACTGTAATTATAAGAAGTAACCTACTGTATGTTCCAACCATACTGAAACATTTCCTGATGTTCTAAGATGCAAAAAAGCATGCTATTTTTCATTACCAAAGACAAGAATGTCATGTCCAACTAAGACCAGTTCTGAAGATATAACATTTGAATTATTAACAACAGAAAAGGAGAGCATTTATGTAACTTGTTTAACAAAAAATGTACTGCTACTGTCAACAGTAACGTGTCAGGTGTCTGCAATAAAGTAATGGATGCTTACATGGGCCTACCCACGTTCCACAACCAACACAACAGTGTCCTCTCACACGGTAAGAGTTAAAATGGGGTATCTGGATTTTGGCTATGTATTAAATATACTTCCTGTCATCAGAAAATAAGAATATGTCAGGAAATAAGATACCAGAACATTTAGTATAATTCACAGTCCAACTTATGTCCCTAAGCGAGGAAACCCAGAAACAGGAACAACAACATTTTTGGTACCAGTGAGATACTTCTTCTGTACCAGTTCTGATAGGGAAGAATTTTGTGGGGATACATGGTTTCAAAAACAGAGAATATTAATTTCAAAGAAAGGTATTGCTTATGTAAATACAGGCCTAAGGTCCTCACAGACATAAAAATCATAGAAATTATAATGAAACACTTCAATTCTGCTTCAGCTAAGATCTTCATTCATTATTTCATTTTGTCTTGCCAAGACTAATACAGTAATTTCTTTCATGGTTTCTACAAATTCCCATTTTTTTAATGTAGACTCCTGAAAGACACACAGTTCACATCTATCTCCAAGATGATTCTTATTTTTCTTTAACATCTCATTATAGATAGTTTTAGCTCTTGCAATCCTGAAAATAATAGCTTTCTAACTTTCTCAAAAAGTACTAGTTTTTTTTTCCTGTTTTCCTCTTTGCCAAACACCATTTTATTCTTAAATAAGATCATCTTGTTACAGGGAATATCTGATATTCCATCCTTTTGAAAGAGCTTTTGCATGTTTTTGTACCTCATGGCTTCTTTATTTTATAAAACCCATGCATAGTGTTATATTTCCTATTAGTAGTGAAGAAGGAAGAAATTTCGAAGTCTAATGAAAAAAAAAAATTCACCTTTTGCTACAAAGATATCAAGACTGCATGAATTGTAGGAGATCACACCTGTAAGACTCCAGATTGAAACTGTTAAAAAATCCATTTGCATTATCTTAATCCATTTCATATACATTAGGGCATTAGCCAATGTAAACACAGGCTAGTATTAAAGCTAAGCACGCATACAACTGTTTACAAGATCAGGGCTTTATCTTGGAGTTGCAGAAATTAATACACACAAGGACTAATAGAACAGAAAAAACTACATTTACCAGTTCCAATACATCTGGATTATGAAAGTCATGAACTATGATTGTGTACCACCGATAAACAGAGCTATTGTTAATATGCTTTTGCTTTATTTTATCATGCTGAGTATAAATGTAAACACACAATCTCATTTGAGAGAGTAGTTCCAGGTAGAGATTTCATAGTAGGTCTTATAATCACATTATATTGTATTGCACAGAATGGCTGAAGATAGGAGAAGGAAAGTTAGCTGAAACTGGGATGCAAGATATTACAATATACCAGAAATTCAAACATTTAGTTTTCATATGTACTGAAAATTTTCTTCTAGAAACCAAAACATCTTTAGAAGTTCAAGGTCACGGTATAAAGGATCTTAAATCTTTATTTGAGATTATCCTGCGTACCTTCATAAATGCAACGTTCTTTCTAACACTGAGAAAAAAAGAGTAATTTTTTTGAATGCCTACATACAGCTCCAGTTCAGATAAAAACAGGTAACTGCTATTTTTTACTTAACTGGGGACAAAAAAAATCCATTCTTGCGCACAGTAGAAATACCTTCAAAATCAAGATACTGCAGAAACAACAGCTTCTATTTCAGCATGAGCACAATTTAGCTTGTTTAACTGGCATGCAATGACAACTGCATCTCATTGGGAGAAGCCAATAGAGGCAGAGAAACAGACTTGGTATCTGGTGGAGAAGAGCACTTTAAGACCCTTTCAGCTCCAGCCTTATTAGCGTACTAGATGAAGCTTCTTCAGTTATGGTGTTGGCACACCGTAGAGCTCATTTCACTGCAGCTATGGTGAGTCACTGAAGCTGCTGTGTCAGAGGCCTCCAGCCAGCCAGACCTGCTGATGGCAGATGCAGCTTTCCAGGTCACAGAGTGCCAGGAGTGCCTGGTGCTTCTCCACGAGGCTGGGGCAGACAAGCTGTTCTTTTGCAGGTGTGCTGTGGTTAAAGAGCTATGTCACCAGGTGAGGAGATACAGGAGGAAGTGAACAGGCTGCGTGGAATTCCAGTGAACGAGCAACTGATTGACTCGGTATTTACAGAGATGCCACAGTCTTAAGATTCTCGGGAGTCTCGAACCTCCATTGCAGTAGAGAAGCAGGTGGACTTAGAATGCTGCAAGGTAATTACTCTACAATCTGCTGAAGATGAAGGCTGGAAGCAGATCACTGAGCACACCAGCAGGAAGGCTCCTTCTCCTTCCAAAAGCTTAAGAAGTAGGAGTGGCATCTTCTACAACAGGTCCTGTAACTCGAACACCAGACAACTGATGAGGCGGACAAAAATCCTTTCTGGGACAGAGGGGCCTCCTAAAACAACACCATTGATTTTGAAGGTATTTCTACTTGCATCACAATCACCTTTGTTAAGAGGAAAAGAAGGGTGGTTGTAATAGGAGACTCCCTTTGAAGGGGAATGGATGGCCTGATATGCACACTGGACCCACTCACAGGGAAGTTTCCCAGGGGCTCGGATAAGGGACATCACCGGAAAACTTTCCAGTCTCTAATAAGACCCTCTGATTACTATCTGTTATTGGCCGTTCAAGCTGGCAGCATCAAAATAACAGAGTAGTGTGAGGCAAATCAAAAGAGAAGTCAGGTCGCTGGGATGATTGGTTGAAGAATCAGGAGCACAGGTATCCTTTAACAAGGAACAATATTGATAGGAATAGGCAAATCCATCAGGTCAATGTGTGGCTCTGAGGCTGGTGTAGGCAGAAAAATTTGGGGTTTTTTGACCATGGGATGATCTATTCAATACTGGCCTACTGACAGCACGTGCCTTTCTCAGAGGAGGAAAAGAGTTCTAGCACAGGAGTAGCAGAGCTCGTTGGAAGGGGGAAAGGGAAAATACCAGGCTTGCCAGTGATGAGCAATGGGATGGTGTGCCAAATCATGAGGAAATAAACACTAACCGGATATCCCAATCTGCTTCACAAGGTGTTGTCTACCAAGGACCACACCCAAAATGTTTCTACACTAATGCACATAGCATGAAGAACAAATAAGATGAGATCAAAGCTTTGGCCCAGTCCCAGAGATTTGATATCACTGACAAAAGTGAAACCTGGAGGGATGAGTCCAGTGACTGGAGTGCTATGTTGGATGGTTACAGGCTCTTTAGGAGAGATAGACATGGCAGAAGAGGTGGAGGGGTGGCATTGTATGTAATAGAAGTGTTAGAATATAGGGAGCGCACAGTTGGCAATGGCACAGTTGAGAGCCTCTACGTAAGAATCAAGGGACAAACGAATAAGGTGAATGTCATCATGGGTGTCTACTATAGAATTCCTAGCCAGAACAGTGACACTGACAAATTACGCTCTGAGGAACTAAGGCACATTTTCAAGTCAACCACCCTTATCCTTATGCGGGACTTCAACTTGCCAGAAATCAACTGGTAGCATCACACAGCTGGTGCAACCTAGGCCAGAAGATTCTTAAAAAACCTAGACGACGACTTTTATGGAACAGGTCCTGAGGGAGCCAATTTGGAAAGATGCCCTTCTCAACTTGCTGCTTGTCAACAGAGAGGCTCTCGTGAGTGAAATGGTGGTTGGCAGCCATCTTGGCCACAATGACCACAAAGAAAAGGAGTTTAAAATCTTTGTTGACAGCAAGAAGTTCAACTCTGGACATGAGGAGAACTGACTTCAAGCTCATCAGGAAACTAGTGAGTAAAGTCCCTGGGAAAATGTTTTTGGAGGGGCTGGGGTTCATCAGCCCTGGTTACCTTTTAAACATCACCTCCTAAGGGCACAGGATCAGGCAATTCCCAAATGTCAGAAGTCAAGCAGACGAGGTAGAAAGCCAGCTTGGCTGAACAGGAATCTTCTCTTGGAAATTAGATGCAGAAGGAGGATGTATGTCTAGTGAAAACAAGGTCAAGTGTGGCAAGAATACAGAAATACTGCTTGTCACTGTAGGCAGAAAATTTATGCAGCCAAAGTTCAACTGGAGATGAAGCTGACCACAAACGTGGTCACAATAAGAAGAATTTTTAAAATACATTAACTGGGAAAGGTAGTGTAGAAGTAACATCTGCACTTTACAGGATGAGGATGGGAACCTCACAAATAGGGACAAGGCAGAGGTGTCTAACGCATTCTTTGCCTCTGTCTGCAGCACAGATGACAACCGAGGGCATCTCACTGCCTTGAGCTGGAGGATCCAAGGCTGCAAGAATGATCAGTGAGCTGAACATGAGGCAACATGTACTCAGGTGGCCAAGAAGGCCAATGGCATCCCGGCTTGTAGCAGCAATAGCGTGGCCAGCAGGACCATGGCAGCAATTTTCCCTCTGTACTTGGCACCTTGAATCTTGTGTTCAGTTCTGGCCCCCTCACTATGAGAAAGACACTGATGCGCTGGAGTGTGTCCGGAGGACAACAAAACTGCTGAAGAGTCTGGAGGTATTATGAGAAGCAGTTGAGGGAACTGGGGTTGTTTAGCTTGGAGAAAAGTATGTTGAGGGGAGATCTTATTGCCCTCTACAACTACCTGAAAGGAGGTTGTAGCCAGGTGGGAATTGGTCTCTTCTCCCAGGCAACTAGTGACAAACAAGAGAAAATGGCCTCAAGTTGCATCATGGGGGGTTCAGGTTGGATATCAAGAAATTTCTTTATGGAAAGGGTTTTTAATCTTGGGAACAGGCTGCTAAGAGAAGTGGTTGAGTCACCAAAAGATGTGTAGGCTTAGGGACATGGTTTAGTGGTGGACTTGGCAGTGTTATGTTAATGGCTGGACTAGATAGTCTTATAGATCTTTTTCAACCTAAAGAAATCTATGATTCTAAATGATTCTAAATAATTCTATGACCATATACTAGTGTCTTTCTTGGCAGTGTTATGTTTTTGTTTTGTTTTGTTTTTTTGTTGGTTTTTTTTGTTTGTTTGTTTTTGTTTTTTGGGTTTTTTTTGTTTGTTTGTTTGTTTGGGTTTTGTTTTTGTTTTTGTTTTTTTCTTTAACAGTGGCAGAAGAGTTATTTTGAGCATCTTACAGCTTGAGCAAGTTTGTACTGGGTAGAGTTTGTCAGTTTTTCAGATTTATCTCTGATTTCTAGAGCTGACCTACTGCAGTTTCTCAGTCATGTTATCCATAAAGGCCTCCAAGAATAGCCTTTTGTAGATCTTCTCAATAGTAAGCCTATAGAGCTTTTGCTGAAATAACACAATCACCAGACATAACAGTAATATAATAGACCATTTCAGCTTAAATAATAAAATGTATCAAAGACTATATGCCTCATAATGGAACTGTTATTTAACCTCAGCTATAGGTATTGCTATCAGATCTTTTCAGGATACAGTACAAAAACCCCAAACATCTGAAAGCTGATCCTTTTTTCCAGTTAGCAGAATTTGTGCCTTATATAATTAATTCAGAGTTAACAGCAGTATAACCTGCCACCTGCCACTAGCAATTTCTAACTTTAAACATGCTACTTCTTATGTTATGTTCTCAGTATTACACCCACATTTCCAACAAGCAGAATAGCAAAATTAGATCATTACGTATTACTTCATCAACAGTTACTGAATCATGAAACATTAACTAAAAATATATTTGACAATGGATTGTCTAAATTGACAAGTAACATAAGAAATACATTCAAAGACAAACTACAAGTTTTTCTGAAGGTTTTCAGTAGAAATTGTCCTTCAAAGATAAATGCACTTTCTGATACACAAGGGTGATCTTCTGCTTTTTGCTGGGCAGGGAAGCAGGTGGTTGAGCAGTAAAAGTTCTCACTTTTCTGCTAGACAGGAATCCCTTCCACTTAACCTTTTATACTAAGCTACCTAAAAAACATTGTGACTGCCAATCTGAACAGAAATTCATGCAAATCAGAGCTTTGGTTGGATCAGACAAACTTCATTTAATTTTTTTCATAACTGAAAATTTATACTTACTAAACATACCACTAAAAATTCCATTTTAATTTAAAAAAAAAATATTTTTCACCATTTCTTGTAAGATAGTTATTCAAATTATCCTCAGCAATAAGCAGTTATTTTCAGCTAAAATTATAAGGATAAAAAGACCACTCTGTAATGTCCCTTAAAATATGTTATCATGTGATATTTAAAAAGAAATTGAAAAAAAAATGAAGGCTTTTAAAAATACCTTTCTTCTTCAAATAGACTTGACTTTTTTTTCTATTTGTTGGTATTTCTAATGGCAGAAAGGGGAAACTGAAACAAAACTAAACCACATATAAAGATAATAAAGTACAGTTAGATTCTGCATTTTTGTCTTAATAATTTCTGATTCAGTACTGAAAGGTTAGACTTCAAAAGCTTAATACAAATTTCACTGAATAGGAAAAGAAAATCACTTTGAAATGAACAGAGTTTAATCAGATATTCTACCACTGACTTCTGTTATAGCTAAGTCACTGAAGTAGGCCATCAATGGGCAACGAAATAGGAGCAATGCCATTATATTATATTTTGTATTACACTATGGTCTACTAAGCCATTCTCCCAGAACAGTATCATTATATATATATATATATATATATGTGCATATACATATACATATACATATACATATATATATGCAGACATATATATACCTATATATATACACACACACATATATATATATGCATATATATATATATGTATACTGCTGTGCAATTAAATCTATATGAAACTGATTTGGGCTGGAAGATCAGAAGCGCTTCCTACGGAATCGGGTGACATTACAGTGTTGCACAGGCACTGTGATGATTATCACCAGAGAGGAGACCCTTTTCACCACAGATACGAGGACCAGTGATCCTCAGACAGACTTCCCTGCCATTTGATGTATGCATGTTTCAGTGTCCATGCTATAAGAGACTGGCCAGCACAAGCAAATGCTAACATAGAATGTTAGACCCATGTAGGTTGGGAACGACCTTTAAGATTGAAGATCTGAACATGACCTGTCTCTTTCCACTTAAACTAGTCAAAAAGAAAAATGCCATCAAAGCCCCTTTCTGTTCTTCTGTTCACTATGTACAGGCAGGTTCTGCGAGCAGAGCATGTCCGCAAAAGCCCACAGCTGCAGGGAATACCAGTTCAAAGGCTGGTTGGTCCCTTCACAAGTCTCTGCCCTTAGAACCTGCTTGCTCCTGAGGACAGGAAGTACGGATGTGGTCAGGGGACACTGACGGGTTAGAATATGCTGGACTGTCCTTATGCACATGTAAATTGAGTGAGACCTGGAGGAGGCCCCAGATATAAAGTGAATTGAGATAACTATGGCACTCTTGGAGACAGGTTCTCTGATATTCTTTTGAGCCACAGGTAGCTTGCAGCATGGCCAACATTATTGGCTGGGTTTTAAAAGTACCACAAAAGTTGTGAGTACTGAAAAAAGCACGCATCTGGATATTCTTCCAAGTCCTATATTCAGTAATAAAAAATATATTTTCCTCTCTATATTTGTACCCATGAGTATTTTAACTCATATGCTCTACAAGGAGAAGTTATTTGTCATAAAATGAATGGTGCAAAATTCTTAGCATTGATAAAAGATGGATAGCAATGCAGAGAAAAGATAAAGCAGATTAAAAAATCCTAAACCTAACGTGAATTTAAAACCACTGCTACTTTTTTACCTATTGCTTTTTATGTTCTTACCATGTAGTACAGCCCTATTAAAAATGGAATTTTCACTAGTAATTTAGGATCTTTTAAGTAAAATGGCTGACATAGGAGAAAATGTAAAGGACATTTGGTTTTGATTTGTTATTCTGCTTCTGCCCAGGAATATGTGTCAGCAGCTACATGAATAATTTTTAATTTCAAGGCCTTGAAATTTACCCTGAGGACTCCCATCAGAAAGAAAGGATCTTCAGAATGAAAAGAAGAAAATATTAAAAATACAGCAATGTTGTGGCTGTCATTTGGCAACAGCTGTTAGTTGTTTTATTAATTGAAAATGAATCAAGAAGAAAAAAAAATCTTATTAGATACAAGAAACCTAATGAAGTACTGGTGAATGCAATACATAACCCACAAGAAAAGGTTTGTGGAGGTTATGGCGTTCCTAAAGTCTTGCCAGGGAGTCTCTATTTAAAAGTGGACAAAATTCCTGTGAAGTCAGACAAATCCACTATCAAATGAAATATATCTGCAGGTCTTTCACCTCTTGTATGATTAGCTGGTCAAGAAAACTAGACAGTTCCATGTATCTTAGTGTGTGTCTTGGTGATAATGTGTACCTGACATACAAACCAGTAACTAATTCCTCACCTGGAAGCCATTCCTATCAGAAAGACATTCATAACTCTTCATATCTTTAAAGACCAATATAACCTAAGAGAAGCACATGTATGGTAAATATGTATCACTCTCTCTTCACCCCAGACCAAAAAGTCACAGACTAAGCAACTACATTTAAATTTTCATTTTTTTTCAAATGTCATTTTACATCTGCTGATCTCTCAAAAGAAGCAACTCCAGAAATGGATGTTTCAAAATTTTTGAAAATTTACAGATGTTGATTTTAGGTACATTTGCTTAATTTTTTTCAGCAGTGCAGATTAAAAAATCCACTTGCAAGATCTTTATCACGGAAAAAACTATCAGCAAAAAAGAAGATTCTACCTCAAGAAAAGCAGAAATACAGAATTTACAAGAGTGATGAATATCCAAAACCGATATAAAGAAAAAAAACTATAAAGAAAAAAGAAGTTAAAAACTATTACACAAGCCAAATTCATTTGTACTACAAGTGTTTGATATTACATTGTACTCACTCTTAGTTTCCTGAATTAATGTGATATTAGCTGAACAAGAAGATGGTGTCTCAAAATAAATAAATAAATAAATAAATCAGTATGTTGAATACAAAATGGAGGGGTTTTGTACTTTAGCATATATTAAAATTTTTAACAATGGTATAGTGTAAAAGTAATCTATCACGATTAGAAAAAAATGGTTTTGCAATAATCATTTTACCCTCTTTCATGATATTTCACAAATTAGGCTTTTACATCAGCAGTTCAAAGCTTTATAGTTAATCATTTTCCATGGCAGCAATTACAAAAAATAATCTGAAGATATGTGTTACCGCATTTTGTAATGTATTGTATTATTTTTAATAGTATATTTTAATAGCTCAGCATACATTGCAACTGCTGTTTTACCAGAGCGCTTTGAAACTCTTGGAGAATGCGCTGCACTACACAAATTTGAGGTTAGAAGAAAAAAAAATTTGAATCCTTTAAAAAAAAAAAGTATGGTGTTTTGCATTAATTTTTTTTCAGAATCAGAAAATGCAATAGTTAATATATATTATCAGGACTACTGAGAATCTCTTGGAGATAGTATCACACCTGAACCAATCTAATCTATTTGCTAAAATAGAGGATTATAAGAAAAAATCCAGAAGCACGATTATATAGGGGGACAAAGCTCTGTTAAACAACAGGATAAATTTAGTTTGATTTTCCCAATTTAAAGCAGTATTCTTTTTTTAATCTCTTCAAAAGGGCAAAGTAAGCCAGATATTTACCATAAAGATGTCCACTTTGGACAGATGGAGGATTCCTCTCTAAAGCACAGAAGGATGCTCTATTTAAGCAAATGCAAAGGATTACACGAGTAAACACACGTGTATGTTCTTCCACTGATGCAGTGAAATGATGAACAGATGCTTGCTACATTTCACTATGAAAGTAACTTTTTAAATCAGAACTGATTACAATTGGATTAAAGCCTTGACTTGGGAAATTCATTCAAGTGAAAGGATCTACATTGTGTTACCAGCCCTTGCTATTTCACATTGAAGACAAGGAAAATAAAGAAAACCTTATCATAGGAGAGACTTCTGAGGAAGAAACAGCCTTAGCTTCTGAAGTCCCTCTTTTATTTTCACCTTCAATTCAAGTAAAGTGAAGTCTCACTCACATGGTGGACAGATATGTAGGGAATTGTTGCATTTTCCATTTGAACACTTTTAGATGCAATCTATTGATCTAAATTGTCCTTCTTGAAAGAACAGCTTGGGAGAGAACAAAATCTCATTTAATGTACCCTCTTCCCTTAGGACTGCTCCCATGAAAGCTATATTTTCTTCTGGGACTGCAAGTGCTTTACTAAATTCCAGGGAGGTTTCTATTCTTGCACCTTTTTTAGTGTTACAGATGGAATTGAACCTTTCCTTGCAAACATCATAGGCATGCTAACAAAACACTATGTAATGGAAATACTGAGAACTAGCTAAAGAAATAGGAAGGAAATAAGGGCTAGCTGAGGAAATAGGAAGAGGATCAGCAGCTTAAGAATACTTTAATATTGAATCATGGTCATAAATATATTAAAAAATGTCATGCTTTAATCCTGAAGAGTGTACCAAAAGAAAAACAAGACAAAACTATGTCAAAAGAAAACAAAATACTTCCTTAGGGACCTAAATTATAGACTGCAGACAGAGCTTCACTCCACTGCAATGGGTAGTGACCACAGATCTGCTTCTCCCTCTTCTAGAGTGAGAATTTTCAGAGGCTTTATCTAATGCTTAAAATATTACATAAGGTATGTACTGACTGCAAATTTGAAAAGCTTTGGGTTTTTTTGACTGAGGGATGGATTTTGCAAATGGTTTTTAAAATGTGAAGGAAAACATCCACCTTACAGAACTTTGTTGACAACAGCACTTGCAGCACTGTCACAGCACCAGAGGGGCTAATAGCTTCCAGGGGCCAGGTGCCAGGGGGTCCCAGGAGGGTGATGGCAGGGCCTGGCAGCCACAGACTGTCCCACCCCCAGCCAGGGACAGGGAGGCCAGGGGCACTGGAGCAGCCTCAGTCCCAGGCCTTGGCACCTCCTTGGCAGCAAGGACCTGGGGACACGGACAGACCACCTCAGCCAGGCTGACACATGCTGACTAATCTAAATCTTGGAAAAAAACAAATCAAACAACTAACTCGTACCATCATTTACAAATCAAGTCACAGAACATATGTGTAAGCAAAGATTAGTAAAAAAAAAAAATAGAATTAAACAGAATCTTGTCCTGGAAATACAGTTACAGAGTCTTAGGAAGTCTGGTTATACTCTCTCCCAAATTTTAAATTTAAAAATATGATGGCAACTCATAAAGGCAGCTACAAAGATATGAGGTAAATTTCCTCGTTACTGTGTTAGATCAGAGCCTATCTTCAGTCTTAAAGACCAGAGAAAGCCCACTTGTACTGCTTCTGTTGCTGCTCCTGGGCTTGACAAAGACGGCAAGGGAATGAAAACACACTCTGGAGTGCATTCAGAAAAGATGGACACCACCTAAGGGAAACAGACTAACTTTATTGCAAGGCTTCGTGTTCCCCATTTGCACAGGCACTAATGGTGTGAAGGTGGCAAAGCTGAATGTTGAAGAGAAGACAAATGACATCACACAACTGGCAAATGTTGAATTTCCTGGATAGATCACAAGTTTCTTGGTGTTTTCTGAAAGTAATTTATTTTTCCCGTTCTAGCCAGATATGAATTGAATTATAGCAGTCCCCAAATTTCATCTTGGTTGTTATCATTGCAAAACTGGTGTAAAATTGGTTCATATATACGTTGTGCTTGCTTGTTCCCATAGGTGGCCAATAGATGTGAAGGTTGTGTTAATTTTCTAAAGGTTTTGTTTGGTTTTTCTTAGGAGGCATCTCAACTGCTGAAGGATTATTTTTGCCGGGTAAGATTTCTTGAGGAGTATTGTCTTTACACATAATTTTTGGCAAATCATTGTCATCATACCAGTTTTTTGTTCTGTATGGTTTTTACAAGGCAAGATGTTATCAGACACATTTGTTCAAATTGTAACTGAAAATATATGCATTGTCATAAGAGATGAGACTGATGGGAAACCAGACACATGCATATTTATTTATCTAATGTAGATTATTCAACAATTCTGAGAGTAGTTATGTTTTTAAATCACAGGACTTGTGAGCACTATAAAAATTAAAATAAAAATAATAATAAAAATTATATAAAATAAAACAGTAACCTCAATCAGTTCTATATTTATAATTTCCTTTTCACATATCTACTACTACTGGTCTTGTCCACTCCAATGCTAATTAAGTATAAAACCTCAAAATATGAAAGGCAAAAATGTGACCTTACTGAAGCTTATTATTAAAGCAATAACATTATTAACACAATATATCTGTCAAAAACAAAAACAAAAACAAAACCAAAAACAAACAAACAAAAAACCCCCCTATAAACCAGAATTGGAAGAAATTAGACCCTTTAAAATATATATATATATAACCAGTATATCTCCAACCATAAGCAGGCATTTTAGCATTACCGAACTGGTAGATAACAGCTCCTGGAACAGAACCTCAACAACACTTTGCCTCATTTTCAATGCCACTGCAAACTTTCACTGTCACCCTTAACTGCATTTCTGAAATTATTATCCTCAACCATAGCAATACCCACAACGGTTTAGGAAAAGGAAAAGCAAGCTGGAAAAGGGAAATGTGGATCAAGAAGGGGAGATAAGTATGAATAAGGGCACTCTTGTGACGTTCGACTTAATGCCTTGTTCTATATCTTCATCTCAGTTCCCTAGCCAAAACTTTAAGGGTGTGTGTGGGGAGAATTTGTTTTAATGCCTTGGTAATTCTTTCTTCTAGAACTAGAGATGTAAATAATAACCTCTTGTCTAGAAAAAGGATATCTGTTAGCTGAACTAAAGACAATAAAGTCACAGCTTAATTTCACAACAGTAAAGACTGATCTGTAAAAGTATTGTCAATATGTGAACAGGTCCTTTGGGGCAGAGTCTTTAAACACTCTAGTGCATCAATCTTCTGAGTCAGTGTCCTGGGTCTCATCCCAGTTGAGCTAAAAATTACAGTAATGTATTATTTGCTTTAGGGCAAAATCTTATTCATTCCCTTTCCCTAAAGTTAAACACATTTTATCACACATGTAATTTGCATACTTTGTTTGGATGAATAAGCCTTCCTTGTTTAAAAACAGAGAACTTAAACTATTATTTCATATCTCCCTTGCGTAAAGTTCAAAGACACAGAGATAAACGTGTTTATAAAAGTAGTTCTACTCTGGAAAAACAGACATTTTACAGACACAATGCTTTCCTCGTATCAAGATCTATAACTTTTCTAATTGATTAGCATGGTATTTTAGACCTTTAAAATAGAGCAAACTCCGTACAGTCCTCAGGACCTCTGAAAAGATGTGAATGTCTAGAAGTATAAAAATCCAAGCCTAATAAACATTAAGATTAGGAACCTTTTCCAACGTCCAATAGAAAGTAAAAGCAAAACCTTTAAATGGTGAACAGAGGGCAATTTTATATCTAAGAGAAAGACCGTAAAGGATGTGGCAACAGAATCTAGCCTACGTGATCATGTATGTCTCATTGCTTTCAGTTCAGGACTTTCAGTCTGGTTACATAAATAAAAACAGTGCTTCATCTGTTACTGGTCTTGGCTGGGATAGATCATTTTCTCAATAGCAGCTCATATGGTGCTGTTTTGGATTTGTGACACAAACAGCGCTGATGACACACAGATGTTTTAGCCTTGTCAAGCAGTGCTTACAGCAACAAGGACTTTTCTGCTTCTCACACCATGCCACCTTAAGAAGGCTGGGGGTGCACAAGAAGCTCAGAAGGGACACAGCTGGAACAGCTGGCCCAAGGGACATCCCACATCACAAGGAATCACAATCAGCAATAAAAGTGGCGGGAAGAAGGAGAAAGAAAGGGCACTCGGAGCTCTGTTTATTGTCCCTGGTCACTGTAATGTGTGATGGAGCTCCGCTTTCCTGGGGAGAGATGAACAACTGCCTACCCATGGCATGTGGTGAATGAATTCCTTGCTTTCCTTTGTTTGTGTACATGATTTTTACCTTCCCTATCAAAATGCCTTTATCTCACTTGTATCACTCCTGTTCTCTCCCCCATTCCATTGTGTGGGGAGCAAGTAAGTGGCTGCGTATGGATACGCTGTCTACTGGGCTTAGCCCAGATAATATTAGATATCATTATGTTTTAAGTGTAAAAATATATTTGTGTATTTACGGATGAAAGGTTAAAAATATATACATATATAAATAAAAGCATGTCTACCAACAATAGGAACGCAGTACACTAGCCCTGGAAGCCAAGATGATATCATAATACGGGAACTTGCCAATTGCCAATTAATGGCTACAGAAACACATGGTTTTTGGGGTTTTTTTTCTGTCAATTTTTTCTTTTTTAATTTGAGAACAACTTGTGGCTGAAGACCAGCAAAGATTTTCCACAGTAATCGTTCACACCACCAGATAGTGAAAAAATAACAAACACAGAAACAATTAAGAGAGGAACAACCAAGGAATAGTTTCTTCCCTACTTCTGAATTCAACCTCTGAAACACATGGTTCATCTCATAGGAGAAGAAAAACAAGCTTAGAACATCAGGCAATCTTTTTTCCCCAGGTTGTCTGCCTCCTGCGCCTGTCCTTTTTAACTATATGATGGATGCTGGGAGATAGAGTGTTGGTAGGTATCAAGCAAAGAAAATACAGTGCCAGAACACTGTTCCTGATGAGTGATCAATCCATCTTGTGCCCTACAAAGCCTGCTGCAGCAGGTAGACTACAAAGTTTCCTGGAGGTGGATGCCAAGAATTGCATCAGGATACATAGGAAGGATGACGTACCAGCAAATATCAGTCACCATAAGAGAAACTGAGCTAGGTTGCACAGAACATTCTGCCCCTCCTCTTTGTACACTTTTGATTAGCAAAGGACTTTATGCATTGTTTCCATGATAGTGGAAAACAAGGTTTAAACAACAAGATTTTTAGTTATACCAAAGCCCTCATACAGTCTCTAACTGTACCAAAATGGAGTCCTTAGAAATCTAAAAGAAACCGTGAATTGTTCTGCCTATTTGTCTGATGGCCTGAGTTATTCTTCGAATGACTCTTGGGAAAATTGTAAGAATATATCAATATTTTGAATGCAACAGAAAACTGTGAGAATTAAGTCCATTGTTCAGAGAAGCTTTTTAAAAGTGTCAAAACAGTAGGTGTAGAAAATCCAATATTTACTTAAAAGTGAAAGCAAAGGACATTTACTCTTAGCTGAGAGCTGGCAGATGACATTCTCAAGTGCTCATGACAATATTTTTAGATGAAGCACATATTTCTGTTCCTTCAGGAATGAAGGAGTG
This sequence comes from Cnemophilus loriae, assembly GCA_013397755.1. Taxonomy (NCBI): domain Eukaryota; kingdom Metazoa; phylum Chordata; class Aves; order Passeriformes; family Corvidae; genus Cnemophilus; species Cnemophilus loriae. The sequence continues at coordinate 263,748 of VZTF01003560.1, read as the reverse complement.
CACTGTACAGTACCTGGTGGAATTAGAAAAACAATGTAAGACTTTCAAATTTTGAGTTTGTATTTCTAGTGATCCTCTTGTCATTGAAGTGTAGACAAGAAGACATCAGAAAAGGTCTACACTAGAGATGTAATTTCTGTTGCAACATTTCAGAAATTCCTTGAGGGAAATCAAACATACAAAAAACTGAATATGAAATACAGTTCTTAGAACTTCAAGACAGAATTTTAGTATCTATGCACAAAATCAAGTTATTTTAATCCTACACACTTTTAGAAAAATACATCACTCATTAAAATAACTAAACTTTCAAACTGATTCTTCACTGTGACCTCCCCTTGATGGTGAGTAGAAACCAATCACATATAATTAAGTTGGAGTTTTCACCAATAGCCATAAATAAGTGCTCTGCAATGGAAGCACATGTGAAATTCCAAAGTTTCATCACAGGTATTTCCTTCCCTAGCTCAAGCAGAACGTGTCATTAGCAAAATTTTATGCTTGACAACCCTTTTGGTGAAGAATTTTTTCCTAATATCCAACCTAAACTTTGTCTGGTCATTTTGTGGCCATTTCCTCTTGTTCTATGTCTTGTTACTTGTGAGAAGAAACAGCCCTCCACCTTGCTATCTTCTATCTCCTTTCAGGCAGTTGCAGAGAGCCATAAAGTTTCTTTTGAGCCTCTTTTTCTCCAGACGGGACAACACCATCTCCCTCAGACACTCCCCATACGACTCGTGCTCCAGACCCTCCATCAGCTTCATTGCTCTTTACACACATGGTGTCCAATTACAGTTTAAAAGTCCAAAAACTGTGATAGACGAGGTTAAGTTTACTTTAAGACCACTACAGGAACCTGGGAACTAGCTGTGATGTCTTAATTGTGGATTTTGTGGGTTGTCATAAGCTATTCCTTCAGAGCACCAGCATTCAATTTAAGTAAGATACTGCTATAGTACTGTAAGATAATTTGAATAATATTGGAGCCTCTGAGCAGGAAGCAATGAGATAGTTAAACACACTTCACTTTCATATTCACTCAGAATCCAATATGAACTAACCTACATTTCAGCAGGGAATCACTAAGCCCAGTAAACATGCTCATTTTAAATAGATGTCACTAAGAAAGATATTTCAACTAAAAAAAGAGTAAGAATTCTTAATAGTAAAAATAAGGATGCTTGTTCAAGAAAGTGGCAGAAATTGATTTCTGAAATTATTTTTTTAACTGATAGGATTTTCTATGTACGCAAGGACATAGGGTCATGGAATACCTTATTATTATTTCAATTAGGACAGTAGATTCTTATCTGGAATACCATGATAGGCTGTTCTACTAAAGCATGCAAAGAGTGCTCTCCTTTTTTGAACTGGAAAGTTTATTCAATTTGTCTTTATATCAATACAAATTATCTTGTCTATAATAAGGACATGAGGTAGGCCTTAATCCATTAAATCAATAATTATTATCCCACCACTAAATGAACTTTATTTTAATAAATTTATTACTTAATTATATTTTTAAGTGTTCATGCTTATTTAGCAGTATTAAACTTGTGAATAACTTGATAAACAATATATTTTTCTCATTTGTCAGAGGAGTATAAATGCAACTTTAAAATTACACTCTAATTGTTGTAACACTAAAAAATCTGCCATTCTCATATGAATTATGGCCAAGAACTTCTAAAAAGGTATAAGAATAGTTACAGATGTGAACAAAAGTCTCAAACTTCTGGGGTAGTGTTTATGAGTGGTGATGATTTATTGGTGTTTATGAGGCTCATCTCTTTATTTGGAAGCATCTATTCAGCCATTGACTATGTTGAGCACATTTGTATTGTGCTCTCAGTCAGGAACCAAACTAAATAATCAGTGAAGAGGTCATTTCTTGTAGGGATCCTTGAAGCTATTGTTCATATTTTGTGAAGACAGAAAGCAGAAGGAGATTGACACTCTTCTCACACTTCATGATTAGCCTGGACTAATTTGCAGTGACATTCTTTGGTAAATAGAAATACGTATTTCTTTACTATTTAATATCTTAAAGTGAAACAAAAAATCCAAATAAACAATCTTTTACATGACTAAGATCTTTGCAATATTGTTGCTTCAACAGCAGAACATTATAAATACAAATATCTAAGGTTTTTTCCACATTCATTTCAATGACAAATGAGTTTCCCGTCCTGCCAATGCCTACACTTTAATTCAAAACTGCAATGATTGAAGGTTTTCTCTCTTTATAACAGTTGCAGCAGAACTGCTGATTTGAAAGGACATATGCCCTACAGATTACTTCACTCTGTATATTCAGTTCAAAAATACAGATGCACCTGGGAAGAGCTGTGTGGAACTAACATATTCCAGATAGGTTTTACCACGTAAGCAGTGGAACTGGACTATAGGCTTCACCTTCATTCCCAAAGCATGTAGCAATAGAAAGTGGGCTGCTACAGTTGCAACAAAAAGCACATAGTCTAATTTGAGGTTTCCTCAGAAAACAAAAGAGCTCCCAGGGTTGGGTAACCAGTCAAATGCCAGCTATTGCTGTTTGGTGAGCCATACTTGACATAAGCAGAGAACAAGCAAGGATAGATCCTAAATCAAGTTTATGGATCAAAAGACCTCATGGTTGGGGTAAGATGGAATATTGACTTTGAAGTTCAAACTCCCACGAAAATGTTTCATGTATATTTGGGCATTTCAAAAGAAGCTCAAACTTCGAAGACGGGTAGTGGGGGGGATGTATATGTGAAAAGGTGAGAGTAGCATATGGGACAACCATATTAAAACAGTAAGTATCTGAATAAATTATTTGCTCCACTGTTCACTAATAACTTCACTTTTTGTTTTATTTTCTTTTTACAGAGAAGGTAATGATACTCTAAAAATATAAGCATTTCATGTTTTCTGGGGTTCCCTTTATATTTTGATTTAAGAAAACATATAATCCTATATGCATAATCTTTGCAAATACACCTAAGGTCTAGACATTGACTCCTTCCCTCTCTTTTGCTAGCATTATTACTACATACTTATTTATAAAATTTCAGTAGAGTGTTTTGCTACAGCTCGGGAGGAAAACAAATAGGAATCACTAGAGGTTATTGCAGGTAATTATTAATTACACAACTACTTACTATTACACCCCACAGCTACTTACCAAAAGTAATTAAGAAACACAAATACAGAGAAATTCACAGAAATCCATTCAAAATCAAAGGATTTTGAAAGTCTTAAAACTTTAGGTTATGCATGGAAAATAGTTTTGACATTCACAGCCAAAATTATGTAGTTGCAGCAAATTTCTATGCAAACAATTCACAGTTTTTCCCCAGGGTAAAACAAAACAAAGCAAAACACAGGTCCTAGAGTAAATCAACTGATAAACTAGATTGTTGGTAGCCTGATGGAGATGAGGTTGCTGCACCTCCCTATTTTTAATCCATGATTTAGAAGTGATGTGAGGTCAAGCAGTGTTCCCACAAGGCACATACACAGATGCAACACAAAACGGGTGATACACAACTAGAATGGCTCAGCACTCAGACACAAACAGCACAAACAGACTCATTCTTCTCCAGCTGACCAGAAGGAAGGATGGTTTATAACTGGAAATATACTCACATACTCAGAATAGATTGCTCCTGTAACTTGCCACACTCGGTCTACCAGTAGCCAACACCTGGACTCTGCACTTGGTGCCATCTGGACCTACAACTCTGGGGCCTGCAGCTGCCCTCCAGCTCCAGGTACAGACCCCTTTTTTATCCTGCACGTAGTCACACATCTCCACTCAACCCAGCACATTTTTTGTCCTCCACAGCCGTGCGCACTCAGTACATCCAGTAACAGTACCTTGAGCCCTCAGTTCCCAATGCCATCCAGCTGGGTCCTGGCTCCCTGGCTCCCTGGTCTCCCCTTGCCTCATGCACAGACATACACAGCTACAAACAGGGCTCTCAAACCACATCCCATACAGTTGCTCTAGACTCGTCTTGGCTCTTCCAACAGCCGACTCCTGAGTTTTCTGGTCTGGACTTTTGGCCAAATGGATATCCATCACCCAAGCCACTCATCCAGCTTGCTGGCTATTCCAGCCTGAGACCCCGTAGTAATACCATACTGGCATAGACATCCGTGTAATACACACACAGTCTGCATTTTGCAGTTTCCTGGCACCAGACACACAGAACCCTTTGACTCATAGTCCTGCTCCAGCTGCTAGCACTTAAATCTCCATGCACACATACATACAATAGAGAGACCTTGTACTCAGGAAATGGAGTTAGAAATGGAGCATAATAAAACACCGAACAGACTGCTGATCCAGGACAGGGCATGGACAGATAATAGTGCTGAGCAAAGCCTGTTTGCATATGGCTGGCTCCTTTTATCCTCTCACCCCTTAATTTTCCCTTGCTTTTCTCTCCCCAGTCCATCGCAATCGTCCCTTTCCCTGCCTATGGTCCTCCCTCTAAACATCCAAGAATAAGTCTATACCATCCCACTCTTATCTCATAATGTGTCCCATAGCCCTGTAGGCAGTAGCTTTCTCAGTCTGAAGGGCGATCAGAGTAGTGTCTCCTTTTGATTCCTCATGATGGGTTTCAGCCCTGGCCCATAGGGCTGAGGCTGTCCTGGATCAACTCTGGGAGGAGCTCAGGCTCGAGTCTGTTTAGGATGGGGGGTTTTACTCTCCCTGCACTGCACCTCTGCCCCACTTCGAGTGTGTGGAGAAGAGCCTTTTATCAGATAAGCTGACAAAGCTGGTCTTCTGCCAAGAACACACTTTTTTCCTGCTTCAGAGTTTGTAATTTCGTGCTGTTCCCTTATTACACTTTAAATGTATGAATTTTATAGCCTTATTCTATAATCTTATTTAAACTATTCTAACCTAAGCTTCTAAAAATCCATAATTTTAAAGTCTTCAGATATTAAGTTGTTTAAAACCAACTATAGGCAGTACTAAGCTAGAAGGAGCAGACGTTTTAAGATGTGTATTCACATTAGAGCTTGATATCAGCTTCTGATAGCTCCAAGAAGCTTTACTGATCCTGATATGAGATCCTTAGGCTTCATAAACAACATTCAGTCATGAATATCAGGACCTTTCTCTTTCCCTTTTTCCCTCTTTTGGATCTCCTTATTTGTAAAAGAAGCTTGTTCATGTGAGTGTAAAGTCAGAAGACTTCCAGAAAAAGTATAGTTAAGCTCGAATTGAACAATTGAGGTATCAGGAAAAGTAGGTCACAGAAATGTTTTCGAATTCAGAAGAGTGATGTTTTAAAAAATGAGTCTTAAACCTCAGAAATTCAAAGTGAAATTTCATTGTGAAAAACTCTATTATTCAAGACTTTCTCATCTTTTCCAATATTCTGCTTCTTCACATTTTATCATGCCAAAATAATTTAACTGCTATTCTACAATTATAAAATGGCAACTTATAAAAGCAAAAATCTTTCTCCTGTTTTTTCACTGTTACACTATCTACCTCATTTTCCCCTCTTCATAGACTATGGTATCAGAATAATTTTCATATTCTAGACAAATACCAAAAAGAGTTTGAGTTCATGAAGGGGTTATTAAACCCCTGTTGAAGCCTAAGGCTTGAGGAGTGAAAATATACTACCATCTGTTGTTTCATTATAACAATACTATTTCTTGTGTGATACAGACTTGATACAGAGAATATCCATTATGATTCTTCACTGACTGAACAGCAGCTCCAGACTACAAGTTCTACACCACTATAAAAATAAAAAATGCAGGCCATTGCCTCAGAGTGCCTAAACAGATTTAGAAATACAAACTAGGGTTACACTTCTAAGTTTCATAAGGGCAAGGGGAGCATGAGGACTGTACCACTGATTTTCCATTGTAGGCCTTTCTAACGAGCTCACAAATTTATAAAACATTTCAGGTTGAGAGAGACCTTCCTCTGAGGGTCACGGAGTTCAGTCTCCTAATCAAATCAGCACTAACCTCAAAGCTCTCTGAGATGGCACAGATACATTTCTCTTGCAATGAAACCAGGGTACAACTCCAAGTACCACAGACATCAAAGTACACAAGCCAAGAAACTTAAATGCATTAAAATGAAAACTATTCACACTATACTTATTTCACTTCAGCACATTTTAAAAGTCATTATTATTTCCTACAGTTAACCAGGGAAAAATACACCGTTGAGTGTGTTTCATTTTCCCCCCTCAGTATTAAAGCTTTGATATAGAGAGGAAAAAACAGTTTAAAAATTTATATTAAAAATATATTTTCTTAAATTGTATTTACTCATTACTGAGGACTTAAAATACATGTTAAAATGTATAATCATATTAATATCATTATCATAATAATGCTCTTTGAAAAATCCAAAACTAGTAACAACTTCCATCCCCAAAAGAGATTTCTTCTCTCTTTAAATAAAACAGTTTGGATACATTACACACAACTTACATGTTGTGGAAAAAAAGAAAAGGGTGGTGCATAGAGTGTAAACATAAATATTTAGGTTCATTCTACTTCTCTAATCATAGAATAAATTTTCAGTTACATGGAAATCCTGCAGTTTTATAAAAACTCAAATGATAACAATTTGTTGGATAACAATTTATTGGTGGTATATGTGTTGAAGCACACATCCAGTAATCCTCCCAAGCCTATCCTTCAGGCAAAACAAAGCATTGAAAATCGTAATGTGTTAGGCATACTTGAGTCACTTCCTAAACAGAGGCTTGAAAAGATGAAAGAGTGCTATTCCAGCTTGGCTGAATGGTTCACATCATGACATGATGCAGAATAATTTCTGTACACAGCAGGCTTATTTTAGTACTCAGCAAAACATAGCAACTTACAGATTTCATAGTGCTAAAGCAAGAAGCAGCCTACAAAAGGAATAAGAAAAAAAAGTCCACATATCTGCATTGTGTATATTGCATTTCCCCTACCAGACTTAATTAACTGCAACATATTATCTAAATCATATCAACAGAAATATAAAATGCCTACCTGTTTTGGGGTCAACAGAGAAATATGGCTGTCCCTGAAGAATACTGTACACTACTCTGGCACTGTTTCCATATGTGGGGTCATCTGCATCTGTAGCTGTCACCTGTAGAACAGATGTACCTGTATATACAGGAAAATAAACATTAACTTGCAATACATACAATTTTCTGACAAATATTTTCAAATACATTTAAAAAACCTCTAAAGTCCTCACATTCTAAAATTGAGAGATTAATAATATTTTCTCTGTTATCATCTTACCATTTTTTAAGGAAAAATAGTTACACTAATTTGAAAAAAATTGTCTATATATATGTATGTGTAAATTAATTACATACATACAAACTTAAACAAGCTACACAGGATGTAAACATAAATAGTAACTACATAGCATGCATATTTACATATGTTCACACACATAGATCCCGAACTTGGATACTGACTTCTAAATAACACAAATTTATGGACTTCAGGATTATCTTCATCCTCAATACAAATTAATGTTGAAGTATTTAAAATAACTTGTAGAAATGCTCCATATTAATAAAAGTTGCTAAAAGAATAAAAAAAATCCAGCTATTGGAAGGCATCAAAGATCTCGAAATAATTATTAGAACCTTGTTGGAGATGCAAATTAGAAAGATGAGTTCAAAATAATTATTTTTATGCTACTAATAAAAACCTTTAGAAGAATAAAATCACAGTTTCTAGCATCTCACTAGGTGGGATAAGCTATGAGCAACCCTTTTGAGAAAATAAAGTGCATAAGTACTGCAGATGATAGAATAGAGACAAGTGATTTTTTCATTTTACTGTCTTTTTCAAGATATTTAATATGAATCTTTGCTATCACTGCCAAACACTTCCCATAAGAAATCAGAAAGTGTAAGAGTTATTAAAGGCTCAGACTTCATTCTATTTGTTTATCTTTACGCAGATACAGCTTTCTACAGGCTCCTTTGCTCCAGCATTAAAATACCATAATAATAATAACAGAACAGGCTGCTTTCACGTAACTCTGCATCTGAAAGCAGATTCTCATCTAAACTAACCACTGAGGTATCGCTTCCACTCTGGGGTGTTCAATTTCACATTTAGTGGAGAGGAGAAGTCTGTTTTTGAATTGAAGCCCTTGATCTCCTTCACTAGTTGCACTTCAATTTGCCTTATAGAACCATTTCAGAGCATGCTAACTAGATTTCTTCAGATGCAACTAAACCTGGAGATGCGCTTTAGCAGCACATCTGATTTATTCTGACTGCTAATAGGCATGTAGTCTGAGAGACCAGACAAGAGATAATCTGAAATAAGATTTCCCAAATACATATGGCATGGACATCAGTTTCTCAGTTTCAGTTATTCAGCCTCTTAGATCAATTTCCTTTGCACAGAAATATTTGTTGATGTGCACACCCTCAGTGTACACTTGAATTAGAAGTATGTAAAGCCACGGAGTCTCACTTCAGGTCCAGCAAACCAAGCATGCAAACCTTCACAGATTTGGTTTCTTCACTCTTTGAGGAACTCTTCATTCATTTGTGCCACCCTAACTTTGACACCAAGAGCTGCTGTTTGTATCTCTACTGGAGACTTAGTAAAACTTTATACAAATGTGTCTGCATACTTAAATATAGTGTCTTCTGGTCTCTGAAAAGCCCAAGTGCATACAGTCTCATAGAAAAATATATTAACAAAGCAGGTACAAGTATACCTGGATGACTGTGAAGCTGAATATTGTAAGCTGGAGCTGGAGCTATTGAGCTGGAGCTAGCTGCCTGTTCATAATTATTCAGACATTAATGTTAAAAGTAACTAAACTACTGTATTTGCGTTCATGTGGAAAGGTAAACAAATGTGAATTAAAGTTTGTGTATTTTTTCTTAAAATGTTCTAGGAACCAATTCAGACCTATTAATTTGCTATCTAAACATTGAATAAGAGGTCTTTTCCAGGAACAGACATCTCCCCTGCTATTCTGTGACATTGAAATGCTGTAATGATATACTTCTGTAGCCCAGTTTGCAAATAATTTCTAAATTGAAAGAAACTTGTATGTTTCAACCTTGTGGAATCATTGAAGATTAACAGGCTATAGATGCACAATTATGTTATTTTATTTTGTAGTTGCATAAAACAAAAACGTATCCATTCAATTGGTATAGTCAGTCACCTGCCAGAGTTTACTATCAAGAATGCTGGGCAATCTCTGTACCTTTTCATCTACAGTGTTTTCTTTTTCCAGGAAAGCTGTTACCAACAGTGTGAGTTTCCATTAGCACTTTTCCCTAGAATTCTAGGAAATCACGGTATGTCTTGAAACTGATGAACATATTTTGTCTATTTCAGAAGAAAAAATCTGAAATACTGTGATTTCATAGTTTTCTCCTTCTTTGAAGACTTTCTTTTCTCTCCTTATTTTAAAAGAATCTTAGTGCTCGTATACTCATTGATGTGAGAGAACAGAAGCAGAACCAGTGAAAGGCAGCATCTCACATAAGCAGCTGACAGGTCATTTTAGCATGAATGGAATGTTGTATCTTAAAATTTGCCACAGAGATTTTCCAATACAACTGTATCTCTCTCCCAAGAAACACCTGATAATAGCAATTTAGTATTGAATGGCGGCAATGTTCTCTTTCTACCTAAAAGAACCCTTAGAATCACAGATTTTAACTCAACCTGCCACTCTACCTCTCAAACTTTCATTCAGTGGAATGCAGCACTTCAGAAGCTTAACTTCTTCACTATCTCAGGCATGCACGCTCAGCATTTTGTAAGATATCTCCATACCAGCCTTTTGCCCAACTCTTGCCTGATTTGCTGAGCACCAAGGAAAGGCATCTTGTGAAAGCTGCAAGTTAGAATGCCTTGCAAGAAAAAAGGCAAAGTGGGTGCTTTTACCTTCCAACTACTCCCTTCAAAGTTGGTATCATTCAGGCTCATCTGCACGACAGGCAAATCACAATTCTGGATACATTTGCATCATTTAGATGCAGCATCGTATTTTGTGGTTGAGCTAGGTGTAATGAAGGATTTAGATGGAGAATTATACAGCACTGCTCTCTTGCTATTTTAAGTGTTAACAAGTCCAAAAAAAAAAAGTAATCAAATACAAAAGATAAGGGTCTAATTTCTCTGGACACCACAGCAGAGATATGAACGTCAGACCCATACCTTCCATTATTTACTAGCTTACTGTGAAAATTCCTGTCAGGAAAAACTCAAAGTTTTGCTATGGAAGAATTTTGTCACTTCGGTTAGGCAATAAAAACTACTTTTCTTCCCCAACTGGAGTCTCTGCTTATTTATAGTAGAACTACCATTTCATATGCTTTTCCACTACGTTTCAGAGATTACATTTTGAGAATTCTGTTTTCTTAGTTAATGCTTTACAAAGAGCTGTGAATCATGTCTGTATGCTCTGAACACCACTCTGTAAGCTTTGCCTTTTTTCTGGTGTAAAAAAATAGATTATTCAATAGGGGAACTAAATTGTATTTTTATTTCAAAATATCTCCATTTGTTTTTTCTCTTTTTTAAAAAATAGTTTGCAACAAAAATTTTGTGAAGTTATATATCAAAGAAAAGCTGAAAGGGAATATTTCAATTTGTCTCTCTGAAGACAAATTTTTAATGTTTAATGAGGCAGTTCCATAAAATATATCTGTTGACAATGCAAATTTGTATGCATGACTTTCCATAGCTGTCTGTACTATTAAACTTCAAACGGATCAATATTGAACATAAAACATAAAAGAAATGATAAAAAAGTGGAGTTTAATAAACACAGGGATTCTCTGCCTAACTAAAGTAATTCTTAATACTGCCTTAAAACAGTAACCATATTTTATTATAAGTGCCTATTTAACTTCCTGTGTTGTGAAACTAAATCACATTTTGTTGACTTGTTAACATAATCATATTTATGAACAACATTAATATTGTCTTCCAGATTATCTTAAATTATGACTCCGTCACATCGGAATACTCTCAAAAGAAGTTCAGAAAAGTCTACTGTGCCTATTAATTTCTTAAGTAAAGTTTATTCGGAATACTCTTTTTATCAGAGAATCACAGAATGGTTAAGGTTGGAAGGGACCTCGAGAGGTTATCTAGTCTCACCTCTAAATGACCTCAGCACTAAAAATTTAACATGGATTGTTTCACTCATTTTGCAGGTGACAATTAACACATATGGAAGTCTTTTACTGATTGAAAAATATTCTTATTTTCTTGTAATTTACATAAAGATGACTTTAATAAACCTTAAAACAGACCAAAGAGATCTCAATGTAACCGAGTTTTTCATGCTGCAGAAGAAATAATTTCAGATATAAATCTTGGTTCTTGAGCCAAATTTCAGGGAAAAGTTTCACTGAAGGCAAGGAATAGGCATTTTCTTTCAACTCTTCCAGAATAGTACATCAAGCATAAATAGTATGTTTATTTTGTGTCACAGTGAAAACTGTAATCTAATATTTGCCAAAAAAATTAACAAAACTTTCCTGTACTTACTTGTCAGTGACCTGAAAAAAGAAAAGCCATAAAGGTCCTACAGCTTTTACAACTAGATTAAGTTCAAATTGGGGAGAAAATACCAACTAGGATCTTGAGGAGACAAACAAGAACCTGCTGCTGAAACTATGCAACATAATGGAGATCAAAAATAACACCACTTAGCATGAGAACAGTTGCAGAGCGACAGTAACTTTGAAAGATCTTTAAATGATAATGCAAAAACCAGAAGAAATATTCAGAGTGCAGCCTCCTAAGAAATTCACAGAATAATATCAAGAAGTTCAGTTATGTATAGACTCCACAGCTAAATGTCAAAAAAACATGCTAATTATAGAACTAGTAAAAGTGACAGAGGTATCTCCATCATTTGACATAAAGAATGTATCCTGTGGAAGTAATAACAGAATTAGTCTTCCTGAAATTGCAGATAGTAAAAATGCTTTCAGAATGCAACAAATACACACAAATCAATAAGAGAAAAAAGAAAATAGAGATAATAAATTTGCAATGAAAATATAATGGATACCTACAACAGAATGGCTGTACGATAAGATATGAAAATCCAGGTTTTTTCACACAGCACAAAAGCTTCGTGGAATAGATATTTTAATGATTTGCCTCAAGTATGACCAGTAAAGTATTTGATTTATAAAACATATGCATCAATTCTCTATTTTACCAGTAAAACTTCATTGGTTTACCATAATCTACTCTGTTTTATGACACAAAATACCATTCCAGACTATTCAAATCATTCTTTGGAAAACAGTACCATGTATGATGTAGTTGTATAGCAATACCAGATTCTGATTACTGCAGAATTATGACTAACATTTATGTAAGAATGCTCAATATTAAGATGAAAAAAAAAGAAGACTTGCATAAATAGAATACAAATAAAAATTAATTCTATTAGCTGCTTTTGAAGATGATATTGACCTCTTTTCCACTGTCTTTCCTCCTATGCAGAAAATAAAATGTCTCTAAAGGTGGAGGAAATAATCAATTAAAATGGTTTCCACTAAAGACAAAGAAAACTAAAGAAAGAGAAAGATGGAGTTATGCATTTTTGGAAACGGTAAAGGAAATGAATTACTCATTATGACAGCCTGTGGTGTAATGGGAGATAACTGAGATAAAAGCTTAGATGTTACTGAAATGAACTGCAACTCTAACAGTAAAGCTTTTTGCCACAGTGAATTATCAAAGACAGTTGAAGAGGTTTTGTACAGAGCCACAATATTCTTACTGGAAGCTCTATGTGCTCACTGTAGTAATTCACACAAACATATTGCTTGCATTGGTCTGGAGTTATGGTGCTACTCACAGAAATACCGCACTTTTGTCCTTGTAAAAATTTCTGTTGCCAATTCTTCTATTAGAGGAAAGTTATAAACTAATTTCAACACCAGAAAATTATTAAATAAAGAAAACTGATTGCATAATGCAGTACCTCAAAGAAAAAGAATATCTGAACTACATAACAGGAAAAAACAAATATTGGTTCTTTTTTGAACTTCAGTTCACTTTATAAGAAACTTGATAAATAAACATATGTCTAAAATAATCTAGGAAAACACTGTTCCTTTGTATTTAATTCTGTGAATTGTATAGACTGCTCATGTAGACATAAAAGAATGCCATAAAACGTGCAGTTGAATGAGGATATATGAATACAACTTGTTTCCAGAATGGAAAGTACAATTTGCCAAAGAATGTACGTTAAAGCATTCAAGATTAATAGTGACTCTTCTCTTACAACCAGCATGTTTGTGTGTATACTATTTTCTTACTACGAACATCACAAGTAACACACATGTTGCATTTCACGTCTTCTTCTCATCTCTTCTTAACTCCAATAAATTTAACATACACTCAATGATGTGATGATAACTTTGACAAACAGTACGTGGCATTTGTGCTTGTTAAAAGGTTGTTGAATAGCAGGTTTTTTTCCTTACCCATTTCAGACATCTCTGGCACAGTAACAATGTATGGTCCATCTGTAAATTTTGGTGCATTGTCGTTGATATCCTGCACTTTGATAATAAATTCAGATTCAGGTTCAAGCGGCTTGTTTGTCCGTCTATCAATAGCTTGGGCATGAAGCACATAGTGTGTCTTCTGCTCTCGATCTAGGCTTTTGGTTGAATGGATGTCTCCAGTTGTGTCATCAATAATAAATATAGTCCCCGCCCCTTCTCCAGTAAGAATGTATTTGACTGATCCATCACCTTTGTCAGAATTGGAATGCAGCTGTAGAATAAAAACACATAAAATCATATAAAATTAATTATCAAATTTCATTAAAGGTTACTGCACATAAGATATAAAAACTATAATATTACTGCTAGCACCCTTCTATTTCGTCTTCGCTCTTCCCAATTCTTGCCATAATTTCTCATATGCTCTTTCTGGTTACCCAGTCATTTTGTTCAGGGCAATTTTCTACCTAGCATAGTTCATTTCTTAAACTGGTATTTTTTGGGTTATGCATCCATTCTAGAAAACTTCCCTACGGCAATAATATTCTAGTAACTGTGATGGTTTTTGTTTAATTTGGTTTTCGGTTTTAGTCCTTCTAGTAGTTATTTGAAAATACGTTATATATGTTTGAAAATATATTCATTTGTATGAAATATCCATTAAATATATTATACCCTTCCTCTAGTACAATAAAGTTTTAATTTATTGGGTGGGCAGGCAGGATGAGTGGGAAAGAAAAAACAATAAGTAGATTGGTATGTTAGAAGATAACATGAAATGGCTTCTCACTGCCTCACTGTTCCTAACCTGACTTTAAAGAATCGCCTGTTTAGATTAAAAATGAACATATGTTCTTTGATAAGAAAGGGTGATTTTTATAGAAACTGAGAGGTTTTGTGGATTTGTTTGGTTTTTTTTTTCCTTTGAAACAACTTTGAGAATATAATGTATTTATTGAGGAGCACAATAAGAACAAAGTGATAATGCAGAAATGAATAGCCTCAGGTATTGTGCAGTTATACTGTGATGTGAAATCAGAAGGGAAACTTTCTTATTTCAAGAAGACATTATTTTTTATCCTTATCCTACTGCCTTGAATATTTCTCAATATCTGCAGTGTGTCATTACTAAATTTTGATACAGAATCTGAGCAAAGCAGAAAGAGAATGACAGATATTATTTTTAATTCATAGGATGCAAGGTGCTGCTTTCCAGTTTCCATTCTCAGTTCGAAAACTGTAGAGGGTTGGATAGAGAGAAAATAAGACTTGTAGGGTGGAAAACATCTTTTTTTGACTTAAAACACAAGGCATAGAGGTGATGCTATATTCTCACACACTAGGTGAATCTTTTTTTTCTGGGTCTTTGTCTTGCCTTTAAAACTATATCTTCCTTGCTATTTGTAAAAGGAGTAAGCATATGGCACTTCACGACATCTTTCATCTTTTCTACTAAATTCGTGAAATTATGGTGTTGCACATAATTTATATCTTGTACTGTAGGGGGCTTGGAAAGGGGAAATCTAATAAATTGAAGTTTTTCAGCTCATATGAATTTCAGCAGAATTTCAGTCAATGTAGTATATAATCATCTGAGTCACATGAAGATCTGACTGAATAACCAAAACAAAACTGTGGATCCTTTTTTTTCATTTTTCTTAAAGGAAGAAAGAAAGAAGCAGCAAAAGGGTCCATTTGACATGCCATTATAGGACAGCAGAATAGTCCTAACACATTTCATTTACACTAATCACTGGCAAAATTAATTACTTCTTATCCTTGGAATAACACTATTAAAAAAAGGAATAATTCACTCTATGTAAAATACCAGGAATCCAAACTTCCTACAAAGTCAAAATGTTATTTGAAGGGATTTATTCCTGAAAACAAGAGTAATGTGTATTCTGGTATTCTAGCATAGGTTTACTGATACTCTAGTTCTCCAAAACAATTAGAATTGTAGGATCCTTTTGGGATAAAATGAGCCCTCAATGCTATTGTTCGGAAATGCTAACAGCAAAATGACAAATTTGATGAGTTTATGATGCTATAAGGAGCTCAAAACTAATCCAAACTGAAAAAGATCAGAAGGCTTTCCATCCTACTTCTCTCATTTTACCTCTACAGGTGTGTATGTAAAAGCATATTCAGGTATACCAAATAGAGATCCCAGCAAAATTCACTGCATCCATAACTTGAATTATGAACATATGAATCAATTAAAAAATTGGTTACATTGCTAGGTAAGAAATACACAGAATAAGGAACTGCTGCAGAATACAAAAAGTAAGTTTCTCCAAAATCCCAAATATCAACATAGACATGCCATTCCAATCCCATACTGCAGAAAGGCACATTCACAAATTCACTGTGATGGCATCAAATGCACGGACCACTTGGAAAATTAGTAACATTAGCTATTTTTTTATTGTGAAGAAATCACTCTTTATACTTGCCGTCAGTAAAGAAAATACAAATGTATTTTGAGTCAGAGGGTTTATACATCTAAAAGCAAGAAAAGTTAAGAAACACAAAATATACTCAGTTGGTTTCATGGTCAACAAATTATATGTTATTCCTGCTAAACATTGTGTTAAAGCTTCAACTGAAAAATACAGGCAAGAATATCATCAGAAGAAAACTATCTGCATATTAATAATCATTGAAACCCTTCCATTTATAACTGGGTCTTTTAAACTGCAGTTGTAAGGCAACAACTGAAAAGAAGTAAAACCTAAAAGAAGTTCCTTCTTCCTTACTTCCAGATATGACTTATATTGTTTGAAACATAACACTTTGATTTATGCCTTTTAACTTCTAATGCTGAATTTTAAATTCACAGAGGAGGATTTTGCATAGCAAAAAGGCATTTTCTTTGTCAGTTGTTTATATTTCAGTTTTCCTGCAAAGTAAAGATTAAAGAACTGTTTGTCTTCTTTAATTCTTCCATCTTAGTACAAATTGATCCAAGTAGAAAAATATCAAGGCTTCTCTCAAATGCTTATTTGCAATATGTGTTGTGCTGAGAGAGCCCCTGGGAATCCCTACTTAAGACAATGTTTACTAGATTAACAAGAGATTTATGTCCCTGAGCATGGTGCACTTCTCTCTTTTCCCTCTGTACTATGAAATCATCTCCACAACAAGAGGTTTACTCCACAAAAGCATTTCCAATTAGAATAAATGCAATTCACCTCTTAGGTTACAAATACATTGTTTGGGAGAGTGTATTTCTGCAGCGCTGCCTGTAACCGTTTCTAAAAGACATCAAGGGAGCAAAATCTAGCTGGGCAAGAGCGAGATTTCTCACTGCTTGGAACTGCTATAACTATTCCTCTTTCATATTAATTTGACACAGAGGATAATGTCACTAAGCAATGTAAGCACAAGCCAACCCATGTTTTATTCACCAGCTCAGACCAAAGTCATGTGACCTGGGAAAGTTATCTCAAACCAGATCCCTGGAAAGGGTGTGGCCTGGTCATGATTCACTTAGGGGAGTCTCCAGTGTCCCAGTCCCAGGGAGCTTTCTCACTCTGCTCATCTCTGACAGCAACGTCTCCAATTCCCCATACTGCAGTCACTGCAGGCTTCTGAATTCCCTGTGGAAATGTGGATTCTATTCTAAGTGATGGGCTGGCTTCTGCAAACATTACTGCTGGTTTGGTTATGCTTCCAACCAGAATATATCTGTTTAATATTCTGAATCTGTCCACAATCAGAAACTGCCAGAAAGTATTCAGTTTTCATCCCTTGTTGGTCATTATTCCCGTCTTTATTTTTCTAAATTTTTTAGGGAAAGAAGAAGCTGAAAATAATAGCCGATGGGCATATCTGGAATATCCCCTTCGTCAACCCAGTGGGCTACCTTTCTTGACACATTTAATAACAAGTTGCATCCAGGAAGATTTATGATGGTTTCTCAGTTTTTAACTAGCCCATATAAGCAGTGTTTGACTGATTTCACAGAACAGTAACCAAGGTGTCCTTGTTTTGCTAAGGCTTCAACATTTTTCTTCCATCGGTCCATTTAAAAGCTTGTTTTCTTTTAGAATTCCTGCAGAAACTGAAGAATGGCTACATTAATCAAAGGTGTGATTTGCAGATACTTGCAAATATTTCAGTTAATGAGTTTTCTTTATATTCTTATATTAATTTTGATCCTAAGAATCTTTAAATACCCTTTTTGGATGCACTAGCATATTAACTGCTGTAAAATGAATGCACAGATTGAAGGCTAATTGCCCACTTAGTACAGTATTGTTACTGTTTGTAACCGAAAAACTATGAAGTGGCTAGAGCCTAACCACAACCACAAATATCAGATGGCTGCTGCTTAGTTACTGGCCTTATTCACTACCAATCAGCTTCAAACATCTGCATAGTTTTAGCTGACGCTTAGCCCCTTCGTACACCCAAACATTTAAACGTACCTCCTTGTCAAGCAACTGACCACAAACAGGCAGAAACTACTGTACAATAGGAGAGAGGCTCAATAGGGAAAAAAACCCACACCAATAAGTACCACGAAACCAATCCCAAAACCAAGAAGAAAACCAACATCCTGCTTCTACTGGGAATGTGGAATGTTGGCAACTCACCGTGATCACCACACTCCTCTATACTTGCCTCAGGAAAACAAGCTGCAACCAGGAAACCATGCATGACCAGAAGAGAAAAAAGCCTGGATAAGAGGGGCAATTGTAAAGTAGAAGAGTTGTCTATTAGTGATTTAATGGTGTGACCGCTTCCTCCTGTTTGCTTTAGTTGAACAATCTGCATTTTTGGAGTGTTGTGTGGGTGGCATTTCAAGTGGACCGCTTATGATTTTCACAGTATTTTTATTTGGACTACCAATAAATTCTTGAATCTGGATATATCTTGTTCCAGAAAAAAAATATTATGAAGAGATTGCCTTATATGAACTAAATTCAAATCCAAGGCTGACTTCAAAAAATCAAGAACTGTTGCACTAACCTAATGAATTTAATCAGAGTAGAAGTGGTTATGCACATATACACTTAAAGTATTTTGAAATAAATGCAGATAATTAAAAATTATTGTTGAAAAATAATAAAAAATAAAAACAATCTGCACAGGATTCCAAAAGCAAAACCTGAGTTATGGTAGTGACACTACCATTATGTCTTGAATAAAATATTGTGTTCTGTTCAGAGAGAACCACATTCTTTCAAGGAAAGCAGCAGAATCTCCCCTTCTTAATTCCGCTGTCACTGTCAACCAGTTTAACTCGACAAGAGGGGCCCAGCATAACACTGCTACCGTAAAGTGTGCCAATGAGTGCCCAGCCCAGAAGAATGACAAAATTACGCCCAAACAACATGAGCTATGAGCTTTAGAAAAACATAAAGGAATGTATTAAGTTACTTTGCTTTAGTTACACAGAACTGTTTATTGCCTCACTAAAAACATCAAAATGTAGAGAGATATATAAAGAATTAATGGTACAGCACTAGAACACTGAGTAAAAAATATTTTAATCTTCCCTCTAATAAGAACTGCAATCATACCGACTTCCTTTGATGTTTATGTAGACAAAACATTTAATTTAAAAAGAAAATGTTACAGTAACTTATTAGTAGTAAAACCTGCATATAAAATTTTTCTGGATGGTGCACACTGCAAAAGCAGAGTCTAGCTGATACTACTGAAATGTTCATTGTGTCTATGCAATAAAAACATCATCAGATTTGCTGCTGACTTGCTTCCCTTGGTCTGAGCTACAACATATATTTTAATGGAAGACAGTGCTCTGGGCAATGTCACATATTTTGATGGAATTTTCAGAGGAAATCATTAGCCCAGGAGATAACTGTACTATCCATAGCAGTGTCCACAAATTGACAAGAAGTTATTCCGCGTCCTTGTCAAACAGAGGAAGAAAATAGAAAACCGCAATTTCCCCCATCTGCTGAATGAGTTTTCTGAGATAGAAGAAAAATAATTGGATTGCAATCATCCAGGAAAAACACAACTGAAACAGTATTAACTTCACAATATAACACTATAGCACACAAACATCTGTTCTTGCAAGATGTTTCCGCTTGCAAGCGGCTTCTCTGAAGTCTGCTCCTTTGCTGCAGCCATTAGGAAGACTGTAATGGCAGAAGCATGCAGGTGCATAAACAACCACATCTAAAACAGCATCAGGCATACTAAAGCAGCCACAAGTGGTCAACATCAGCTTCTATTTTCCCTCTATACAAAAGGACTCCAGGGAAGGAAAAAAAAATAAAAAGAAAAGAAAAGAAGTAATTCTAAAACAACACAATAAATGTTTATATATGAAACTGTCATTTTGTTTTCAAAGAACTCTATATATTTTTAAGAAAAATAGAATCCCAAATTGTTCTTTCAGTGTACTTTGTGTCCATACTATGTGTCTTCTCTATGGACGAAAAATAATCACACCCTGGTGAAGTTTTCATCTGAACTCTCTCCACAGCAGTAAGCTTTCATTTCGGACATCTTTTACTTGGGCAAATGCTGTGATGGGCATATAAACCTTTCTTTTTTTCCCAGCAGGTAGGGTTTACATAGTATATGGGTTTTAGAGGATTTTAGGATTTTCACAGACTTGAACAGAAGCAAATTTACTGAGAAATAAGAAAACAATTTGCATTTGGTCCTCAGTTTTCAGCGTCTCTTCACAATTACTGTCACTAAATCTCACTTTACAATCAATAGATCTGTAATCACGGTGATAACTTAGATTCCTAGATCCATTCAGGATGACCAGAAATTTGACTGTTTGAATCTAAGTGCCTTGATGATACATTGTTACTCAAATAAGTCCTGACCACACATCATCACCATTGTAAGAAGAATGTTTTGCTTCTGATCGTGTTACTAAATCATAATAAGGAGGTGATATGCCAGCATAAAGCACTTCTCAAAATCTCACCATTCCTATAAATGGGCACAAGCATAATCGGGAAATAAAAGCTTTTCAGTTCACAGAACTACTCTTGGGCACAGGTCCTGCAAACCTCTCCCTTACTGAGACCACTGAAGCTCTGCTTTGTCTGTAAATGCCTCAGCATTCAGCTACACAGTCACAGATGCATTACACCTCAAAGATGCCAAAAGCAGTCATGAGTGCCAACATTATAACTTGCACTACTTGCTCAAGTAAGCCTGCTTTCATATGAAAGGATGTTTGCTTAGGACATTGAAAAGGTCAAGGTCAGAAAAACAGTAAGTGCATATATTCTCTGAAAAGACCCAAGAGATGCAATAGTTCAGGGCTTGGAAACTCACCGATGCAGTGAAAAGCTGTTCTTCACTGAAAAACATTACTCATTTGTGACAACAATGGAGTAAAAGCATGTGTAAAAACAGTGTGTTTCCACACACTGTTTCTGCAGAATTTCTACAGGTGCTTTTGACCTTCATTTCTGATGCTTGTCCAGTCAAGCTTGCACTCTTTTTTTTTTTTTTCTTTTTTTTTAATGTGTGCAGAGAGAAAATCAAGCTCTTCTTTTCCTTTCCATTTCCAGTACAGAAGGCAAAAAGGGAACTCATCCCTTGTAATAGGGTCTTCCAAAAAGAAAAGAAATATATCTTTTACTGAACAGGAATGCCAACCTAAGGATTATTTCAGATTTTTCAAAATGTGAAAAAACTATTAGTTCTCTAAAACCCTGATCAATGAATTTTACACTATGTGTGATCTCCATCGAGCTTCTCACGATATTGAGAGTGATAGAAATAGCTCACTGCAGCACAAGCTGTAAGTGTAATAGTACTCAAACTCTTTTTGAAAGTACCATTTATTTATTTGCTTGTTTGTTTGACAGTGCTACAGCTAATACTGTTTACTCTGTGAAGGATCTGAAGACAGGACATTAATTTTTAAGCTCTGGGAAAACAACTCTGCTGTGTACTCATGTGATATTCTAAATTACTTCTTTTTACTTTGCTCTTCCTAAGAAATACTGTGAAGATAAAACATAAATATGTGATTTTCTGATGTAGTATTTGCGAGCCGTGTAAAATCAGCTGGAGGAAATTTTTTTGCCAGGGACCTGATTGCTTACTCAATTACAGAGTTTGATTAGGAAAAAAATATTATGTGGAAAAGATCAAGGAGAGATAATTAATTTACCAGCTTCCTTTTATCCCATTCTTCTAAAAATCTTTCACACATTTTAGAGTTTGATGTCTTTGAAGCTAATTTGCTGAGAAATTTTTAAGATTGTGTAAAGAAAGCAGGTTAGCTACTGTCCAATGGCTTCTATTTCAGGTGAAAAAGTTGTTTCATTCTGAAGAAACTGAAAAGAATGAACTACCATGTGTCATCGAGAACTGCATATATCATGGTTTAAAAAGGATTTAATCTCAGTATTTTTGTGAACTCCCTATCAGCTCATATTAATGAATTTTCCAGGTAAAATAAATGCATGGTTTCATTATTGAGATGATTTTTTTTCATTTGGTCACTTTATTTGTTAAGACTTCTTTACTTTTCTATACTTTCGAAATATTAGGAAGTAGTATCATAACATTGTGTATCAGAATATTAATTTATTGGGGTATTGATTCACTACTTATGCAGTATTAAACCTTTAAAATCATGTTCTGGTTTTGCATCTGGAATATGATTTCATCTCTTTCGTGTGGTCTACAGCTTTTCTTCTTGTTGGGTGAAATTTTTATTTGTAAAAAAACTCCTTCTGTATAGAGTTTCCATTACAAGTCTCACAACTGATCACCATTCTTCTGCATCTCTCTTAGAAGAGACTATGATTTTATTTTTTTTTTGACATTTTCCTTCTTCCTCTAATGTAGAACTCTTCCTGTCTGCTAGAAACAAAAAGTACTACACGACACAGTAAAAAAACCTCCACAACATCACATGGAGGGAATATTTCCACAAATTTGAAAGATCACCTGTGTCTCAAAACCCATTGATAACGAAAAATGCCAGCTCTGCTACTTTGAACATCTTTGTTGTGTAAGTCAGAGGGCTCATGTTCAGAGGAGAAGCTTATCACCAGCCCTCTCCACAGATATGTCATGTAATGACTGCAATAGCAAAGAGATCCTGACTGTTACAAAGATGACTATACTTTCATAAGCAGGAATAAAAATATAGAAACATGTCAATGCCAGTGGATGGGAACGTAAACAACTTTCCTTAACTTTATCATGTTTTATATAGGCTGTTACAAAAACTTTCTGGATCCCATACGAATATAAACTGGGGAAATCTAAGAATCTTTTCTGTGTATTTCCCTACTTCACACAAGCATTCTCAAGAATAAATACAATTTCTGAGCTCAAGGGTTTTTAATCAGGTAATTCTTACCAACTGAGAACAGTTTTTTTCAAAGTGCTACTGTGCTACTGCTTCTTTTGTCTTTCTAGATTTACCACAACCCACTGCAGTCCATAAAAACCTGAACTGCCACTACTGCAAGTTTTTGATTTTAAGACATAACAAACCCCTCATTTTCCACATTTACTTCAGTACAACTTTCAGACAAGTAAAACACAAGTTCTTAAAATGTTTGTAAAAGATATCACAATTAATGACTGACTGGCATTTTGAAGCAGCACTCGTAGAGGCCTTGTGTAATGTGCAATGTTTTGCTGCATTTTGCACCTGACAATATACTTGCAAGTGCTGCGTGATATTTTTTAAGCACAGTACAGACAATTTCCATCTTTTCACGGACAATCGCCATTCTTCATTGTGACTGACAACACACAGTTTAACAATAAGAATAAGAAAATGCGCTAGACTTTTGAAATAGCAACCAGAGAGACAAAGACATCCAAATTTCCAGAAACTCACATTTAAATTTGAAATATACTTAAGTATTCCTGTGTTTAATCGATGAAACATCTGTTTTTAAAAGCAGCTGTGGTACATTTTTCCATAATGGGATGCACAAGAAGTAGCTGCAGATGACATTGTGATGTAAAATCATGTAACATTTAGTATTCTAGTATTGCTTTAGTAAAATCAGTCACTTTTACATTAAAATTCTCCCATATGTTAAAAAACATGGAAAATGTGAAGAAGAATTTATCTTACGTAGCTTCAGATAAATAGATATTTTATAATGAAATAATACCTACTTCTCAAAGTTCTACATTTTTCACTGAAAAATATGTTCTTTGCTGTCCATTGTAAAGTCACATATGTTTCATGCTTGAACTTGTTTTCATTTTTCTGTAGGACAGATATATCTGGACCATGGAGTTATTGTGAATTTAACATCAGAAAAATCTAGCTGAGAACTATTTTCTTAAAGTTACCCTTTGACAGTATTTAACAGAAAGCATTTTAACAACACAAGTCAGAGGCTTATTGATTTACTAAAACAAACAGTAATATAATCTGCATGTTACTTTTAACACAAAATCTATGTCTCTGATTAAGCAAGAACTATGCTATGTTTATTATCATCTTATTCCAGTAGGTAAAACCAGTGTTCTCTTTCTGTACATGTAAAGACTCCCAGACATGGTGTTTCCTTCACTGCTATCACTTACTGGAATAAGGGATGAAAATAAATCTGTTAAAATTTGATCTTTCTCCAGGACCAGTATTCCAACTATATTAAAAGCCATAAGCATACTATTCACACTTCAAGGCAATATATTCCTCTACTTAGTGTTTCTTATGTGTATGCTGAGACATCAATACAGATGTAATTTATCACGAACATTTCGATGATTTTTCTTTTCAGAGATCCTCTGACACCTTCTCCCTTCTCAAAAAAGGTTCAGGCGGAATAGGATTATAATCCCTAAAACTATTGGCTGCCAAGAAACAATTAGGTACAAATGATTCTTTAAAACAATATGTGTAAAATGACAGGCACAGTAATATAAAATAGATAATTGTGGGAAACCATTAAAATGACCATTAATAAATTTATTATTAGACATTCTTGCCAGCAGTACAAGAGAGTGTCAATACAGAGCACATATACTCTTCTTTGGATATATAGTTTATTCATTAACACATTTTCCATAACAGACTGTTTTCTTTACATTTAAGGAGCCCAGGAGGAAGTGACCATATGGCCCAGCAGAAGATCGAGGGCTATGATTCTGATCTCCCAGTGTCTTTTTTTTTCCTAACTTAATACTGTGAAGTCCAAAAATATTTATTCTTTTCCAAGAAAAAATGAAAATAACAAACACATATCACTTGGTACTTCAAACACCCACTGAATACAAGTTTTCACTTAGTCATCCTAAAGTGAGTAAATATTACTCATATTGCTAAAATCTTATTTATTCCATATAAGGAATAATCTAGCAGGTTGCTATGTTCAGTGGTGCAGTTTAGTCCTAACACAAGAATTCAGGGCAACAAAGATGACTACCGGTTAGGCAGCAGAAATACAAACCTTATTTTGACAAGAGGTCAACTTTTTTTTTTTTTTTCACCTCAAAAGACAATTTTAAGATCATGTAATCAGCTGGAAATATGTTCCTTCTGACCCAAACAATGTTGTGCTCTCAGAACTAAAGAAAACCCACACAAATGTTGGAAATGTAGCAAATATTACATTCTCTAAAGACATGCTCAAGAAAACTCTGCATAATACCAGGAATGCCTCCTGCTTCCCACCTCTTCTGTTAATAGAAATAAAATTATTGTTCAGACACGAATTCACATCTTGGAGAATTTTGTGTGTGTGCAAGAGGAGCAAACTACAGAATAAGTATTCAATATCACAACAAAGCTGATGCTAGCAGTAAAACAAGAAATATTGTATCAAAACTGTTCCTCTGTAAGTGCCAATGAGGTATCTTTTGTCTTTCCTAAGAAGGATAAAGTCCTGACTTGACCTAATTACAAGGGGAAAAAAAAAAAAAAAAATCTACATTCTGGAGAACAGACACTCACCATTTCCATTACAGATTAGTAACACTAGCACTGGAGTAGTTTTACTTTAGAGCAACTTTTTATCTATCTGGCTCACAACTAATTCCAAAATAAGTTGTACTAAAAATATTGCATATGTCTTCGATGACTTGTCATAATGTGTCAGAAATTGGCTTCAAAACTACATTTTCTTTCATTACTTAATGCCTGACTTTTTCTACAATGCACAAAATCAGAAAAAAGTGCAAAATGAATGTGTTTTAAATATGTTTATTTTTATATAATCATCAAATGGTTGCACTTTAAAAAAAAAATCATACTAAGAACTCATCCATACAAATATCCTGTGGTCTGAATTACAAAGGTTGTTTTGGCTTACATACGGGAGGAGAGTTGTCTCCTCTTCAGACCCAGGTTTAGATTCAAATTGCATGAAAATAAACAAAAAGAGATAATGTATCCTATTCTGAAGATGAGGCCTATTGAGCTAACAAATTATGCTCTTTCAGCTTCCAACAACATCTGCAGACATCACATGGTTAAAATACAACTTAGGCAATACATAGTACAAGTCTCCAAAGTTTTTATTCGCACCAGGTCATGAATGGCAGGCTAAGATGGTTCTCAAAACATTAAATGGTTATTATTTTACTAATTGCTTGCTAAGGCTCAGCTGTCTGTGTAAGTGAGGTCAAGGCAGGAGCAGTGAGCTCTCAGGCATGCTGCAGAGTACTCAGTGGTACAGGCGATCAAAGGGAGAAGCTTTCTGAAGACCTCAGATTTTTCAGAGTGAAATTACTTTTTCTTTACAATTTCATAAACTGGAGGTGGATTGCTGTATTGAACCTTTCCTCCAAAGAGAGAAATCCCACTCCTCAGCCCAGGCTATCACATCCTTATCCAATCAAGCTCTTCTCCTCCGGCTATCTCACATCCCTCTGTCTTTCACAAAGTGCCATCATGCCTCTTCACTTTTTCTCTTTACGCACTGTTCTCCTATGCATCCTAGCCTGTAACACTCTTGTTTCCATGCTCCACGTGCACTGCAGTTCCTACAATCCCACCTCCAGCAGCATTCATATTGAATGCATTGATGAACTGTGATATCAAGGATACATGAAAATTTAAACATAAGATTTTGGCATTTAATTTTTTGCTGAATGATATGGAGAACTTTGGAAAGATGACTGGGTGCAAAACTTTCCAGCAAATAGAGAGTTATAGAAATATATGTTATTTTTTCTATAGAAATAAGTCCAAAACTAAAGCTGTTCGTTTTAGAATTGAGACAGCCAATGCGGAATTTTCATTAAAGTAACTAATTCAAAGTTAAGGAGCTCTCTGTCTGAGGACCATCTGTGTTTCAGCCTTTCCTAAACAAATCCAAAGGCTCCCTGGGCAGGCAAAAAATTCATTTTCAGTTTAAAAACACAAGCTGCCCCTTCCCACCAAAATATCCACATTTAGTTCTGTGAAGACAGGTGTACACCCATTTATACACACAGCACACATAAAATCTTAGTCAAGTTGAGAAAGACAGCTTAGAAACACAAGTATTTTAGAATACTTCACTCACATTTTGTGTTTTCTTTTGAATGGGAAATTAAGACATTTTTTACAATTCTTGGTAAATTTCTAATATAAAGAAGAAAACTTCCAGCAGTCATCTTAAAGCACATGATATGGCTGTGATAACAGCTTTGCAGAAATACACCAAGGACACATTCAGTAAAGCATGAGTTTGCCTGCCATTTATTTCCTTTCTGGAAGTGGTGCTTTCAGCATCATGCTGTTATTCAAATTAGCATGTGAAAGGAACAGTTGCTTGTGAAATTCTGAAAATGCTCAAGGACAAGTAAAGCCTTGTGAAAGCATAATTTAATTAATGATAAAAATCCAGAAAGCGGTTTCATAGCCCACAGTTGGGATTAGCTAACACCTAGTTACAGATTAATTCCATTTATATCTTACAGCAATAATGTTGCTTTACCTCTGTCTGTGTAATTTTACTTCTTACACTACACACACTTTGTGCTTTGTTTCGTGAGTTTTATAATTTTTTTCCTTCTCTGTAAATATGTTTCCTTCTATGTAAATAATTATATTTCAAGTTTTATTTGATCTTAAAACTTGTCCCAGGAAAAAATGAAGGCCTGTGAAATAAAACCAAAATACTATGTGATATTAAATCAGCAAATTTTTTTCTAGTGAATATGAATTTTTCCGACTTACTTCTGATCAGCAGTAAGCACAGCTTACTGCATATGAATGCATCTAACAAAAGATTTTTCAGCTGGCTTTCAATGTCAGTTCCAGTATGTATTTAGTAAGCAATGCAAGATTTTTTTCAGGTCAGTATGGTCATGAAAAATATCAATTCTGGACAATCCTCTCCAGTAATAATAACAATGTTAACAATAAAAATATTCTTTATGGTAGAGGAACAAATTTTTTCACAGCTGTGCTCCCCTGACTCATGCAAAAGGAGGAGAGAGGTGATATTTCAAAACCTTAGCTGGTGAGGTACCCAGACTAGATTATCAGAAATACTATCTACTAACCAAATATTCAAAATACCTTTTTTTTTCTGACACTCTTATATAGGGGTTCTCCAAGGAGCTTCTGCATGGAAGAGGTACCTTTTGGTGCAAAAGGCGCATTGGCTCAGGGGCTCCAGAAAAAAATCAAGTGGGCCCTGGAATGTCCAGCATGAATCATACCACACCAGGGAATGTTGGGACATGTTCTGATGTCCTAACAATAACTATGCACTTAAAAATCATGCTAAGATAGATAAACAATTCTATCTGATTAGTTCTGGATATGATTTCATTTTAGTTTGCGATGATTCTACTTATTCCCCTCAAACATCCCCAGCTTAATCATGCAGTTTCAGTCGTTAATATACAAGTAACTCTGGTTTGTGGACAATTGCCTGAGACAAAAAACCCAAAAAAACAAATCAAAACAAAATCACCAAAAAAATCTCCAAAAGAAGTAAAAAAACACAAAACAAAACCCCCGGAATAAAACAAAAAGCAGGAAAACACCCACAAAACCCCACTCCCCAAAAAAATCTCCCCACAAACACACACTAAAACATAAGAGAAAATGAATGAACAAATGAATAAAGAAATTAAAAAGATGATGCAGAAGAGTATTGATTAAATGAGACAGAGTAGACAAAACTCTGTTAGAAAATGTTTAGTCATAGTTGGTCTCATAGCAGGCTATCACTCTGGAATGAATGATCTTTTGATGTTTCTTTCTGACCTGAAATTCTGTGGCTCTTTAATTTTTAGAAAGCATTTTGGCTATTTCATGTATAAATCATCTCCTTTTAATCTGTTATCCTTCCTTGATTAGGGAAAGGTAAAGGTTCAATTCTATTAATAAATTAGATTCTAACTTTTAAAGGTAGCATTTATAAAGGGTAGAAGAAGGGTCTAATTTTTCAGGGAATCATTATTTCATTACACATCAGCAACACTTAATTTATCTTGCAGACAGGAGTGCTGAAATACTACCACAACATATTTTCTTGAACCAAACAAAATCTGCAAAAAACCCCAAGCATTTTGTAAGACAGGTTGTCTCTAGTTCAAATTTCTAAAGAGGTGTAAGGCTTGACAAATAACAGATTTATTCATTTTCCTGTATTTCTTAAAATAGCTATTTATGTTTAGGGTTAGTCCCATATGAATAACGGGCTTACATACAAAAATAATGTGTGATCATACCACTAACGTTACCACATTCATCACGTGTTAATTAGTCATCTTTCTTAATCATATATATGTATACACATAACAGGGCAATATTCTGCTGTACTCTGCAAACACACTTTGAGCACAATACAAGGTCATCAGAAGAAATTCATCACTTCTGGAAAAAATCAACAGAAGTTTTTACTGAGATTGCACTTATTTATAGAGGAACTTTTAAATAAAATAGCATATTTTGAATTCATAGCATTACATACTTATATGTGTACTTTTATCTTTTATCGCCTGCCCATCATTTCAACGAAGTGGTGAGACTTCCCTAAATGCTTAGTGATCCTCCCATTTAGAGGACTTTCATATTTTCTCATTTTTAAGCAAATCATGACAAAAGCTTCTTTCTCCTTTGCAGCTACAAAGCAGAACAGAAAGGAAAAAAATCTAAAGCTCTTGGATATTTGTACACTGATGGATACTCTAAACCCAGTATTTTATATTTTTTTAACTTTTTGTAAAAAGGCAATGTTAAAACTGTGAAAGATAATGTCAGTTAGTTTGACTACTCAACTAATAGATCCTATTGAAATTACAAGAGTATTGACTCTTATTTAAGTAAAAATCCTTTCCATTGGTCTGGCAACCCGAAGATCTCAGAGAGGTGACAGTGTAATTTAAATTAGGATCATTCATTATGGTTCATAATTGCAATGGGTAACTTAATGGTAAATAAATGGTGAAGCCAAAACTTATCTGAAGCCTTATTTTCCTTTCACAGTCCTCATGCTTCCAGTTCTAGCTGTTAGTTTCATCTTGTCAATTTCTTTTGCACATAATTGTTCCTTGTTCTTTCTACCTGTCTTGTGTAATGACTCACTATTGATCAATGTGGTGTTGTTCTGGCTGCCCTGAGCTATGAGAGAATCCACTTCTGCCCACTCCTCATGGCAGACTGAGACCTAAGAGTCTGCTTAGGGACTTAGCAGTACCCTTTAGCAGTGCTCTCTGCTGTTCCACCTCCTGACTCCAGCTGCTGCCTCCCTCCACTGCCACCCTGCACTCAGAATATTATATAAATCCTCAAGGCAGAGGAAAAGAAAAAAAATTAATTGGCATTTTAACTTGTTTCAACATGATGAGCATTTGTGACAACAAAAGAGGAAATAATAATAGTAAGCAGCCAAAATTTAAAAACATGAATGCACAAAACACAGTAGCTTTACAGAAGATAATACTCAGATCCAATGTAAAAAGTGTCATATCAGAATCTGACCCATAAAAATATTCTTGACACCTTTGATAGAACAAGAAACAAAAAAGAACAGTGACATTTATACAGAATACAAAACTGCTCTTCTTGTCGCATATTTTTAATTAGTTTAAGCAGGAAAATAAAAATTCTCCTCCTAAAATATACATTTAATTTTCCAGTCATATAGTTAAATTCAGAGTTGAACTGGGGCTTATTTCTCCTCCTTCCTGTAGAGGTTCATAAATATGTACAAATAAATGTCTTTAGTTCTCAATTTCCCTCCTTGTCAGGAAACTAAGTTCACTATTAAAGGCCATAAATCAAGACATTTGCAACTCACCTAATCAACAAACGTGATGGTTAACTCATTAATCAAATTGTATTTGTTGTATGTCTCCCATGCACAATTAATCCAGCTACATAGCTTTTCAGTGTGTCCTCTGCTGGGCATCCCACCTCTGCAGGATGGGTGAGAATTGTTCTTTTACACTCTTTGAAACTCCCAGTGTATGAATAATACAGATTCTTTTATCTATTACCTCATCCATATCCTGCTACTGCCACATAACAAAGACCTATCAAACAAAAGTCAGTTCCAAATTTAGCTTCTGACTGTCAGCTGAATGTTAACAAAAAACATAAAGCATTGCTTCAATGCTTAGGAAATCTTCTGAAGTTAATCAGGGCTCTGCAAAATTCTAAGACAGTAGAAATACTGATTATGATGAAGCCCAAAACTTTTATATTTTACTTTCATTTTTTCAGAACTCTAGTATCTCAGATTTGCAATTCTTTTGTTTTAACTTGAAAAGAAACAAGGAAAAAAAATCTTACTGATCTGCAGATATGGGAACTTCATAGGAATTACAAAAATTGTTCTCCATAGACGTTAAATACAAGCCATTCATTTTATTCTCATAGGTGAGCATTTTAATTTGTTTCAAAACTCAGACATCTCATATAACTAATATAAAGCCTAAAAACATCTACGTTTCTGCAAGAGGGATAGAACTTAAAACATTGACCCAAATCAGAAGGCTTTCAAAAAAGTGATGGAATATCTTAACCAAACAAGTTCACTGTAATTTCATGCCTGAAATCTGGCTGATCTGAGATTAAAC
This sequence comes from Cnemophilus loriae, assembly GCA_013397755.1. Taxonomy (NCBI): domain Eukaryota; kingdom Metazoa; phylum Chordata; class Aves; order Passeriformes; family Corvidae; genus Cnemophilus; species Cnemophilus loriae. The sequence continues at coordinate 232,267 of VZTF01003560.1, read as the reverse complement.
GCTACAGACATTGCATGTGGCCACTTGGGTCTTTCTACACCTGCACTTTGTCTTGCTCCTGTAAGCTCTGTTCTGTATTTCCCTTTTGCTCCACATATGATATTATTCAAAGACTAACAGAAGAGAAACCAAGTTCTACATGTCACCTTATAAGCACATATAAACTTAAAATATCTTACTATACAAAGCTAATTCATGTTTTCCCTTCTGAGAGAGCTTCACACACTAAATTCGTAACTGGTTTCTGTCAGAAAGTCTTCAGAGGATGCATGAAACACACAGCAACTAGGTCAGAGATTTCAACATAAAATTACATTGTATACAATTCCCAACAGATGTGGCAAAATCATCAAATACAATTTAGAAAAATTCCAATGATTTGCCATTTACATCAGCTGAGAAGCCAGTCTGTAAAACTGAGATTATGGTCACATTACTGTGGTTTGCTAGAGTTTTCTCAGAAACTCTGTGTAACTGCATAAACTTGGGTAATATGTTAATGTTACATTAGATGTTATTAATTACCATAGGGGATGCTACATCTACTCTCTAGAAAGCTGCAGATCTCCAACACATTAGTGCTTGTGTTCTCTTAACAAGACAATAGCGATACACATTTCTCTCTGCACAAAATCTGCACAAAGAAGAAGAAAACAAGGAAATGGGAGGTGTAGAGCTCCCTCTTATACTGCATGACTACCTGTTAATTATAGGCTTCAGTGGAGTGATGAACACTTCAGGGTAAAACTCTGCTCTTTAAAGTCACTTGTTTTGTGTTCTTGGTTTATGCCTTCAGACGTATTTGAATAGACACTGGTAGCAAGTCTGCATCTGTCTGATGCAAAATACCTTTGTCTGTTGTGGTGACAAAATCCAGCAAAACCGACTGCCACTCCATGTATACACATTTTTTAATTTTTTTTTCCTTTTGATTAACATATGCTGGGATGAGGAGAAGGGGTTTCTTGATATATGCTGAACTAATCTCAAAATTAAGAATCACAAACATGCTGTGAAGGTGAATAATTGATATCTCCCAAGAATCTTTGGATGCTAGACTGTAGGCAATGCAAACCAAATAATTAATATTTTTCCTATCTTGCTCCCCTTTAGCAGTTCATGTAGCTGTAATGTATTAATGTAATTTATAGTCTTGAAAGATACATTATCTTCCTATTTAGTACTTTTCAGAATGAAAAAGGTTTGAAGAAAGGTGCATTGAATAGCTTTCATTCAGCTTCTAGTGCCCACATACATAATGCTCACATATTTATATAATCTTTCATAAAATGCCAATGGAGCTGAGGTAATGTGAAGATTGAATTCTCCTAGCCTCCAAAGGATCCATAAGAAGTTAGAACAAGGTGATCTTTTAGAGTCACAGGTAAAACAACACAAAGAAAGATTAGAAGAAGGAAATGCAGTCACAGATCACTGGAAAGTGGAAACTGCAATGTGAGAAATAAGTGAATGGAATTCAGCTGAATAGTGAAGACTGAAGAGAAAGCATTTCTGCAGATTATGAACAGATTATAAAAAGTTTGCCTCCGCTTCCTTAATAATACTGGTGAAGGGGGAGGGATGTAGGTGTTAGAAAACACAATAAATGGCAACAATTCAACACAGGGTAATACCATGAGAAATTAGGAGCATTTCAAATTAAGTTTATTTAAGGTAAAACAGAAGGGCTGACAAACTGGAACACCCTCCCACACAGAGAAGATTCCTTTTCTGCACTTGGTATTCAAGAGACTGAAACACTGTAGATAATTTTTTTGGAAAAAGAGTATCGTCACTTAGATGTATTTAATTTAATAAACCAATATTGCACCTACAGATGTATTTAGGGGATTTCATTGATGAAGACAGCTTCTGAACAGCAGTGAGTTTTAAATTCTCAGGCCTTTTTTTTTTTTTTTTTTGGTGGGGGGGGGAGGGGGGAGCAGTGAGAAGGAGACTTATAATAGATATCTGAAATGGTTCTATCAGTTTCAAGAAATTTTAAAAACTTTAAGTTAACTTACTACTCAGTATCTACTGGGCCAGAAGGGAAACTTCTGCATTCTCCCTAGGATGCCTGTGTGGTTTGATACTTGTATCACATTTCTACATAGGGCTTTTTTAATCATGGTTTGCTACAAAGGGCTGACAGAGAGAAACATTTCTACTTACAGTATGTCCTTTTTGTGAAAGAACCAGAAACGTTACTCTAACCATCTGATTTCCACCCATGTACATTTGTATATGCAGCCTAATTAGGTGATATGCACTCCTTCTGCACCTGGAATAGGGCAATCTTGAGTGTTCAAACAGACTGTGGTATGAGAGGCTGGAAAACAGCACTGCAGAAAGGGCCCTGCGGGTCCTGGTCAGTGGCAAGCTGAACATGAGTCAGCAGTGCCCTGGCAGCCAGGAGGGCCAACCCTGTCCTGGGGGGCATCAGGCACAGCATCGCCAGCCAGGCAAGGGAGGGGATTGTCCTGCTCTGCTCTGCACTGGGGCAGCCTCACCTCAAGTGCTGGGAGCAGTTTTGGGTGCCACAATGTAAGAAAGACATTAAACTATTAGAGAGTGTCCTAAGGAGGTTATAAAGTTGGTGAAGAGGCTTGAGGTGAAGCTGTATGAGGAGCAGCTGAGGTCACTTGGTCTGTTCAGCCTGGAGAAGAGGAGACTGAGGAGAGACCTCACTGCAGTTGCAACTTCCTTATGAGGAGAAGCAAAGGGGCAGGCACTGATCTCTCCTCTGTGGTGACCAGTGACAGGACGTTAAGAGAATGGCCTGAAGTTGTGTCAGAGGAGGTGTAGGCTGGATATTAGAAAAGGGGTTTTCACCCAGAGGGTGGTTGGGCAGTGGAACAAGNACCCATGTACATTTGTATATGCAGCCTAATTAGGTGATAGGCACTCCTTCTGCACCTGGAATAGGGCAATCTTGAGTGTTCAAACAGACTGTGGTATGAGAGGCTGGAAAACAGCACTGCAGAAAGGGCCCTGCGGGTCCTGGTCAGTGGCAAGCTGAACATGAGTCAGCAGTGCCCTGGCAGCCAGGAGGGCCAACCCTGTCCTGGGGGGCATCAGGCACAGCATCGCCAGCCAGGCAAGGCAGGGGATTGTCCCGCTCTGCTCTGCACTGGGGCGGCCTCACCTCGAGTGCTGGGAGCAGTTTTGGGTGCCACAATGTAAGAAAGACATTAAACTATTAGAGAGTGTCCTAAGGAGGTTATAAAGTTGGTGAAGAGGCTTGAGGTGAAGCTGTATGAGGAGCAGCTGAGGTCACTTGGTCTGTTCAGCCTGGAGAAGAGGAGACTGAGGAGAGACCTCACTGCAGTTGCAACTTCCTTATGAGGAGAAGCAAAGGGGCAGGCACTGATCTCTCCTCTGTGGTGACCAGTGACAGGACGTTAAGAGAATGGCCTGAAGTTGTGTCAGAGGAGGTGTAGGCTGGATATTAGAAAAGGGTTTTTCACCCAGAGGGTGGTTGGGCAGTGGAACAAGCCCCAGAGAAGTGGTCACAGCACCAAGCCTGACGGAGTTCAAGAAGTGTTTGGACAATGCTCTCAGGCACATGGTGTGATTCTTGGGATGTTCCTGTGCAGGGCCAGGAGTTGGACTTTGATAATCCTTGTGGATCCCCTCCCAGTTTAGCATATTCTGTGATTGTATTAACCACTGTAATAATTATCAATATCCCTACTGAAGTTAGGGAAGTATACTTGAGGGATGCAGAGTAAATAAAAACTATCACTTTCTGCAGCTGATTCACCAAGAGAAAAGTAATACATAATAGATGAAAGGAAGTATAGTCCAATGTAAAAGTTAATAGCTCTATAAGTAAGAAAGTGGCCACAACTAAGAGCAATTACAGAATGTTCACTTAAGAATGCTTTTATTTTGAATAAGTACAGAGAAAAGAGTGAACTCTGGGTGTCACTGGCTTAGGGTTCATACACAGAGACTTCTCAGTGGGATCTGATTTTCTGACAGTATTGAGTGTCTATACCCTAAAGTCAAAACTGGAAAGAAACAAATCAAACAAGACAACTTTACGATTCAATTCCTAAACAGTGCACTAAACTAGAGCTACTGACTATCACTAGCCACCTGTGAGACAGAAGGATTTTTTCATTTGGGTTGGATTTTTTTCCCCACAAACTGTAGTCAATATTATAAGAAATACTACCATATTCTGCACATATTTCAGCTTTTACCTGGAACCTACATTCGAATTTTACATGATCCTTATGAGTAATCATTTAAATAAAAACAAACTTTGAATGAGGCACTGTAAACTGTCAGTTTTCTTTAAGTATGAAAACTATTCCTTGTGCTTGGAAAGAATCATACCACTATGTTTTCATGCAATATAGGTAGAAAATCGGGAAACTATTTCTTCCAAATAAAATGTAAAACAAGATTTGCTAGTGCTCTTATAGACATGTGGAGCAAAGGTTTTCTAAGAAGGGAGTATGGGCTGGAAATTCTGAATTCATCACTGATATTCTCTGATATAGTCAAGTCTGGAATAATGTTTTAATATCACAACAAACCCTTGCAATATAGATGTGTGACAGGCAAAAGTTCTTTCTGTTAACATTTATCAGAACTATCTGTATTTGGACATACAGCTCTGACTTATTGAATGCATGGCCTTTCTGTTAATGTGCAACAGTTTTTGCCTGCTGAATTACCTCAATTCATTATTGAGAGACTGATTAGGAACACTGATGTGGCATTAAGTATCAAAGAATGCTATACCAAGCAGTTTCATCAATTTCATACATGAACAACTGCATTGTTTTCTTTATTTTTAAGCTGTCAGCTTTTCTTTTATTTGGTTCTTCATTTTTGTTTGGTTTGGGGTTTTTACGGTTTTGGCAGCTGTTTTGTATTACTCCTACTGCTTGTATGAGGCAAGAGAAAGAAAGCGAAAAAACATTCCCAGTTCATATTACTTAAAACTGTCTAGACCACTACCCAGCTTCACTTTTTTTTTTTCAGTCAGAAGAGTCCTCCACTACTCAGGTGTTCATACTACTTCCAAAGCCATCCTTTCCCATAAAAATTCCTGTATCCAGAAAGACAAAAGCTATAAAAGAATTCTTTTAGCTTTACCGCAACAGTCTTGTTTTGTTCTCTTTAGATGTTTTATGCCCTGGAAGTGTCTTTTGTCACAGCAGCCTCTGGTAGGCTTCCACATCCTCGTGTTTCTAAAGAAGAATTTTTTATTGCCAGATTTTCCTCAAACTTGCTTTAATAGGTTATTTTGCTTCACAATTAACATGTAAGATTTCTCAGCCCTTTCTATTTCTCTCATTTGGAAACAGACTTTTTAAAGACTCTGTCTTTATTTGCCCTCACTACTGTATGATTTGGTCATTCCAACTTGTTTTAGCCCTTCATCTCTTTTGGTCAGGTATTTTGCATTTGCTTCAGGCATTGCTAAAGTTTAGCTTTAGTTCCTCTTTTGTAGATTTGATGACTAGATAACTTACGAGGCAGCCATTTTTTATGCTAAGAGCTTTTTGATATTAGGGTTCAAGCTCAGTGCAAAATTCAACCTGTGTTCCAGAGAGCAAGTGAAGTCTCCCATCATTGCTGCAATTTTCCTGTCTTAGAATCTATCTGAACACACTCAACACATCATCAGCAACTTTGTTATTTCAGTCAGCAGGATAATGACGATGTTCATGTAGTTTTCGTATTACATCTGAAACATCCATATAGGTGTTAGATGCTCTTTGATTTGTTGAAAGTTATGTTGCCATGATGTCACTAAAGGTATTCAGATAGAAAGTATTCATATAACTAGAGTGTGCAAACATTGCTTCTGTAATACTTCCAAATCCAAAGTTATACTTCTTTAGGCCACTATTGACTTTTACAATTAGGATTTATAATTAATACTGAGTAGTAATATATATATATATATATATATATATATATAATCAATAAACACTTATTAAAATAGCTTACTTTAAAAAAAAAGTATAAATGGACCATGCATTTCAAAATGGACTATATTTATATTAGTTATAAACACTTCTATTTGCTTTGCAAACTTATACAGAAACCCTTTCCTTTCTTAATGCTTTCTTTAATGCTAAAGGCTTTATTAACGTAAAGGAGGAGGTTTGTTTGTTGGATAGCACCTCTTTTATCAGTATCACAAGAATGTCTCAAGTAGGCCTTTTGAATATTATGAAAAGATCTCTTCAGCGGAACTGTAATTATTAGTACGTCTTTCATACGAAACTTTGAAAAGTTGTCTTTTTTATACTGGTAGCTTAAGTATCAAGTATTATAATTCACAGGAAGACAGTAAAACAAACACATTTTTGCAACAGTTAAGGTTACACATATCCAACAACAAAACAGACAAGGACATGCAATGATCTCATGCCACTCAAATTAATTATACACTAAGCCTGACTTAAATCCAAAGTGTAAATTTACAAATAGAAGCTATTAACTCTGGTGACTGGAATTTTTGTTTGTTTGTAACCTGATGGAAAATTTTAAAATACTGTAAGAGGAAGAATGAAGACTTGATATAAATGCTCAAATATAAGTCAGCTACATCACTATTCTTCAGTAACAGACTTAGAATAAGCTCTTCTGGTGAGTTTATTCCCCAAGTCCTTTAATAATAACTTTTTGCAGAGAGACATTTTTGCAACCATTCTATCTCCTGTCTTGAATTGCTCCGTAAAGGCAACCTGTCATTTAGAAAACCTCATTAAAATTTTGGAGAGAACAGACTTTTTAGCAAACGGACGGACCCAAGATCACAGGAATACAAAGACGACTTTAAAATTATTCTGCTTTAATCTCAGATGTAAAGTTTTACCACTGCTCAGGTTCTTGACTGTAAACCACTGAGCATAATTTGAATGCAGACATCACCTCTGCACTTTCTTTCCAAACAAAGATGCTTGTGTTCTTCTTATTGTTATTTAAAGTATGTTTAGATTGCAGATGATAAACTTGTGGGAATAACTATTTAAATGAGAGCTAACTGCTTGCCAAGAACCAACCAGAGCTAATCCAGCTAGGCAGAAAAAAAAATTAATAAAATTTCTGAAATAGTGTTTTCATGTTTTTACAGGCTATAGTTTTCCTCTACAGTAAGGGAAAAACCCTAACACATTTTAGAAATTAAACATTTACAAATGCATTTAATCTCAATATTCATCACCGTGACTTTAGTTTCATAGACTGTGAAATGATTAGAAATGACAGAGAACTCTTAGATTTAAACCTTAGTTCTCCTGCTTTACCTCTTATTGTCTCACACATTTTTATTGCCATTAAAAAATGTGCACGTGTTCTAGAACACAAAAAAAATACAATTTGGGCATTAGACATAAATTTTATATGGGACTTGAAAGGTAACTTATAGCCAATGTAACTTATAAGGCAAAGAAGCAATTGTTGGGAAGCAATCACATTTAAAATCAACAAATCTGAGTAATTACCTTTACAGCTGTACAGAATATGCTGTACAAATAACCCTTTGCTACCTCCACTGAGACTAGGAATATTGCAGTCTCGTATTCACCTTTTCCTCAGACATTTTGAGATTAATTAATAAACTACTAGACTTGAAATTCCTATTCTATTATGCCGTCTTCACCTCAGAAAAGCAGGCTGTAAAAGCATGTTCTGCATGGTTTCGTTTGTCACATTGGTTTAGATGAAAAAAGACCTAATTATGTTGTTCAATTTACTTCACCTTTTTAAACTTTTGTAGTTTGTTATATAGTAAATAAAATTATTTAGACTATAGTTTCAATCATTCAACAGAAGTATTCCTGTCAGTGTTTAAACAAGAAAAGTCAAGGTAACATTTCATTTCACAAATACATCTTGAATGAGTTGATAAACTATATTTAATAGCAAAACGATGTAGCAGGATCTTTTAAAAGACAACAAAGTATGTGGGTGTTGAAAGTTACACAGACGAAGAACATGAATGAGCACCTCTCTTAAAATAAGTTCAAGAAGATACTTGAGAAGTAACTGACATGCTAATTCACACTTGAGTTTATGAGCTTATCTTGTTTCATTACCTATTGATTTACAATTAGCTGGTAAATATCCTTAAAAAACAAAGTTACTAAGTGCACAATTAATATAAAAATATGCAGAATTATCTTTGTTTCCTAGTTGCTACATCTGATGGATGTAATTGGTGTTACACCACCTTTTTATGTTTTTGTTTATTTTTTGTTTTTCTGGTTTTTTTTTTTTTCCCCATTAACAGACACCAGTTATATGGCCATTTTACATAGTTTTGATATAAAGACTGTCAGAGGCTAAGAGGCTATGTATTCAGAGTACAGCAAAAGTTAAAAATGCAATTACAGAGCAGGCATGCTGTACTACACCAACTTTGTGGTGGGTCAGTCTTGGCCGGCTCCTAAACACCCACCCAGCTGCTCTCTGAGTCGTCTTTTTTAAGATCACAGGGGGAGAAAAGTTCATAGGTTGGGATAAAACAGAGAGATCACTGACTAGTCACTATAACACATTTAACACGAGGAAACTGAATTCAATTTCTTGGCAATTAAAATAGAGTTGGAGGTTGAGGAAAAAAATAAAAAAAATTAAAACAATTCCCCCTCCCCTTCCTCCCCGACTTTTTCCCAAATCCACCTTCAGTCCTGACTGGTCTCTCTCTTCTCCCCTAGGGGCACAGGCAGATGGGGAATGGGGGGTCTACGGTCAGCCCGTAGCAGCTCCGCTCTGCATCCTCTCTCTTCACACATTTCCCTCCTCCAACGTGAGTCCATTACAGGGTCCGCAGGGAAACCCCTGCCCCGCCGGGGTCTCTCCCCGGCCGCAGGGCCATCCCTGCCGGGTCTCTCCTCGCCCCCGTCCCTGCTCCCGCTGTCGCCCCGGGGCTCGCAGGGCTGTTTCTCGCACGGTTCCCCTGGCTCAGCCCTGGCTGCCGGGCAGCGTTTTGCCCTCCCTTGCCCAGGCTTTCCCCGGGGCTCTCGCCCGCCCGCCCGTGGCTGAGGGGCTCAGCCGTGCCCTGCGCTGGGGCCGCCGCAGCCGCTGGCACCGCCTGGGGCCGGGCGGGGCAGCCCCGGCACAGCCCCGGCGCCAGCACTTCCATATATTAAACCAATTCATGACCAAAATGAGAAAAAAAAATAAAGGAGGGAACAAGGCTGGGTAGGAACAAGGCTGCACTTCCTCTGAAAAAGATTACTGCTAAACCATTTAAGTGAGAAATGGCCGTTCCACTTAAAAGATGTTGGTTTCGTCAATGTCGTCGTTCAGTGTTAAGAAAATGTAAACGCCACGGAACTTGGCTGCTGGTGTGTCAAATTCACGAAAGCGTAAGAAGTAAAATACATATTTTAAAAAATTAGAAGAAAAGAAAGAAATCAAGTTTTGTTCAGAGTTCTTCAGTCCATAATGACTTCAGGGAAGATTAGATCACCTTGACAAAATTATTTTGGACCATTAATTTAAATAACAGTCTGCACATAGTGAACTGATGTTTTGCAATATAGAACTGACAGACTAGATAAAGCTTCCTTACAAAAAACAGTTATTATTTTGACATATTAGATTTAATGTAGCTGTTTTGACATAAAAGAGCCAGTTTCTTCTTGGTGAAATTTCATGTTGACTTAAATGAAGTTAAACAAGGTAAACACTTTATCCTGTATCTTTGGACTAGGACTGAACTTCAATATGTTCATGCTTTTCTGTTTCTTTGGTTGGTCTGTCAAGTCAAAATGCCCCTGTCAGTGCTATGCTTCAGGAAACCTCAGATATAGCTGGACACACTGGAAGGAAGTCAGACTGATCAGGCTGATGAAAGCTCTCTCTTCCCTTGAATCTGATTTTCCCCCAAATAACCTTTGAACATTTAGAGATTCCACTTAAAAAAACCCAAAACCAAAAATGTAAAGGTCCACAGCATTTTATGAGTCATAGAATTCAAGTAGTATGCCCTCAACTTTCTAATGTAAAACCAAATAACATTCGTCGAATAAAGGCAGGAGGCAGCAAAGTTGTCTGTGCAAACAGAACTCAGGACAAAACAAGTACACATCTATACATTTTTACTTTGGAAAGCTTTGGGGTTGGCCAGCATACTGAGTTAGCTTTTTGTAAAAATTACAGTGGAAAATGAGACGGCTAAAGTGATAGAGGACCATATAATGTTGTGCCATACTGATGTCAGGTTTATTCTTCATGTTGTTATTGCTACTACATTTTCCCTAGGTATAGAGGAAAATTATTTTATATAAATACATTTTTTGTGAAACTAGCAACCTAAAAGGTAGAAAGTGAGATGCATGTTATTTGAGAAGTTGCTTTTGTTGCCGATGCCACTTGTCTACCTTGCATGAAGCACGAAAATGGCTAAAAAATCATGCGCAAAAATTTTAGACTATGTCATTTACACTTTCCTTTTAATTTTCTCTATCATAAAATGAAACCCCTTTTTAATCAAAATAAATTTTGGATTTATTTGCTTGTGTTAAAAATGCTGAACCATCTGATATGCTTTATTTTATGTAAAACTCTATAATTTAATAAAAGTGTTTTAATTTTTAAACTAAACCTTTGTTTCTTCCTTGGCACTTATTCTAGAACATATATAATGTCCCCTTACTGTTATTAAATCAGAGATGGGACATTCTCTCAGTAAGAACAGGGAAGATTAGATTCACTGTCTTGCATTAAAACTAACTTACTGCAATTACATGTCACACATTACTTTGAAAAAATAATTTTGAATGACAAGTCTGTTATGATGTATTTATGTTTTCAAGAACAAAATGATACATTAAAAGAATTACTATCTTGTAAATTCAATATAACATCTGGGACTACTTTCCTAATCTAACTTTCAGTACAATCATTTAAAGACATATTAAAAGTTGTTACTTTCTTCTCCCCTTTCCTGTATTCACACTCATTTCCAGCTGTTCTATACTTCCTTATCTCCTACATCAACATAACTCTGAAACTGTTTTTGCATTATAGATAAAAATGTAAGAACTAAGTAAAGTGGCACCCCTCAACTCAGGGAAGAAAAATGCAGTTGAAAACCAACACAGATCTGAATACCTGAACAGTCATTCCTATTTATTCTTCAGAGGACATCTGAAGCGGATTAAGAGGTATAGGTTTGGTATTTCAGAGATGCAAAGGGTCCACAGAGAAATTGTCAGTCTTGTGCATCATATTCCTCTGCTATTCAGTCTTAATAGCATGACTCACTCAGCCTCAAATCCACAGTGATCTTCATTTTATTACTGATTATTTACTTCTCTCTTCAAAGTAAAAAGCACAGCAAATGCATAGTTATGACTTGCTTCCAGTGCAACTGATTTTTGGAAATATCTTTCTAAGAAGGAGCAGACCCTCTGGAGACAGAGGTGTGAAGGTTCAAAATGAAGAATGTTATGGACTGAAACACGTAGTCTGTTTCACATCTTTCCTAAAATTCTTTATTTGCTATTTTTTCCAAATGCTGAGACATGAGTTATCTACCCTAGAAGCATGCAGAAAATGCAAGAGAAATGTACACGATATCAGCCATGACAACTGAGAAATGTAAAAGCTTGTGGTACTACAGCCGAAGTTTTTCTAGATTTCCACAGAAAAATCTTCATTCTTCTGAGCTGGTGCAGTAGGTAGCTGATTCATCACCAGGTTACAGTGCATTCACTAACCCTGCCCCTTTCTGCTCTCATGGCTATTATTTCATTAGAATAATTTGCATCAGAGACACACGAAAGACAAGAAGTCTCATGTAACTGAAAGCTCAGTCTGTGCACTCAGGTTACTTATCTGAGACAAGGATATTTAATCTTGCTTACTCAAATTTTCACAGATTCCGCACTGCAAACACACCCACACAGACACATACACAAACACACATACTTGCACCTGAAGGTGAATAGTCTCTCTGAACTACCATTTCCAGATATGACTGATCATTCAGAAGTTTTCCAGAAACCCTCCACAAATAATTAATAATTTTGGTAAAAGAAATCACTGTGGTTTTAACTACTTTAAAGATACCTTTTTAAATGCAAAACTATTTTTTTGAGTTTTTTCGTCAGGGAAACATATCCTGAAACACCAAAGACTTGCACCAAGTGCGACAGCAGAGAACCAGCTCAATAATCTGAGAACCACAAATAATACTTAATATCTACAAAAGGATCATTTTTCATTACTACAATAAGCTCATCTTTCCAGGACCATGGAAAGTCACCATAGTGACTTTCCATGTTCCTAGAAAAACCTTGTAAGTATGGTTAATAGGGATTAATTCTATACAGATTTCAAGTATCCAAATGACATTTTCTTAGAGAAAAGGAATAATGACTGGGGAATGGGGGTATGCTTGATATTAAAATATAATGATAATTTGTTGTCCTAACACTGTTTGTATGATGACGGCAGTGAATTAATCCATCCTTTTGACAGTCATTTCACAGTAAGAATGAGAAAGCTTACCATTTTCTTCTCCAGCCTACCCTATTCTTGTCCTCACTGTGCATTTCCATGACAATGACTATGATCATTATAACAGGATTATAAGTAATGACTCTGCTTTCTGTGATGTTACTCCCAAATTGGGTGTGAAATATGTGAAAGGACAGATCTCAAATGGCAAAACTCTCACCAGTGAAGCAGAGTAGTCTACAGAATTAATAATTGACAGAATTGACAGCATGCTGCCACCCAACAGAAGCCTGGAATTAAAGGGCACTGACTCCCTTTATAACTGAGGGGCTTTGCATGAAAATTATTTGTCAAATTAAAGGCGCATAAAACGAGACCTTGATGTTGTGTGTACAATTAAATGCAACATTAGTAAAAAATCTAGTTTTCTAAAATGTCTGTTTTTCATGTTTAATGATCATTGCTGAAATTTTGCTAATTACTAATATTATGACAGTCTCAGCCAGGCTTTCCCTCTTTTTTTTCTTTTTTTTTTTTTTTTAATTAAAAGTAGATGTCTGAGCTAATATAATTGATCTTTTCTTCAAATCAGGTCATCAGAACATCACAACAAATGGAAAATAGAGTACAGTTGCTTTTAAGTTCCACAAAGCTTTTGCAAAGATAAGCTTAGTAATGTTGTGAAGTACTCACAGTAGAAAATTATGAGCACCAGAGGGAATTCTTTGAGGAAAAGGGGAGAAAATCTGGTAAGTACAGAGGGAGAAATTCCCTCAAACAAGGCATGCAGTCACATTTTGACCACAAAGGATTGAAAGAAATTCTATTCATTGATCTCTGTAAATGTGGCATTAACAGAGTGGTCAGAGGATGAAAGGAAATACATAATAGTATCATAAGAACATAAAATTGAAAGGGATCATGCTTTAGTTTACTGAATCCAAGCTTCTGTTCTGGCATGCAATCATATCTATAAATGCTTTCATAAAGACAAATATGCTATACTTTGAAACCTCTTCAGTTTTGTTTTCTCTCTTCCTGTTAGTAGCCTCTTTCAGAGTCTGACTTATTCTTGTTTTCATTCTAAATTAACTAAATGTTAATTCTAAATTAACCCGTGGCCACCAAAACCTCATTTTTTTGAAGTAAAATTACAATCAACTTAAATAGCTTTTATCTTTTCATTGTGGTTTTTTCTGAGATGTGTTTATAGAATATTATGTGCCCTCTTCTATTATTTGTGGAAATAATTAAACAAACATATTTTATTTCTCCTTTACAATCTCAGCCATAATGTTCAATTCTTCCTGTACAGCTTCACATAAAAATCCATTTTTCTTGGCCAAAAGTACCCAGAATAGCAAATAGGTTAACATTATTTTCCACAATGGCTTCAGTGCCCTTTATCCTTGTTTTTCATATCTCGGCTTTTTCAGCTTAGTATCATATTCACCTTCTTTAAGGCATGACATTAGATCTGGTAACCAGATCTTTCTCTTTGTCTGTCACTTACAATAAATCACTAGTATATAACAGAAATTCATTACATTGTTCTGCATTCCTGAGGTTTACTCTTTATTTCTATATCCAAATCATATTCATAATACCTAGCTCATTCCACACAACGTTTTGATTCTCCTTCATAGCTTTTCATCAACAATATTTTTGTAATTTTTTTTTCTATTCCAAAATCATTTATGAAAATGTTAATCGGTGTAAAGGGGGTCTGAAAGCATATCTCCTCATCCCCTCACCCATTTAAAAAGCTTCTCTTCCAGTGCAAACCACTATCTCCATTTAGACCTCCTTTAGAAAGGTCCTTTCTCAGTTTACATTTCCTGCACATAGCTCAATAATTTTTGGCATTCTGAAATACGTAATATTTTACTAAGGTTGGTGGAATACTTTTTTCCAGCCTTTTTGTTAACAGTATCTTAAATACAGTTGTTCCACTTTCTATTTTTAGTTCAGATGATACTGTTCAAATTTGGAAGCCCTCACTTCCAGACATCTGTGACTTCAGAAGCTACTGGTTTCCTTGCATATCTTTCTACAATATAATTTTCAGAATTCCCAATTTCAAGGGAAACAAAAATGAAACAAATACTCTTCCATGCCCTTTTCCCCATTAATCATTATTCTTTACCCCTCCTATTCTATGTACTTCTCTGTTTTCAATAAGGAAATTGACTCATGTAGATTATCTAATAAAAAATTCTATCATAATGCGGCAAGACAGTCTTCAGGGAGAGCAAAACTTCCTCTGTCATATATCACGAAATAAAGCTATATGGAGAGTTTTGTGTTATTTAATGCAAAGTTAAAACCCAAGCTCTACAGACAACATTACACGTGATGAACCAGACTTCAGCTGGCCAGGCTTCAGTTCAATTACATTAGTCTGAACCTTATGTCTGGATCTCACTCTGTATATGAAAACATAAAAGCAGGGCTTGTTTTCACAGACTTCTGAGGAACTCTAACAACTAACACACCTTGTGTCTCCTCGTACAAAAAAAGCCACAGAGGATTTCATTTTGGAGGCGACCTTTTCCACCCTACACTCAGAGTGGAATGTATACCCTATGGAGATTAGACTGCATTTATAATATTCCCTGAAACAGAACTGAATATAATTCTGGAATAGTCTGGAAAAACCATTCGCAGTGACTCCATGCATTTAGGGTTCTGGAAATTGATGCAACAGGATCAACTGCACTCACTCCGTGTTTATCTGAGCTCAGAAGAAAAAGTATTTTATCACATTTTAGTATCTTCATCCTATATACTTTTATTTATCTTTTTCATAATAAACACAGTATGCACAGGCAACTGGCAAGTTCACTGTAAATACATACAGCAATCCAAGAGGTGTCCTCCTTTCAAAGAGGAGGTGCCATCTAAGGAGATAAATGGTTTGCCTCTGCTCAGTGCCACATTTCAGGGGATGGAAAAAAAAAAACCAAAAGCCAAAAGAAGACAACAGCCTTACCTTTCCTACATACTGAGGATCTGGTCCCATGTGTTCTTCTAAAACAAAGAACTGATTCCACACCCATCCACGCTTTGGACGATGATGCACTTCTGTTTCGCCTTCTATGTGTTTGGTTTGATTTCTCGTCACCTTGATGGAGCCATGGTGAGCAGCTCCATAACACCTCTGCACAAAACACAGACAAACTAGGACTGGGCAGATACAAGATGTACTTGTAATTCTCATTGTAGGATAAGCTTCCTGTTCAAGGTTTTCTTTCTCTTGTCTTTTTCAGCTGTAATCCTTCAATAAGTTCCCGAGAGACAAGGTGAAGTCTGGTTCAGAAATACAGTCCAAATTGGGTTTTTCTGCTTGTTCATGGTTTAGCTGCCCATTTGGGAAAGCTCAAATTATATTTACATTATGAAAAGCTGAATGGAAAAATTGGTATTTCTTCTGAGGTCTTCACAATAGAGTTCCACAGCCGACCATTTTCTGTCTAATAGGAAAAGAAAAGAAAGCCACTTACTCATCACGAAAACCAGTAATTTTCAGGTTTCTGACCTTAGAGTACACTCAAAGGTGTACTAAGCAGTCAGTCAAAGACTACCATTGGAACTAAAATTTCTTTTCAATCCTTCCTGTAAAAGCGTTTCCTGATTGTTTATGTTAAAATACCATAAGACAGCCTGGCTCCTACAAGCTGCGAAAACCACTCACATCATTAAAACCTTGATGATTCAGAACAGTTCCTTTGGTTTTACCTACAAATCATTGACCTGGTCTGGCAGTAGAACAAAATCACTGCTACAGTGCCATTATGTAGTGATTGCTAAACCGTTTCACATGAGTTTTTCGTGTTCTATACACCATACAGATACCCAGCTTGATGAAAAACACCTAGTCTAAAATGGGTTTTGAAAGAATGTCTCCAAAATGGGCTTTGAAAATTCTGAGTCAATACTAAAGCATACTGACAGGAAGCTTCAGTCAAAATGTGCATTTTTACACATTGAGCTTTACATAAATTCCAACGGATATCATACTAGGACCTCAGAAAATTATTTCATGGTGACAGAAAGTTCATGTTGTTTAGATATCTTTATTATTCCCAGTGACAGTATTTTCTCAGCCTCAAAAAAGAAAATGCAACCTTTTATACTACAACAGTAAAATGCGAATATGTGTGGAATTTGATATAGAGCTTTAAAGCAAAATGCCTTAAAAGTAAAATATTTCTTCAACCTTAGAGAAACTGTTACCTTAAGGTAACCATTTGTTCAGTTATCTGAAGATATCAAAGATCATCTCCATATCAGTAAGTCCATCAGGAGTCTGAAAACATTCAACTGAATCTACAAAAATTGGAATCTTCCAGTACTGGTTTTCTTTGAGTATCATAAAGCCATTACATGCAACATAAACAGAAACACAATTAAACTAATCTTGTTTCTAAGTTTCTTGGGAACACAACAGAGTAAATTCAAAATCCCTAAAGGAGAACTAAACAAGGATTTAGAAATCAGACACAAAAATACTGCAGTGGAGGAAAATTTATTACTTTCTTTTTTTTCATTGCAATTTTTTTTAACTTATGTTTCTCTCAAGTCCATAATAATAATGGAAACCTCTTACTTGAGAACAATTCTTCGTCAGAATAGTGGAAGAATACTTCAAGACTACTGCACATTAGAAATAGACAGAAAGGACATATTTTCCATTGCTAGTACTCAGTTCTGGACATTGGGTTTTGCTGGAGTAAAGGAAGAACTTCAGTCTCCTGTGCATGAGCTCAAAAAGAAACTCTGTATGGCATTTTCAACTGAAGAAAGAAATTTGTAGACATTTAGCATGATCCTACTTCTTGTTTCCATAGCACTGTAGTCTCCCCTCAATCCCTATGAAGTCCAAGACACCATTGTCTTAAAATCCTGGCATTCCATCTCAGAACAGATTTATACAACATGAAGAATTATTATCTCCTTTAAGTTCAAATGTGATTTAATAGGAATTTTTTTTACAGTTAAATGTTGTATGAAGTTTAAGTTAGATCAGGGACACAATCCAGCCTTTCTGGGTCTCACACTGGTTTCTGAGTATATTATGCTTCTTTCTTGGTTTCCTTGCCTTTCTGCATTCTTTGCTGATTCTTGTTAGAAATCATTTTTTTGCCTTGAGGCATGCAGTTTCCTTGTATAGGTTTTTATTTATACAGATGAGCTATTTAAATAGATTAGTCATAGTTATACTTTACATGTACATTAAAATTAAGCAGTACCTCAAAAAGTATTAAGGCTTTAGTTTTATCCATTCATTTTTCTTCCCTTTGTTTCCATCCTGAAAAATGCCTGGGAGCCATTCATAAGACCACAAGCAGCAGGTAATAACTTAAAAGTGGTATATAAAGTGCATTGAGATTTCTCAGAATAGCACATTTAAAATGTATTTGAAATTATTACTACTAAACTTTCTTTTGCAAAAACTGTGGGGATAGTTGTGATGGAAAATTCTTGCCTCATAAAAAAGTATATATGAGTGCAGAAGCTACCAACAAATCAAGATTTACTAAACAGAACTTTATTTCTCTTCCCCCTCAGAAGTCCTCCACAGGTAAAAAAAAAACCAACAATAACAACAACAAAAAAACAACTAAGATGGAGCCTGAAAACTGTGTTATGCCACAGTCTGGCTCAAATATGAGCCAGGACAAATATTAATATTATATTATGTGTATAGATATAGATATATGTGTGTATGTATATATATATATATATTATAAATGATGTACTTTTATAATATAATATTGTATATAATATACAAATATATTGGGACAAATAAGAAAAAAAAGCTCAGCAAAATATGAAGGGCTTCTTCATCTTAAAAAATATCTGTTCATCTTAACATTAACCAGGAGGCAATACATTTTTATTTAGTAAAACTACTATTTTATTAAATTCAATTAAGAGATCTACTTTTAAGCACCTGAACCCAAAATTAAATTTTTAAAATACTTTATTCTGAACAAATACACTTAGTAATAATAATAATAACAACAACAACAATGACAGCAGCAGGAAAAAAACATTACAATGATATCTACTTCCTGTTATAATCACGCTTAGAAGTTCATGCCTTCAGCTGTTC
This sequence comes from Cnemophilus loriae, assembly GCA_013397755.1. Lineage (NCBI taxonomy): Eukaryota > Metazoa > Chordata > Aves > Passeriformes > Corvidae > Cnemophilus > Cnemophilus loriae. Next base: position 213,705 of record VZTF01003560.1, on the reverse strand, counting down.
CTGAATTGTACGTGAAGCCGTGGGAATCATTTCCACTAAGACAAATTCAACAATTAAAAGAGGAGGGGTTTTAAGTGAAGAGTCTTTGAAATGTTACACCTCTGGTAAACATCTTTAAAGCCAAAGCCTAATTAGTGCTCAGTACAAAGACCCTTATTCAGCACTCTCCTACTAAAGGTCTAGAATAAGCATTTAATAAAAACCTGCCACCCACCCCAAAAGAAACCTCAAATCTACCTTGAAGACAGCAGAATGTGTCTACAGGGGAAAATTCAGATGGAAGGATCTCACACAGCTAACACAGAAGAGACAGTAAAACAAAGACTAGAGAAGTGAACTGTGAACAAAGGAAAAAAACAAAAGAAATGAACGTTCTGAAATCCCTTGAATTGAAGCTAACATACTGAGATGCTGTCTGCACATTGCTCTTGTCTGCAGCTTCAGAGTAAGTGTCCTGATTTATGGTTTTTGTTATAAAGATGCATGCAACTGCAGAGTAGACTTGTGTTATAGCCGTCTCCTGGGAGCCCTCGTGAAAATGATTTGTGTAGCTCAAGAGATTGTCAGAGTAAGTTAAAATTAAAATAAATAATTAAATAAGATGAGGTGGGAAAGTTCCAACAGCATTGCTGGAAATCATTACAGCAGAGTAGTTACTGCTTAGTGTAAGACACTATAATGAATTCCCAGGAAACCAACAGGAGCACAGTGATGCCAAATGTGTATGCTTCACCATCACAAGAAGATGCATCCTTCGCAAGGGGTACTTGTCCTGAATCTCAGTGTCCCCTATCTTCCATCAAACTGACTTGAATTCTTCTGAATGACTGAGTTTTGCACATGCACATTCAGCACAGTTCAACTTATCTTTTATCATGTCCCTTTTCAGTTCCACAGTGACAGACTGACAATTAGCTATGGAGCTTGTAATAAGTTGCACTGCTCATATACTTTCTGACCTCTCTCTCTGCTCTCTGCCCTGTAAATCTACTCCTATCAGAAAAAAATATTTGATTATCAAAATCTGAACAGTTTCAAATCACTTTCATTGTTTATAAATATATAATAACCCAGAAAAATCTTACTTCCTGCATTGCCTGTGTTTATTGTTAATTGCCAATGTTATAACCTTCAGCACTGCAGAAACAATTGTGAATTGACCTGGAGACCAAAGGCAGAATAATGCACTAGTATCAGAAAGGAAAACCAGATGCGATTTTCTGTTATATCCTTTCAATAAGAGTTTGATAGATTGCCAAGAGACTATACAGTATTCCTGAGGACCTCAAGTAACTGGCAGAAAAAAAAAAGGCATGTCTAGGTAGATGAAGGAAAGTTGTTCATCTATAGTTGATCTCCATTCTCTCTTCCCAAGGCTGGTAGAGCTGAGCTATGGGAAGTTACATGATAAAATGAAACATTAAATTCTTCTCAGCCCAGGTAATAGAGACACAATATATAATTGTCTGTCTTCTGCACATGCTAGTCAATCTGACAGAAGGAGTGACAAAACTGTTTTGGAATGCATTTAAAACTGTATTACATGTTGTTGTCTTGACTCTTTATTTTTTTGAATTGTAGCTATGCATATGAGACTGAAAACTAAGAAAAATGTAATTAAGAAAACGCTCTTTTAAATAATTTAATAGTGATTTCAATAACCACAAACATTTTGAGTATAGCTCTATATTGACAGACCTTCTATAAATGGGAAACTGGATCCCTTTTTTACTTCAATAGCATAAGGAAATTTAATTGGTAAGATAATTGCATGAGATATCGAACTCCTAAATTATTGCTAAATTTTTTTGTAGGTATATTACTATTCTGAAACATAGTCTTTATCACTCTGAGACTCGATCAGTTTCCTAAAGAAATAGAGAGAAAAGAGCATTGAATGTCCCTCTCCTCACCTCTTTAAGCCAGCAATTCTAGCTGATGTCTGTACAGTGCCAAGGGATGTTATTTCTTGTACCACTCTTTCACATTTATGCACAGCATTTTGGTAAAGAGCGTATCTACTCACAAAAACCCAAAAAGCATCTATAGTAATCTAGTGCCAACTATTACTTTACCTATGAAATTATGCTACATAAACTCCCCTCTACAAAATAAATAGAAACAACAACAAGAAAAAAATAAACGCACCTCCATGAAAAATAAAGATTGTCCTTTCATATAAGGCAACAGAAATTCTGTTGTGGGAAAAAAGGGGCGGATAGGGGAATCCAAAAACCAACAAGCAATCAGACATTATAAAAAAATAAACAACATGAGAAAAAATAGAAAAAGGTACAAAAGAGACCCTGAGAAATCACTGGAAAACAAATCAAGACAGAGAAGCAGATTGGAAAGTTCAAGTGGAAACAGCTGAAGCTTTTAGAGATGATGTAAAAAATGAATGTACAATGTCTATGAAATGTAAGAAATATATTTAATATAGTTCAAGAGAAAGACAGTTGAATAAAGAAAATACGAATTGGGAACAAAAATCATGGAACAAAATTCCACAAAAAATATAGATTTCTGGGAATTGGTATGCTGAAATTCACAAGGGAAGTACAGAACTGGGATATTTTTCCGTATCATTTTTACATTCCGTACCCTGAGTTCCACATTTCCACATATAATTCACAGAACAAGCCAACTGCTAACACATTTTATATAAAAAAATTGAAAAATATTTACCATATAAAGAAATAAAACATTACAAGCTCAACTGTAGAGGCTGAATGATTACAGGTTGTTAAGTAGTATGTGCAAAAAGCTGTGATATTCTTAGATTCAATTTACAATCAGAGAAACACATTATACAAAATTAATTACTTAGATGAGTACATCACTCTTGCTGACACTGCCCAAATGAAAACCAAGAAAAGGAAAAGAAATGCCCATTTTTTTTTTTTACTCCTCTTTTATCTCCTATCTACCTACAAGGAAAGGAACAGTTATACAAAAAGCTCTGGAAGAAAGAAAAAACAGCAGCCATATCCCGGAATATTATTAAAGAAAGGGAAATTACGTATTTTTTGGCATTCTAAAACAGCAAAACCAAAACAACATACAAATCTTTCACATGGGTAAGCAAGCTACCTGGTCCTCTGAAAAGGAATTTACATAACAGGAAGACGATTTGGCATTAGAGATGTGGGTTTTACATGCCCGAATGCTGTAATTAGATACCAAAGAATAGTCACTGCAATGGTAAAAATAAGTTTCTCTCCCCACTGGAATTTTCAAAGGTAACAGTGCATTTAGCTGCAGAGTTAGCATTAAGTAATTTAAAATTATTTCAAATAGTAAAGTGTGATGGATTTTTCAACACCATTCTGACTGACATATGTGCATCAAATAATCCGTACTTATGAGACTCCATTCCTCCTTCTGGCTTGGAGCTCAACAGAGACAATGTCAGAAGTCTCCTTTAACTCTACAGGTTATAGCACCTAAGATTTCTTCCAAAAGTTTTCACAATCCAGGCTATTTTTTAAAGTCTAAAACTGTCTCTTTTTCTCTTTCCCATTCTTCTTCCATTTGAGGCAGATATTATTTCCAAATATTCCTTTTACCTTCAGTTATATATTTCATAAGGTTTATTGACATATTTTTTTAAATTAATATTTCTTGTTTTTGTGACTCAACTCCATAAAATTTCAGTAGCTTTGAAGTAACAGAAACGGACATATTATTGTTCTGTAAACATCACAGAAAATAAAGCTTAACCATCTTTTTGGATTAACAACCACTGAATAAGTAATCAATTTTTAATTATTTCAATAGTTTTCAGAGGACTAATTGAAAGTTAGTGGGTTTGTTCATATTTGCATTATATATTTGGTTTTTCGCAGTTTGTACCTAAATCTTTAACACAGCAGATGTATGGACTCTTCTTTATTTCTAGCACATGAGCTTAGTCAGTTCTTTTCCTTTGTAAAAACATTATATTATGTTAATAACATTTTGAGACTGCAAAATGAAGAAGACCAGAGATGACTTTCCATTCAGCATTAACACATTGAGTTTTCCAGGACTTTTTTGTTTGTTTTTTTCAGTTCTCTTTTGTTGAGATGGAATAGAAAATATCAAAACTTTCCTTTAAAATCCTACCTGCAGCCCTAGCAATTAATCAGCATCGGTTTGATTCAAGTCATAGATAAAAGTTAATTTTCTTTTTCCCTTACTTTTATCTCCAGTATAAGAGATACTTACACTATTCAGAGTCTAGAGCGCCTGTTAACTTAATAAGCATTAAAAACTTACCTGGTTGGCTGAAATGGGTTGCATTGTTTAAAGCTGGGGTCACAAAAGAAAATAGACATCATACGAATAAGAGCTTTTGCAACCTCATCGTTTTCTACAACTTTTACTTTAAGGGGAAGCAGAGGAGCAGGCACTAATCTCTTCTCTCTGCTGACCAGTGACCAGAGAAAATGACACGTATTTATGTCAAGAGAGGTTTAGGTTGGATGTTAGGAAAAGGATCTTCACCTAAGGGGTGGTTGGACACTTGAACAGGCTCCCCAGAGAAGCGATCACAGCATCAAGCCTGTCAGAGTTCCAAAAATATTTGGACAATGCTCTCAGGCACATGGTGTGACACTTGGGGATGTTCTGTGCAGGGCCAAGAGTCGGAATTTGATGATCCTTGTGGGTCCCTTCCAACTCAAGATACTCTGTGATTTATGCTTATTGAAAGAAGAGGTGCAACATTCGTTACAGAAGGAGGCATGAACTGTAGTTCAGATTTTGTTATGAAGAGAGTTGTAAGGACAGCCTAGCAGCACCTGCAATTAAAAGAGCACAGAAATGCTGGACCAGTGCAAGCAGTTCTGGCCAAAAACCTTCCCGCCTGGATTAAAGGAGATTAGCCACGTGTTTTACCTAGATGGGCTTCACTGGGAAAAAAAACCCACTGGAATTCTACCCAACTGTACAATGAGGATGAATGAAGTGTGAAAAGCTGAAAGAGCCTTAGAAGATAAATAGTCACAAAAAAACAAAACAAAACAAAACAACATTCAAAAGGTTTTAATGTTGCTTATGGCAAAAGAAATCCCTGAATATTTACGGGGCTAGCATCTGCTTTATCAGTCCTTTTTTTTGAAAAATAAAATAGACTTTTAAGACTGTTGTGCACCAAGGTCTTAAAATAGCAGATTTAATCGGAGTTCAAGGAATTTGTAAAAATCAATGTGGACTCATGATCAGGATACTTTCATCTGGTACTGTGCATAGCTTATCACTAAACACAAGCTTTAATGGATTTCTTAATGGATAGCCTCAACTGAAGCACCACTCACGAAAGATGAAAACTGACCATATTACAGCCAGGTGACTAATCCAGCACCTTATACGGCCAAGGAGATTCATACCAAATCGTCCAAATAAAGGATTCTAGGCACACTGACTCCCAATATGATATAAAAATTAAAAACAAAACCAAAAACACTCTAACTATTTAAAAAATGTTATTCAAAGAAGAATGGTTTCATTGTAATCAACAACAACAATAAAATTTAAAAAAAATTGGGGGGGATCTAGTTTTTTTTATATACAAAAATATTCAATTTTTATATACAAACCATCAATGCTCCATAACAAAACCCCATCAGCCCTTGAAATTCCCATCAGAAGAGGGATTATCACTACCAGACTACAAAGATGGGCCACGAAGATCCTCACCTGCATTGTCATGCTGAAAAGATATCAGAACCACTATGCAATCAAAGTTTTATTGTCATAGCAGGATTTTTAAAAGCGTATCTAATTGATGCTTTGGTTAGATCACGTGCAAGATGAGCTATGTTCTGCTATGCTGCCTTTTACAATAAATGTGAATGGTTAACTGTAGAGATGACTTAAGACTCCTTGATTTTTGAAAAATTGAATTGAACCATTGAAGATGGTTATTAGAAAGCGTTCTTATATTCATAAATAGGTATAGGAAATTATTGAACACTAAAAACCAATGAATTTGATACCCTGTTGACCAAAGACATTTTATGAAAGAGAGTTAAATGAGTTAAGTAACATGATCTTTCTTGAACAAAGGGGGGTCTGAAGTTTGCAAACAAGACTGAAGAAGTTCTTAATCTGCAAACAGCACTGCATGTACACAGGCAATTAACGCTACAATGAGCAGAAAATGTAAACATGACATTAAAATAAGATTAAGGGATTCAGTTCCATCCTCAGTTGGCAGACAAAACTATTTTGTCTGTGATAAGCAGGGATATGGAAACTACAGGATAAGAGAAATGAAATGACATAACCAATGACTGAATAAATATTTCTGCAACTATACCCATATGATTTGCACAGAGAGTGACTGTCAGAAGCACAACACAGTAACAACACAATTAGTCAGATAAAACCCAGCCACTGTTTCTGTAAATATAATTGCACATGCAGTCATGCTAGCCATTACCTGCTGTGAAAGGAACAACTGTGAAACACAGAGAGATGATTCATTAACCTGACTCATGTCTTTCTCTTTTCCTCAACCAGAGAGCAATTCATCTACATTTATATCTGGGGTCCATGTAGCTGGTCGAAGGTAGTGGAGTTATGCAAGGCGGTGCAAAGGTCCTTTTATATTCCCAAAGCAGCAGAGGCTTTTCTTCTGTGCTATTTCTCTTCCCAAGGAAATTGCTAGCAGAATAAAGATCTCCCTGATTTCTTGAGTCATTCCTCTCATATATTAAGTTCAGGTCACCCAATCAGGCAACAAAGCAAATACATGAGACACTGATGAGCAATTACTTAGTTTAAATAGAAAAAACTTGCAACAGCCCACTTGTGTATAATCCACGGGTACTGTTTGTCCTAACAAATTATTTCTCAAAAATGAATAGTGAGAGCTCCTCTGAGCAGTATGGTAGTGTCCCATTGACTGGCAAAAAATAAAGAAAGTGAAGAGAGATCTAATGCAAATGTTTGAGGCTTCAGAAGAAGTTAAAGACATTTACCTCCCATTCTTTGCTAGTAGTTCAGCACTGCACTTGAAACTCCTTAAAATCATGTACACAATTATACTATTGTTGCAGAAATCTTAACAATACATAATGTACTATATTTATTATATATACTAGTATATATTTATTATATACTAGTATTTATTTTTTTTGGGGATTTCTAGGCTGCACACAACTGTTTAGCTGCAGAGAAATTTGCTGCCTGGGTTAGGCTAGCTGAACAGGTGTTCAAAAAAACACCAAATATGGCAAAACAACAGACAACAGAGAAGTTAGACACAGAGCCATGAGGAAGACGAAGTTAGACACAGAGACCTGTGAGAGAAGAAGCTGAATTCCACAGATCAGTCCAGAAGCATATGGGGGCTCTTTTGGAGAGTCAAGTCTTGCAAGGTCCACACGCCCCAGATGACTATCTGAGTACTACTCTTTAAAGTTCAGACTACCTAGGTAATGCTACCAGAGATACTGAGCTTAGGTGTACTTGTAGAAAAAGTAAAACAAATAAGGAAAAGGTAATTATGGGCAGTGATTTTCACATCACACTTTAACTCAGATGTCCTTAAGTCTTTGATTGCTCCTGTGAGATTACTTCGGCCAAACATACCATAATCACTGTTAACCACACAGCGTTGCTGCTCTGATGTCTCTATGTGTGTACTTGTGTGAACAAAATTTCTGATGTCTCTATGTGTGTACTTGTGTGAACAAAATTTCTACAAGTTCCCTTCTTTCAGTAGTTGCACTGCTCTGTTTAAATTTCTAACTAAATCTTCCCTGACTAATTAATTTTTGCCCAGTTTTCCATTTTTAGTGTTCAAAGTTATGGAAAGAAAAAAAAAAAAAAAGAAGAAAAAATAAAACTCCACAACCAAAAAAACTCAATCATTAAAAACTCTTTATAGGCACTATTAATAAATTTCAGTTCGACCACTGAACTCAAACTTCCTTATTCTTGATAATCTGAATATAAGGAAGAACTTTCTTACTGTGCGAGTGATCGAGCACTGGAATGGATTGCTGTGGAGGCTGTGGAGTCTCCCTCCCTGGAGATATTCAAGAACCATCTGGACACAATCCGGTGCAGTGTGCTCTAGGGTAACTCTGCTTGAGCTGGGAGGCTGGACCAGATGACCCACTGTGGTCCCTTCCAACCTGGCCCAGTCTGTGGTTCTGTAATCTTGCATTTTTTTCTATCAGAAAGTGAAAATTCTCTCGCATGCATGCAGATTTGCACTGTATATGCATATGCTTATTTTTTTCCTTCTTTAAGGAGAGGGGAATCCATAAACAGGATGAGTGGAATGTTTTTTCTCTCTTAAGAAACTGCATTACACAACATGGTATTTGTAAAACAGGTAAAAATAACTATAAAAATAACAGTGTACTTGATAAATAACAATGTCCAGTTACAAGTGGAAACCAATACTGACATGAGGAAGATGTTGACATTTTCTTGTGTTTTTCTGACTATTTGATACCTTGTTTTTTTCAACATCTATGCATATTATCACCACTTTTAGTCTCAGGAATGCAAAAGGACATCAAAACAAACAAAAAAAAAAAACCAAAAAAAACCACCCCAAAAATTCAACTCTTTCAATTCTGATTAATGTTTCAGTATCTTTGAACACACAATATTTCATTATATTAATTAATGTAATGAATGTTGGTATAATAAAGTAATTTTTAAGAAAGTAGTTTTGTGCTAATGCTAAGACACACAAAGTCATGTTCATTCTCACTCATCTTTTCAGAGCAGAAAAACATATTTCCATGCTTTTATTTCAGACTGTTCTTTACTGTTTCTCCTAAGTTTCTTTTCTGAGGCAGAGCGCTTGTTCTTCATTCCGGCCAAAGTAAGCTTTTATAATTTTTATGTTACTCCTCCACGTTTGTTTGGTTTTTTTTTTGTCTAGATATAAATCACCTCAGTTCTTCTTTGAAAAGTTCTCTGTTATTCTAGAACTGTGATTTTTAATTTTAACCAAAGTCAAACCTTACTAATGGTCTTAAGATCAATTTGAGTTTCATACAGCGGACAATTTTCACATACTAGTTTGTTTTGAGATTTAAATAGCAAACTGCGTTAAATACACTAATCCCACTGAATTGTCACAGACTTTGTATATGCAACTTTATTTCATTCTTGTAAAAATTTTAGCTTTCATTCTTGTCCTAGCAACTTCCAAGAAACAAATAAACAGGTAGATAAACAGAGATTTAAGGTTCAAGCGATAACACCAGCAAATCCTCAGAAACAGAAGGGGCAGGAGAATCTAGGTTAATCTGTAGGATCAGGTCTTAGGTTCTGATTGAGCAAACAAAAAAAGACTTACTTAACTTTAGGCCTATTAATGAACAGCTCATTCACATTAATTGGATTGTCTGACTAAGACTAAGCTTAAAACAGAACGTTTTAAAGATCATGTAATTGGTGTCTTAATGGTGCAAGAAGAACTGCTTCTACAGACAGATAATATTATATATATAAATGCACCAGGAAACTTAAGAATGCAGAATTCAAGTTTCAAAATATGTTTGTCTCCCATTATCACCATAATAGTCTAATGACAAGTGAAACCTTGCAAGACCATTTTGATGTTGTTGATAAATAAAAGGCATGGTATGTTATACTAGACTTTCTACTGTGTTTTGAAGATTTTCAAGAAATCATTCCCCGTGTGCTTGATAGGAAATAAAAGGATTCTTTGCATCCAGAAAGAGCCTTGGACTGTAACTTACATGCTTTCTGGAGTTTAGCTTTGTTTCTGCAAGTGAGCAGGATGAGGGTTTAGCACTTGTTGAGCATCACTAAAAGACCACCAGAAAAAGAACTGAAGGACTAGCAAAATTACATTCACTTTAAGATGGAAAGCATTTCACAGCAAGGATCTATGTCTGAGCAAGGACTCGTAACCTCATTCTCATTTTGAGCCTCATTTGACAGTGCTTACACCGTGTTCAGAGTACTGTAATCAAGCAAGTCATGAAAATGGTAGACTAAGATACCTAAATGAACATGAAAACTATCTTTGAACAAGTTGTAGTAAATTATATCTACTTATGAAAGTAGTCATTCAACTGAGTTACTAGAGAGAGAATAATTTAATGAGTGATAGAACAACAAAAAAGAAATTTTAAAGTGCAACAGCTTCCAGATTTGGTTTCGGGGTTTTTCTGCTTGTTTCTGCTGGGGGTATTTTTGTTTGTTTGTTTGGGTTTTTTGTTCAGTTGTTTTTTGTTTGTTTATTTGTTTTTTTAATGAGGCTTGGAATATGTACGATGAAAACAATCAAGACAAATAATAACTAAAATTGTGTACCTATAATTTCATCTGTAACCTGATATTCTGAGTAAAGTAAAAAAGTATTTCACTGTTAAGAGTACATAAATTTCCACATATTCTAGCATAGAGCTACTGTTACTAGATATGGATTGGGCTGTTTGTGAGACTACTAGCAAAATCTCATCAGCCTTTGAGAATAAAAAGGATGCACTTATCAACAAGCAACAATCTTCAGCAGAAAACAGATCATTATCAACACCCCCTAGTCCCCCCCTCCAAAAAAAATACCCACAGCCTTTAGAAAAGCTTAAAAAGCTAATAAAAGTTCATAATCCTGCTCTGATGCAGATTTAATAGCATTAAGGAAGCTTTAGGTCTCTTTCTTCTTCATAGAGAAATTGTTTGCACAGGAGGCTAAGGCAACTTAGTAAATAGGAGACTAAGGGACTGCTCTTTAACCCGAGCTGATCTTTGACCCCAGGGGATGGCTGATGGAGTAAGAGCTTGTATAGCAGCTGTGTTCCATCTCAAACCCCATCCTATACTGGAGAAACAGCGGTGAAATATTTTGTTTGTTTGTTTGTTTTCTGAGGTGACATCTCTCTTCATAGAGCAGAACAAAACTGCAGTTTTTTTCATGGTTATGAAATCACCTCCTACACATCATCATCGTCATCATGCAGCTTGCTGTAACTTTAAAACTTGAATATTAGTTTTGTTTCCAAAACTCTGAATTGTGAGGTGCTGACATTGGGTTTATACACATCTTGAGACTGAACAGAGTCTGTAAAAGATACCTGTGTCAGATTTAAGCAGCGCTGACAGGTGTTAAACACTTGTGCCTGCCCCTTGCACGAAAATGAAGGACTCTTACGTGATTATTGCAATAAGGCAGATTTATGCATGAAAAGGAAAAGAGACACATGAAAAGATACATACACCAAATAAAATATCCAGTAAAGAATGTCACATTCAGTGTTTAATCCAAACGTAATGAAAATAAATAATACTGAAGAATTAACACAATTCGGAATCGACACTGATGACTTAATAGAGTAATAATATTTTGAAATATTTCCCCTAAATAACAGAAAGCAAAAAATGACAGTCATCTGTTTTACAATTCCAAAGAGTTAAATACTGTTTTTGCAATCTAGAGAACCTATTTGTATAAGGTATGAAATTTATAAAATAGTAAGTTCTAAGTTTTATAAATTACATTAGCTTTTGTAACAATTTATCTAACACTTTCTACCACATTTCACGAAAACAGATACTCTTCACCTCAGTTAATTATAAAAATAGAGAGAAAATAGTAAAAAGGAGTTCGATATTATATTTCACTATTAACATTGCTCTTGGAAAACACTGGGGAAAGGACTGAAGTTCATTAAACTGCAGTCTTACCTTCTACAAAAGTTTTCATAATTAATTATATTGATCAGTTTGGACTCCAAATTTTAAATTAATAAAAAGTGTGTCGTACAGTTATTTTTTAGATTTTATATTTCAAAATCTGAATTTATATTTTCTTTAGAAACATACAAAGCCCAGTTGAATTACATAATGTATATATAGTAAAAAATAAAAAGGACAAAAAAGAAAATGAAGAGGAAAAATGTAATCAGGAAATCAAAATGCTTCCAACATAACTTCTTGATGTTTACATTTCCAGTTAGTCTGCCTGTAAATCGAAATACATATCAGAGCAGTTATTTTTTGTGAACAGCATCTCTCCAGCTCTGACAGCAAGGGACCGAGCTTGGGCTCCACAACAGGACCAGGTATTTGTGTTAAAGTGCCAGTGCTGCCTGCATTGTGCTCAGACACTACATGTACACTCATACACGTGTAAGCCAATTTTCTAACAACTCATCCCAGTGTATTTGCACTATACCAGGGATATTGCCAATCAGCGACATCTCCGTCTGTAAAAAAGGTCAATAACACACCACCACGTTATCAAGAGGCAGAGTTCAATCCTGTTCATTTCAGCATCTATTTAAACACGTCTGAGAAATATGGCCTGCTATGAGGAAACAAGAGTTTCAATGCATGAACAAGGGCATTTGGTATGTAGTTTTTCCATTTAAAAGAGATTATTAAAGGATAAGCATATACTATATACACTGTAAGATGCCCTTAACATACCTTGGATAGTAAATCATTCAAATATGCAATCTTCACAGACTGACGAGAGCAACGATTAACTTATTTTAGCTAATAGAGAAAAACTAATGCAAAACACATTGCTAAAACTAATGCAAAACACACTGATATGTGTCAATAATTTTTGGTCCATAACACTACCCAGCCATAATTTCTTCTAGCAAATATCCTATTAATTTTTGCCGTATACTTCAAGTCTTTTGCCTTATACACATGAAAGAAAGCCAATTCTCTACTGTCAGTAACCAAATTTTGCCAAAAAACCAATTATATAGCTAAACATAATAATCTTGTGGATTGTAGTGAGGTTTTTTCCCCTCTTTCATCCTCTGCCCTTCACTATTTTTATTATGTGGACTGTAAAAAATCAAAATAATATTTTTTATGCAATTAGGTTATATATATACACTATCTTATTCTAAACACAAGCATTCTAAATAGAGCAAAAAATCTCTCTGCAATTCTAAAATTCACTTTCTACTGCACATCTATCTTCTCTTGATAGCAAAAATTAAACAAACAAACAAACAAACAAACAAACAAAAACCCAAAAAAACCCCAAAAAAACCTCAACCAGTTCTTCATAACCAATAGAATAAAGAAGTTATAGACAGGTGGAGTTCCATTTGATCTACTACAGCTGCTTTTAGCAATAGCTTTATGAAAGTAACACACTATAGAGACCACACTTTTTTCTAATTCATTTTTTTTTACCGCATTTTAACCAGGGAGCAAGGAAATGGGACTCAAGGAAAGCTGACTACACATGCTAGTAGTAAGACACAGCCTACAAGAAGGGAATCCTTCAATATGTACCAAAATAAATCACTGAAAGCAAACAATTTATGAGACAGTTGCACTTCTATCTATTTCAACACTCGACTGTAAAATTCAATGCATCAAAAATTTATGTTTCAAAATAGCATAAACCACCAGAATAACATCAACATACAAAAAACCCAGCTCATTTTAATTTGTCAGTATTTCTTAAATAAACACAGTAACAGCTATGTACTACTGATGTCAATATACTCCCACTCTGTACGATTACAGACCATCAGAACAACTGTTCATCACTGACTGAACACTCTCAGTAATCATGAACCTTGTCATATGCACAGACAAGGCCCCAAATAGCTAATGTCAAAGTAATCAGTCTTTATCTCTGGTACAAACTCACTCATACATGTTGCAGTTGTGTCCTGAAAAATAGTCTTTTGAGAAATACAGGAGTAAACATTCTACAGCCCCATAACACAAGTACTTTGTCCCATCTCTTCAATTAAATTCTTTAATAAGAGAATAATTAGTGCCAAGTGCGTAGAGAAACCCTTAGGTAGCAACCTTTCTGATACTGCTAGACCGAGCAAGACCTAAGCTCAGAATGTTCTTTCTGAAAATAAGATCAGCAGCTATTTATTGTTACCAAAACTCAGGTAAAGGGATTATAAGTCTTGCAATATTCATCATTCTCTCCAACATCTTACTCAAAGCTTTTGGTTTCACTTCTATGATACTTGCAATTCAATGGCTGCTGTCTTCCACACAGCCTTGACATTGATTACTAATACAGTATTGCAGCTACATTCCCGTGGCATCTTCCTTTCAGACAATTTATCAAGTCATATTTCTACCAGCCACAGGAAATGTCTTATAATATCACAGTCATTCCTAACATATGTAATATTTATTAAAAAAACCCCAAACCAAACCACCTATTGTTCCATTACAACCCCACAACCCTTCTAGTTTGTGTAATTTATCAATTTTCTCACTTTTTCAGTTCCTCCTTTCCTCTCTAGAAAACCAGTATTCATTACTCAGGAGATTAATTTAGCTTCCATCCAAAACCCAAGGAGACAGCAGAGGAAGGTGTGCAATCCCTCAGAGGCAGAAGTATTGAATCTAAATTTTGTGGATGGAGGAAGTTTGCAGATAGGCAAGACAAACGATTTCCTCCAACACTCCGAAGTTATTGAAATTTGTGGTACACTTCCTCTGGTTTCCTTCTCATTTCCTGCCACCTAACTTCAATCTAGCTCACTTAATGGACGGAAAACCTTTCATCATTTTGGCTGAATCAGTCTTTCTCTGGCTTTTGTGCTGCAACTGACTTCCCAAGGAAATAAATGAGCATCAGACATGGTTACAACAATGAGAGAGGAAACATAGCTGAGAGCGATACATCTACTAGCAGTGAACACGAGGATGGATTTGACTGGGTCTAATCTGCATCCTAGGTACATTCACATTAAAAAAATACTGCATGCTGCTTCCAGCTAGTCCTGTTCCACTAAAACATGACACTGTTCTTTTGCTTCCCTACAGTGCTGTTTGGTGCTCTAAAAGGATCAATATTCTGTGTATTCAAAAAGATGCAGAGAGCAGCTTGTTCCACTGTTAGGGAGGTCTTATGGCATTCTCCTTCCCTTCACTCGTGTATAAACAAAAGACACTGGAGTATATTAAAGCCATGTTCATATTCCCTAAGGTAACAAAAGTACAACCTAGTATTATGAACCTCAGCCTCAGCTGCTGTAATACTAATTGCAAGAAAAGCAAAAATTTCATTTTAAACTAATTTGTTGAAGTAGTCAGATTTTTAATATATTGCATATTAGGTGCAGAGTTTAAATATTTCTCTTGTATGACTGTCTTTGAAAAACAGCTTAAGTGCATAATACACTCACAAATATGTGTAAACACTTCTAAGGCCAAGTTTCATAATTTAGTGTTCTAGCTCAGCTTCTCACATCCAAATCTATCCTGTAAGATTCATTATTATATAGCGCTTTTTGCTACGGAGATATTTTCTGCTGCAGAGAAACTGAAAGCAGTTAACACCTGCATTTTGAAATTGAAATTTTAATTTGACATGAATCAAAAAAGCATTAGAATTAACAGACAAGAATGCTGCAAACAAAGCTGACAGTCATTTTTAGTATAAAGCAGAGCGGTGTTTTTAATAGCATGCAAATACTGTTGACAGGCATGTCATTATTCAATTAGTTCCTAGTTTCCAAGGGCAGAGTTGTGTGCACACATCCAAACTGCGTTTTCTAATTTTAGGCACTTTCTATATTGAATATTTAAAACTACTTAGTATCCGAATCAATTTAACAGAACATCACTTAAGGTATTTTCAGTTTTGGCTTTCAATAATTTACATTGTATACCTCAACGCTGCTCATGACCTGATCCATAATTACATCCAAGCAGATTTCTTGGCCTTCTTTTTGAAGTATTTCAGAGTAGTTATACTTCTACATGTGCACATTTTCGTATGCCTCTCAGTATTATAAAAGTTTCATGCCAATCCATCTGCATATCCTACTTCCGTGGCTAAAATAGCAGGTAAAACTGGCACTTACTATTCAGCGGTTACAGGGCACTTCTCCACTCCCCCTTTTCCAAATGACTTGCCAAATCAAACCTACTGCCTCTTTAGCTGCTGGGAAACAAAAACAAAAAACCCACACACGTCAGAATTCAAGGAACTGAGGGAGAGGGCATTTTACTAAAAAATATCTTTCAGAGAAAGTAAAGAGCAGTGTAACGGTGGTTAACAAACTTTTTCTTATAATGGCTAACAGGAATTTCTGAAAAAGAAATTCCTGCACAAGAGTACTGTGGTGGGGCATAGAGTTAACATCTTTAGACAACAAGAAGGAAAAAAATACCAGAAACAATTATATTAAAAATATTTAAAAAAAAATCATAAAACCAGCTCAATTGTTTGTCTTTTTATCAAACTGTGAACCATCAATAGTTCAATTTAAATTTTTCTAATGCCTTCTCCACTGGTCTACTGTATTAAAGGATTAGCCAAGGTTTGTCTACAACCATATTAGTATCCATTTCTTTTTATATGCAAATACAAATGTTTACCCCTTGATACAGAATTAAGCTTCTTTGAAAAAACTTTTGTTTTATTTATTTGTTATTTAATATCTAACCTGCGAATTTCCACTGGAAAAAATGCAATTTAAAAAAAGGCAACTGTAAGAAACATATTTTCTGAAGTACCTGAAAGTTGCTGATTGCTTAGCATTCCCCAAAGGTATGAGTCAGCAATGCAGCGCTAACATTGGCTATTCTACAGAGCTATTAATAACTGTGATTCTAGCACAAATAAAATGTGCTGGAATTATTCCTATAACACTAGTGTGATGAAGCACCTACAATTTACAGTAAGCCTCATTTACAAGACATCAGATAGCATCTTAAAAAAATTAAAGTTTAAATAGTCCTTTCAAGCCTAATGTATATTAGAGATGCCACTGTGTTGAACACAGTTCTGTTTCACAAAGTGTGTAAAACTCATCATGACTAAAACATGAAAGAGGAACAGTTTGCTTTCTAAAAGTCAGCATCATTCTCATACTTCTTGTCAAGACCAGACACAGCTTTTAAGTGACCACCACCAGCTACAAAATGTTTTTTCTATTCACAGCAGCTGGTGGCAGTACCGAGAGACAACATGAAGAGCCCTGTCGCACTTACACACTGCTAGGAGATGGCCCCCACACTGCATAGGTAGAAGAGTATTAAAAACGTATTCTTGAAGAGAAACCTTCTGTGAATGAAAATGGCTATTATTTTCGCGTTACAAACAGAAAAATGAGGCATGCCAAATTTCCTGGGGTAAAATCTACTTGCGAGCAGCACTCAGATAAAATGAAATCTGAACATCTGCTCACTCTACTTGAGTAAGTTTGCACACGACAGAAACACAGATGAGCTGCTACCAACTTCATATCCTTGTGAGGCTAAAATTAAATTTTTATCAAGAAAATAAATTTTTATTTATTTTTCATTAGGAGTAATATTTTTTTCAGATTTCCCTTATTCACATTTATATTCTCGCACTGCAGGAAACCTGAAGTTAGAGATGAGAGATCCTGTGAAAAAAAAAAAACAACTCTTTTCTGAAGATAGAGTACTTAATCAAGTGCTTAATTAATCTGCCTTCCTCACCTATTTCAATTTAATGTCATCATTCTCATCTCCAGAACGACACCTGCCAGTACAGCTGCTTTACTTGGCATTTCTGTGTGTGCACAAGTCCTGCAGAATGGAAACAGAGTCGGAGTCAGATGAAAATGGAGGCACAAACCAGGACATCACTGGGGTTGTTGCATGCTCTGATTCCCAAGGCTACTCCAGGAAAAATAAAATATTATTGCTACAATATTGCAGAAGAGACACGGGAAAAAACGTCCAGTAATAGAAAGCGCAAAACGCTTTCCTATCCTCTTTTTTAGAACTCATGGAGAGAGAAAGGGGGAGGAAATTGCAAACCACCAACAGAAAAGGAGAAGAGGCAAAGTAAGGCCATGGGGCTACCAACTGGTTTTGCCATTAGGTCACAGGGAAAAGCACAAGCTGCTGCAAGACTCCTGCCTTCTACTGTACATAACATAGGGTAATTATACGAAAGGTGGTGACAAATATTTTACTAGGGCCTGTTGAAATAGGACAAGGGATCATGATTTTAAACTGAAAGAACGTAGGTTTAGACTGGATGAAAGGAAGAAGCTTTTTGGAATGGCATGGTGAAACAATGGAACAGGTTGCCCAGAGAGGTTGTGAATGCCCCATCCCTGGAAAAATTGAAGGTCAGGTTGGATGATACTCTGAGCAACCTGATTTAGTCAAAGATGTCCCTGCTCCTTGCATGAAAGTTGGACTAGACGACCTTTAAAGATCCTTTCTAACCCAAACAATTCTACAATTTTATGATTCTATGACCACTGTGGAAGCAACTGTTTACCCCTAAGGAAACACTTAGCTCAGGAACTGGTTCAAGAAATGGAAAAAAAAAAAAAATTATCGAGATCAGTAGCACGTGAAGCAGTAAGACATTAGAGCAACTCAATGGATTTAGAAGTCCAAGACAAATTGTCTGAATGATAAACTGTAAAAGAATAATCTGAAAATGCTCTCCTTGGCATTTTGTGTTTTCTTCTTGCTTCATGTCACCAAATGATGAAAACAAAGTGGGCTAAGCAACCTACCCAATAGAACCAAGCTCTTAACACTCAATCTCCAGTGGCTGGACCTCAGCCACCTACACATCTGCCACCTTCTGTATTCTAAATATTGTTGTGTATCTTTTGCAGTAAGAGGGCACGAATGAACATCAGTAAACATTTTTTAAACCGCATAACCTGATCTTCTTTCAGCTTTTCAGTGCAAAATACTGTAAGATTTACTTGGAAAATTATTTTTTAAAAACAATCTAATACTGGAAAAATAGTAATAATTAAAAGAAATTATTTATTTATATTATTGAGCTCTAGTAAAATAAAGCTTGCCTAATTCCATCAATTACTGTAAATATGCTTATTTCAATCTAATACAGAAGCATTCACCTTCTCACAGTGACAGCAGGAGATATGAGTGTATAACTCTGTGTAAAAACATTAGGGTAATTCCTGGGCCTTTTGGGTTGAGGTCAGTGATTTATCTGTTCTTTCTAAAATGAAAATGATCTCCCCAATTTCTACTAGACGCTATTGCAACATCAAGCGTAGTCTTTCTACTTATTAGAACAACCCACTAACTTTGCTTATTTCTGACTGTTCTCCAGCTTGCCTTCCTCATCCTGGTTCCTTTCTTTCTTGTGTAAGAGTTTACTGATATTGTAATCAAGACTATAAATTTATACTCCAGAAATGGCTTAGCTTTACCAGTACAAATTTTATTCTTAGACAGAAATAAAAAGCTTATTAAGTGATTTCAGATACCAATTACTTTATTTGAAAACATCCTTGTATAATGTCCCTTAGAAGATGCTGAATGCTCTGTATTCCTACAGATGTCCTTCATAATGCTGCAATTTGGATAATTCTTAAGAATACAGTTAGTATGAACTATCCAGCTGCTTTGTATCATTATTAATATTTTCTCAATTGTTCTGTTGAAAATCACAGTGTAGCATCACAAATTCAGTTACAATACACCTAATTATAATCTCTGCTAGCAGATGATCCTAAATGATCCTCCGGAAATCTAAAATATTTATAAAATGTGGGCACAGGAGAAAGGAACACAGTTTAACTAACAGATGTATTTTCAGTGCTTGCTAAGGAAAGGCTGCTCATATATTCATCAGTCCTGCCAGTGACTGACAGAGGAAACTTTTAGGAAACAACTTCTGGGAACCAAGTTAAACAGCTGAAATGCTGTTTCTGAAAGGGTTATTTAAATTATTTATTAAGTCATCTCTCTCACTATACAGAAGTTATTATTATTAAGGAGAAACAAACACTGTATGTATTTTTTCCTTTCATTTATGATTAAAGAAAAAACCAAGCGTCGGAAACAATTTAGTACATCTTTTGACCAAGTGCTAGACAAAACGCATTGCAATCAAAGCCTTGACTTGAACTGTGAGAGGCTTCATTCCTTGAGTGGCTCCAGTAATTGCAGTGGGCTTACTGGACAAACAGGCTGAAGATCATTGTACAGAGCAGAACACACAGCATTGCATTTTGTGGTCTGCTACACACCCCTGAGCAGAGCAAGCAGTTATGTTTTAACTCATATTCGAACAGTGTCAACAAAAAAGCTCCTGGCAGATTAAGAAAAGAAGTAAAGTTCAATACTACCTCCTGTGTCTTGAAGAAAATACAAGATACAGATAACAATTTAAAATAATAAGACAGATATTATCAATTAAGCTTGAAGTGAGCAAGATCAGGTTTTTTTATTTTTCTCTAATTCTTGCCTGAGATACAGCAGAGTAAGATCACCAAGATCATTTGCCGTTAGCAAAGCCTAAGGTTGGAAGCTTTCAGGTCTCTATTAGGTGCATACATCCCCCAGTGTGATGTTCTTGTTTCTATACTTAGCTGGAATCCCACTGAGCAAATGGATTGCATGTGCAAGAGCAGAACAAAACCAGGCTTTTAGTGCGACAGTTTTTCTCCCTACACTGTCTGGGAGAAAAGAAGGAAGATTTGAAGTATAAAAGAATAAATATAAACCATTTCAGGGAATCTATTTACTAGGCAAATGTGCATCAGGTTTTAGAAAGCCATTACCTGAGGTTTATGCATAATCAACATTAACTAAACACTTACACAACATAAAATCATGAAATTTCAAGAAGTACAGGAAATAAGTAAGTTGCTTACAAGCTAAGTCATTTAACTCTCTTTTCAGTGTAGTTTAGTCATCATGAAAACAGATCACATAAAATTAACTACCATCTGACATGAGTATTTCTAAATTCTCAAAGCAAGGGGAAAAAAAAAGTAGCTTGAGGGAAAGTGCACTGCAACCTCAAAACCTTCAGGCTGTTTTTGCATTTTATGTATAGAAGCACAGGAATCCTTAAACACAGTGGCACTTTGGTGCCTTGTGCTATGACACTGAGACATGAGCACATGGTGTAGGCAGACTTCGAACTCCACGGGTATAACGCCCACATGGCCTGGAAAACCTGTGATTTACAATATTCTGACAGAAATTCAGGCAATGGTCTACAAAAACTCTCTATGAAATGACTCAAACCAAACATATTTCTGATTAAGTGTTTTTACTTGAGGTACTCAATGACTTCTGCACCTCAGTCGTTTTTGGAAAACTAGTCTTCAGGAATCACAGGCTTCTTGGTCCAGTGGCAAAGTATGGAACAAGGAAGACATTCTTGGTGGAGGAGAATCATATTAGGGAAATGCTAAATAATCTAAACATATATAAGCCCATGAAGCCTGACAGAAAGCACCCACAGGTACTGTGGGAACTGGCTGATGTTATTGTGTGGCAATCAGAAGACGTCCTTGAAGATTGGAAAAAAGCAAATATCACTCCTATATTCAAGAGGGACAAGAAGAAAGATCCAGGAATCTACAGGCTGATCAAGCTCACCTCCATCACAGCGATGGCGATGGAGCATCTAATACTGGAAAATATTTCCAGGAACATGGAAGACAAGGAAATTATCAGGAGCAGTCAGTATGCGTTTATGAAGTAGAAATTGTGGTTAACCAACCTGATTCCCTTCAATAATGAGGAGACTAGCTTAGTGGCTGACGGAGGAGCAGTGGGTGTTGATTACCTCATCGTCATCAGAGAGGCTTTTGACACTCCTGCAGCATCTTCTTAGATAAGCTGATGAAGTATGGGTTATGTAAGTGCAGTGAGGTGGATTGAAAACTGGCTGATGGGCCAGGCAGAGAGGGTTGTGATGTGCAGTACAAAGTCCAGCTGGAAGCCAGTGCTGTACCCCAGGTGTCAGTAGTGAGGCCAGTACCATTTACATCTTCATAAATGAACTGAAAAATAGGACAGAGTCCACTCTTCTGCAGATTGCAGATGATATAAAACAGGGGTGGGTGGGGGGAGTGACAGATGAACCAGATGGTTGTTCTGCCACTCAGTAGGATGTCAACAGGCAGGAGAAATGGGAAGAGAGTAATGTCAGGAATTTCAGCAATAAATAAAAAACAAGTCCTGCAACTGAGGAGGAATATGTTCACACAAATGACAGGTCATTCACAGAAAAAAAATATTTAATGCCCAATTCCCCAAGGTAGGTGCACAGATGTATGCATTGCAACTGACTCTGATAGATGGTCTCTCGTAGAGTCAACTGTTATCATGCTTCAATTCAAACACAGGCAAGCAGTCTTGGTTTCTGCTGTTCTATGAGTATTTTGTCACATATTGAAAGTTTTCAAATGACCAAAATCCTTCTGGCAATGAATGCTAATGAATATAATGATTCATGTAATGACATGACTTAGCTTTACCCTTCAAGAGCCAGTGCTGCTCAGTCTAGCAACCAAGCATATGCATTCTCTTGATACAGAAATTGTAAACCAAATGTGCAGCCTAGCAGGGAATTCCAGGAAACTGTCCACAGGTAAAATCTTCTATATAGCTCTGATGATGCAAACCCTTATTGAAAAATAGACTATATGGCTGAACTGAACAGCTTCCCTATATCACAGATTTTAGAGGTTCAAGAAAATGTTGCACCAACAAAAGGATAGGTGAACAGTTCTCATATTAACAGTACAGTTAGACAGTAATACAATCAAAATGCTTCAATTTCTCTGCGTAAGTTCTTCAGAGTTAAACATCCTAACACTGCTCAGGCAGTCATTCTCAGCAATAATGCCAATAAATAAGTACAAACTGGTAATTTCTTTATCAACTTTTTTACACATTTTCGTATATCTTGAACACTTGCTGCTGTTTCCTGTGTTCCTGTTAGTTTACTTTCACATTAAGTCTAGGAAGGGGTGATCTCAGCATATAATACATCAGGTCCCAATGAAATGTTATCATTCAGTTATTCTACAGAGATCTTTGTAGCACACAGTTTTAAAGTACAGGTTGTTATACAATGTTAACTCATATGCAATGAAATGTAAGAGGCCACCAACTGTGTTTTGTAAATTACCTTACAAAACCTTTTGAGCAAGTGTAATTTGAGGTTTAAGACAAGCAGAAAGAGTGTAAGCCTGACTGCCATTTTGACAGCATAGATATAAGTCAACTCAAGGAGTGAAGAACAAATAATTTGATGCAAGGCTAGTTCAGCAAGGATAACTGCAACGCCTCTCCCTTCAGCCTAAAAACGTTTTCAACTGTGTAGTCTAGACTGTTTCGAATGCTATAGAGAGATGCTAGCACTTGAATTGTACCTTAATTTTGCTTTAGTTAAGTTTGATTAGCAGCAACTGGATAACAAATTAGCCCTTAACTAAGTGTGCCTAAAATCTATGAACTGAATCCTGGAACAGCCTAAAAAAACCCCCAGACCCAGATTTATTCTCGCTTCTTTGGGGCTGCAGTGAGGATGGATACAGGAAGTTGATACTACAGGGCCAATGGAAGCAGGAGCATCTCCTGGTGACTGCTGTTGGCCTTGAGGAATCTCTGGCACACAGTAAGATTTTCAGGTACACACCTAAGCCTCTAGTTTTATAGAAGTATAACTGTGATGGATTTTGCATTGAGGTTTGATGTCTGGATGTTTTAGAGTAAATAATAGAATTATAAATGGCAGTAAAGGTTTAAATCAGATGCAAATATTATTCTTTTACCCTAATCTCTACTTTCCTTAAAACAAGATTTACTTCAAAGAATTCAGAAAAAGGTAAGCAAAGACTTATTAATGGACATAGTTAAAGCTGGCTTTCTAAACTTCTTTCAACCTCAAATGCACAATTGTTCTGTTGAGAGAAATATTTCTACAAAAACGTTGATCTGATACACAAAAATTAAATACGATCATTTTTGTCTGTATAGCAGAAAAAAAATCTTTTTTAAAAAGGTTCTTCAATGGTGTAAAGTTTTCAAAGACTGCTTTGTGTAAATCCACAAACCATATACTTACAATCTCAAAGTTCTTACATTTTACTTTCACAAAGGCTGCAATGCAGAAAGAAGAACTATTCATATCAATTCAGGCTTGAAAAATTAGAGGAAAAGCTCTAAAATAATTCAAGATTATTTTAATAAAGATCACTTAGATAATAACTAAATGCTATTATATATGGTAAAGATAAAAAAATTCTTTCCTGTTTGCTAGAAAAGAACATCTGCAAGGACAGTTAACTCACAAGGGTAGTTAACTGGGACTAGGATAGTTAACTAAACACAATTAGTCATTAAGAGGTTCTCTTAGTCCTGCTTTATTTTTCCTTCCTTGTTATTTTATACTGTTGCACATTTTTCCATCAAACTGTAATTTTCATTAATTGTTCAGTGTTTTCCATGCAGTCCTAAAACCACGTGAAAAATAAAGATCTGCAAGGAAGCTGGTTCAGTGACTTGACGTGGTGTTCTTCAATGACTGTCACCATTCTAATATTGTTGATGTGAAAATGCAAAAGCTCTCATTTTTGTGTTAGGAAACTGCCATTTCAAACAACAGATGAGATTCCTTATATATTCACTGTATCGCTTCCCTTTTCTTTGCTATGGACATGACATATCCTGTTCCTATTTAAACAGTGTGCAAGTCAGATGGAGGAACCTGGTAATGAATTTTCTTTTTAGCTGAACATAGAGTTGCAGTTGGGATGCAAACAAGATATCAGTTTGAATCCACACCTTGGAAGTTAACCTATCCTCCCTCACAGTGTATATTCTAACGCAGCGACAGCCCTCTGAAAAAGCACATGAGAGTACTGCTTTTGCTCAAGCAGTTTCCCAAATAAGGATCTTAAGACATTACATCCCATAATTTATGTTCAAAAAGAAGGGACATAATGTTGAACAAAGATTTAAATAGCCAGTAACAATATGTGTTGGGGAAAAAAAAAAAAAATGTGAGAGAAGAAAGTAGTTACTTTTTCCAATGCAATTTCTGTGGTGCTTAGAAGAGAGATATCTACATAGGTACTCCTAATAATTAAAGTACACACCAAAAAAATAAAAAAAGAAAAAAAAGAGAAAAGAAAATAATAAAAACTCCACCCTGCAAAATTTATTCATTTACCTCTATATTATGTAGCAATTCACAATTCTTTAGTTTATTTTTGAGTTTACAGGCAGGGACAGTTATTCCTCACCTGAGTATTTTATCTCCATCAACAGCTTACCCCCAAGCCTGAAAAAAATATAACACACAGAGCTTGCTCCAGCTTCTCCCACAGTCTGGGTGGGTCTCTTCATAAAGATCACTGAAAATCATCATATATTCTAAGTCCCAGGCTTTAGCCTTATAGCTCAACAGAGTAAAAATATTTCAACCTAAATTTCCCTTATAGGGCAGATTCTAAAGGCATTCCCTGTTTCTACCAGAAAGGTAATTCTCTTTGATCCAGAATATCACTCCTTTCCCCCAGCATACATCCCTATTAGAGCTGGACATATCCCTCTCTCAGTATAACTCAAAGATAAATGCCCTGGAATTGTACAGACAGATTTTTGCATCTGTGACTGAAATTGCTCAGGAAAAGGATTTCGCATTCTTTTTGCTAAAGTCAGAGAGGCTGCTGGTTCACGCAGCATGAAACTGACTTGAACTCATTGAGAAAATCATCTACCAATTTCAAAATCTTCCCAACAAACAACTAACTCCTCCTCTCCACCCCACCTCCAGCGATTACTGCAAAGCAGTTGACTCAATCTGTCAAGTTTAGTATTTGTGAAACAACCAGTTTGTAAGAAGTTATTAGGGGATTC
Source organism: Cnemophilus loriae (assembly GCA_013397755.1). NCBI lineage: Eukaryota > Metazoa > Chordata > Aves > Passeriformes > Corvidae > Cnemophilus > Cnemophilus loriae. The sequence goes on along the minus strand of VZTF01003560.1, from coordinate 188,121 downwards.
TCAGGTACACCACACCCTGACTATCATGTCTGAAAGTCATTAGCCTGCAATGCTTTAAGCAAAATAGTGCAAACTGAAAACTGCAGAATACATAAGAATAAAACTGTAAAAAATAATTATCACATGCTGCTTAATGTTAGAATAGCCCTTCAATAAGTATAATTATAAGACTACTTCTTGTTTCATCTATGTTTAAATTATATTCATCTCACGGAGGGCATGTTCTAAGAAAATTTCCATTCACTCATGGAACTAAGTTTCATTGGCTTCAAAGTATTTATTTCCTCTCAACTATACCATTACTTTCATGAAACTGTCAACTGAATATGCTCAAATATTTAATTTTAGGCTGTACTAAAAAGAAATCTGTGAATAGGACATCTTCCCAACAGATATTTTAGCTGACAGCTAATGGAAAGTAAAATTATAGCTACAGTCTGATCCTCTGTCCTGCACCAAAGTCTTACAATAAATCTCACAGAAGGGTCACCTCCTTCAGTCCATCTCTAGGTAGAAAACATCAACAACACAGCTATCAACATGTCCCTGGCTATAATTTTGACAGTCAAGCCTCTAAAGTTTATCAAGATCCTGTTGAAATTGCAGTTAACAACATATAGAAATTTATGTCTCCACTACTTCAGTATCAAGAATTATCAATAAATTTCTATAAATACTTCTTTCTTTTAATTGGCATAAATAACGCTTATACTCCTTTACTGACATAATGTAAGTATGTATGGCTGCTCATGTACTTCAGGCACATTAAAATAAATTAAGTTTTATTTGCATGACTGTGAAAGGCTGGAGACTAAGTATACTATAATCAGTACAGTTAAACAGAAACATTCATGTTTTGTTCTTCATAGAGAAATAAAGCTCTGTTCTTTATTTATGTATTTCCTTAGAGCCCAGAATTCTTGGCAAATTAACAGCATTGGAATATCTTGTCCAGATGAGAGTACATTACTCAGTTCAATGGATTAAAAAAAAAAACCACAACAAACCAAACCAACCAAAAAACCTCAATGCCTCCATTAAAATCCATGTCAGCCTTAATTACCACTGGGAGTTTATTTATTTATATCGTTAGATATTCAGATATTTTTACTAGAAGCAGAATACACTTCTACTGCTAGAAATATTAGTGACTAAGAATGCTTACTGCAAATTCACTTTCAGGTTAACCAGAAATATTTTTTTTATTTCTTTCTGTTTAAATAGTGCAGTGAAATGACAAAGTGATATCAAAGTCCTTGTTCTACTTCCAATAAGGTCATAAATTATTTCAATAAGAAGGTGGGAAATGGTTTTCATTGAATGATGTTCTGATGTAACAAAAATATTTGTCATACAAAAAGCTCTACTGATCTCTTAGCAACTGTGAAAAATCAAAATACGGTCACAAATCCAGCACTGTATGATCGGTTTGCCTTCCACTTACTTGTGGACCCATCACAAATAATTACAAATGTTGATTTTTTTTGACAGTAGAGTTCAATTCAGATAAAGTCAGAAGCATCTTCAATGCTTATCTTGACACTTCTGCATAGAGCCCTTTTCTGGAAATCAGAAGGGAAAACTCAGGAGCTCCTAACAAGAGCTTTTCCATACACCTTTTGTTATTTGTGCCAGAAACAATCTGACAATGCTGTGTTTCAGTTTCTATCTAGTCTCTCAGAAATACAGCAAAGTTTTACATTCAAACAATAAAGGAAACTTTAGGATTAATAGTTAGGTACTGTAAATGTTTGTTTTTTACCCATGAAACATTGTTCTGTTTTGTTTTTAATGCTCTATCTTATTTTAAGCAGTGATTATAGAGTAGTAGAATTATGTAGCCTGGATGGGACCATTGTTCAAAGTGAGGACAAGGAGATCAGGTTATTCAGGTACTTGTCCAGTCAAGTTTAGCATATCTTTAATGTGGAGATTGCACACCACACTTGGAATCCCGTTCCACTATTTGATTGTTCTTTATTTATGTTTTTCTGACCAAGATTTCTCATGCACCAGCTGTACACCTTGTATTTCGCCATATTGCCATGCACCATTAAGAATCTATCTCCATCTTCTCTGTATTCTGTCACGTAATAGCTGAAGAGAGCAGTAAGACCTCTCTGCAGATTATCTTCTTAGGACTATACAAACCCAGCTCTCTCAACCTCTCCTCATTCATCATGCACTCCAATCCCCCTGACTATCTCATTAGCTCCTTGTTGAGTTTGCTCCAAGACATCAATGTCTTTTATGTAAATGTGGTGCTCAAACTGCACACAGTACTCCAGATGCAGTCTCACAAGTGTTTAATAGAAGAGGAGGTTTACTACCCTCAGCCTACTGGCTTCTTTCTTGCTAATATTCTGAAGAATGCACGTTGGCTTTCTTTGCTTGACTTTCTTTACCAAGACCTGCTCATGACCTTCTCTGCAAAGATGTTTTCTGCCCTGCTGGCACCAAGCCCATACTGCTGCATGGCAAATTATTCCAACCTAGATGCAAGACTCAGCATTCACCTTTGCTGAAATTCATGAACTTTCTGTCAGCTTGACCTTTTTCATGTCCTTTGTCATTAGATCCTCTGCCCCACTGAGCAAAGGGCCGAGTTTCCCTAGTCTGCCTTTTGCTGCCAATGTATTCACAAAAGCCAACCTTGTTTCTTTTATAGTTTTTGTTCCAACTGAGCTATTGCTTTCCTAACCTCACCTCTACACGCTCGGGCAATGCCTCAGTCGGAAATAACCAGGAAGCCCATCCCAGCTTCTACCTTCTGTGTATATTCTGGTTTTGCTTATCTTCAGTCAAGATTCTGCTGTTCACCCATGTGGGTCTTCTGCAATACCTGTGTGGCTTCTTCCTGCATACTGGCACAGACCACTCTAACTGATGACATTGACCTTAAAGGTCAACCAGCTCCCCGTGGCACTTTTGTTCTCCAGTTCAGACTCTTATGGGATCCTGCCAAGAAGATTCCTGAACAAGCCAAAGTTGTTTCTCCCCAACTTCATGTGATTCTATTTGCCTTGTTAATTTTTTTTTTCTAAATTTTAAACTTTACAGTCTTGTGGTCACTGCAGTTAAGGGACCTTCATATCTTTAGCCAGTTCTTCTCTTTTTTTGAGAATAACAGTTCTGCAGAACATCTGCCCTAATTGGCCTATTGATTACTTATGTCAACAAAACTGTCCTTAACACACAACAGGAATATCTTGCTTTGCTTGCACTCTTTCATGTTATGTTGCTCTTCCAGCAGATACCAAATTTCGTAAGATTTTCCATAATTTTTCCAGTCATGAGACTTCCTTAAGCTGGTCAGAGAATTTATCTACTGTCTCCGTTTGGGCATGCAGTTTGTAGCAGATGCCTTCCACTACTTAACTTAGGCTGGTCTGTGCCATGACCACTACTGATGTCATGGGACAGCTCTTTACTGGCTTGTAACTGCACCAAGATGAAGCTCTGTGTGATCAAGCCACTCCTTAGCACAGATGATTACAGTGACTGCTAAAGTAAAATGTCACAGTGCTCATTCGTTATGAAAAGAACTATTCTTGCACTAATTAACTTGCCTGAACCTCAAAGACTGTTCTAGCTTCCAAGCATTTTTGCAGTTCAAACAATTCATTTTAATCCTACAACTCTATGGGAACAGTAATCTCAGGTGCTGCGTTTTTTCCTTCTTTTTGATCCACAGATTAAATACCATGAAATCACATCTATTTTTTCTTGTCTGTCAGGAGATAAAAACACCAAATCTTTTAAACCTATTTCACATATAATGTGACAGCTAATATTTTACTCAGAGGTGTGATAGGGTTACACACAAGTGACGCATTTGTATCTACTTCTATGTACGACTAAAAGACACTGAACAATTAATTTCATCTAAATTGGTTTGCTAAATCCTACCGGGTATGTCACTTACCTGAATCAACTGGCTTTTTACAATTTTTTGTACCACTTTATTTTCTTTTATTCACTCACTCCTCTCAAGTGGCAGGCAGATGGTCAGCTAGAGAAATGAAAAAGATAGTGGAGGTTTAGTTTTGGTGTTTTGTTTTTTTTCAAATAAAATATTTTTCAGTATATATATAATTGGGATGACAACTTTGGATTTGCATAAAGCAAGGGAAAAAATAAAAGACAATCTAAACAGTAATAAATAAATGCCCCACTGTATCTTTATACTGTCTCATACACTGCACGTGCAGATATTCTCCTGTGAGAAGTGCACATAGATACTTTTTTTTCCAGCTTCTCTTTCATCCCCTTTCGCACATTAACTAAAAAATAATGATGCTTTTTATCATAGAAAAATGGGTTATCAAGATGCCAACTTTTGTTTTGATGCCTCAATTTTTTTCTAATTCTTTCAGAAGCTAAATACTGACAACCCAGAGCACTAAACTATCAGAGGTCAGCTTTGGGGAAAAAAAAAAAAAAAGAAAACTACTTTTAATTTGGTTTCTGAGTCTGGAGAGTATAATGAAATAATGTTTTAGATCTTTCTTGCATGCTAAAAGAAGAATCCTCCCGATTTTCTTTTTAAATTTAAGCTGGAATTCAAAAAAATTTTTTTGGTGCCAGAAACTGCAGCTTAAGAAAACACATATAACAGGGGAAGAAAGTATTGACGGAATGTTATTCTCTCACTTTCAGGAGGAGCTGACTAACCTCCAGGCCAAATGATTCTTCCAGAAATGATCTTTTAAAATAAAAGCAGGAGGAACTGAGTGACAGAATGGAAAAAGGACACAAAAGAGAAAAAATGTTTATATAAAGTGTATAAACACATCAGTTCTTCCTTTCTTCTCACAGTTGCCCCATATTTAATTTGCTCCTTATTCAGCTGTGCAGGCTGGAGCACATAGTCTCAGTCTTTGCTGTTTGCTTATATTCTGCCTTGGACGATCATGACCCCCTGCATGTGGATCTGTAGTTTGCTGCCATACAAACATCTGATCTGTGGACTGCACTTCGCAACTGGACAAAAGATAGTGAGCATGGCCACAGTTTTAACTCCACCCAAAATACATGTTTAGAATAGACAAGTCTACTCTGAATTCTAAATACAGAATAGGTGAACTCCATTAAGATCTACCCTGGGATTCTCCAGCACCTTCAGAGGCGTTGGTAGTGGATATAAGAAGCATGAAGATCACAGCTGAGGAAGCTGGATTGATTAAGTGGCAAGTGGGAACTAGGGAAAGAAGGATCACTACAAGTTAGCTCAAATAAGGCTAGAACTGTAACCAAGAATAAAAGAAAAATTATTTTGCATGCTCTTCAGTGCACTTTTACTGTATCCGCTAAAGACATAGCCATAAGAAAATCACCTCAGTCACTTTATTGAGTCCACAGATCATCCTGCCTATGTATAAATAACATAACTTGCCTGACTTTAAATGTTCAGCAGAAAGCAGTGTGCAATAGCAAGCTCACAGAAGGATATAAAATTATCTCACATATACATTATTTGTTGAAATACACTGATTTTTTTCAAATAATAAGGAAGCTCCTCAAATGCGAGATGCAAACTGTAACAACCATGCAGAGAGGTCAAATTATGTAGGCTTAGCCCTCTCTGTGTTTGTTTCTTTGGATTCACTCTAAATTACAGAAATAAAAATTAATAATTTATTGTACCTACACAAGAATACAAGTTCTCATTCACTAAGCTAGCATGCACTTCTTTGTGGTTTGCTTTATTTTGAAAAGGTTTATAAAATATTAACAAAGGCATCAAAAGAAAATATAAAAATACCAGTTTTATTTTTAGGTCTTTTATATACTCACTTGAACACTCCACAATAAATAAAGCATAATGCTAATCACGTTTTCCCTACTTAAAAAAGATCCACAGTGACTTGGGCATAATCACATCTGTATCGGTAAGAAAATTTTCTCATTCTTAAGGCTCCCCACTAAAGGAAATTTTAGTAACAATAGTGTTCAAGGCTTCTTTAAGAACAAATTTCACAATCTGCTTCTGTCATAATTCCAGAAACAAGGTATATGGAAAACAAGAAAATTCCTTCAAGAGATAATAATCAATTTTTTTGCTTTATTTTTTCCCCAGATTGTACTCTGTAACAGAAATAAATATTTATTTTGTCATCATGATATCTCTTTAACATCTAAGTCTGCATAACAGCAAAGCAAATAATCACGCTGCAGGACAACACCCGAAAATACAACAGCACACAAGATTCTGTTCATGTACTAAATCTAGCTCACGAAACTGAGTTCAAGACAAAACTATCCTCCGTCAGATAACCCGCCCCCTCTCTGAAGCTTTTATTATGTGCATTCAGCATATATAACTTCAATTTGTGTGACAGCTGCTGTGAAATGAGGTTATTACAGAAATATTCTCAAAAGGGTTGCTTTCGAGCAGGGAAAACAGTGGGGATTTTTTGCTCATTTGGACAAAGCAAAGTGCCTTGTGTATGAAACACTAATTCACCAAAGTTACAAAACATAGATATAAATAACTATTTGTTTGAATTAATGTCAATTACTTGAATGGGCTGAAAGAGTCCTTCAGATTTGGCTGTGCAGAACAGAAAACATCGAATCAAACTAAAATTGGAATCTCTCTGTACAAAACAGCACCTGTCTCTGTTGTAGATATTGTATATACACATAATATTGTATATACATGTTGTATATACACATAATAGTGGAAAACACAGAACTGGGGAAAGGTCATAACAGAAGGAAAAAGTGCACATTTTTCAATAAGCCACTTATTTATATCTGAATATGCACAAGTTTCTATTCATCTATGTGTATCCATGATATATTCTACATCAATTTTAATCAGGTTTTGCCATCGGACTGTATTTATATTCCTGCATATAAATAGCTTTTCTGTGCCTTAGAGTACTGTTCTCAGTGGTCTCTCTCTCATTTCTTCCATTCAGATAGAGCAGAAAATATATCGGCACTCTGCGTTTGAATTGGAGGGCTCAGTTACAGGAATATGTAATTGAATTACAAGATACACTTTTTTCCAGTTAATTCTGATAAAGTGGCTCAGTTGGGACTGCAGCAGTGTGTTTGATCTACTGTGAACCCTGCTGCACTTTTCACAACAGAAGATTCAGGACAGAGTTCCTCCTGCTTCCTCAGGAGCTGAGTCTTAAAATCAGAACCCTGGATCAAAAGTGGTTCCTTCCACTGAGATTCACCTCATGTCATTTAAAACCTGTCCTTTGTTAGTCATTTCAGGAAGCTGAATGAGCAACACAGATCCTTAACCAGCTTCAGTGACACTTTCTATGACGGTGTGGGAGTCATTACTGCAAAGGCAGCATGGTGTGAACACACTGAGGCACAAACCTCACACTTTAGTGCAGGGAAGACTTCCTGCGTTCTTTTCTCTCCATTAACACAAAACAATGACAGCTGTTTTTACACTGGTTTGAAAACTGAATGGCCTTTGAAATACTATTTATTATTACTACAACTTCACTTTTTTTTGCCCCTATGACTTGATTTAATTTAAGAGAATTAAAAACTCAGGATTCCTTTTATACAAGTATACATCAAGGTCCAGCAGAAAGAGGTCTTCCTTCTCCGCAGGCCATTTAAACAGTCCTTCACATGTGAAATGCAAATGGAATCAACAAATTCAAGCATAGGATCAGTCAGCATCTGACACTGTCTTTATGACAAAAGGATCAATATTAACCACATCCTATAAAAAACGTCTTTGATGACTTTGTGTGCTGAAGGGTTTGGGGTTTTTGATTTTTTGCTTCTTTAAATACCAAATCTGAAACACAATCAGATAGTCACATAGGCAGCATCTAAATCCTTTACCTTTCCCTGTTTACAAATATGCATGGCAGTTTGTCTACAGTCATATAAAAAAGTACAGAGAAGAAGAATGGAAAAATGGTAATAAAGAAGGGTCTGTGAGACTCAGGTTTCTACACAACATCGGTAAGCCTCTTCATGCCTCAAAATCAGAGAATAACAGAATGGATCAGGTTGGAAGGAAGCACAGTGGGTCATCAGATCCAACCTCACTACTCAAGCAGGGTCATCCTAGAGCACACAGCACAGACAGTTCTTGAATATCTCCATCATTTCCACAGTTTCTTGGATGGAGATGTGGAACTGCAAACTCTGGACAATCAATTAAGTAAAAATAGGGTAGACAGAATTCCTGTGATGATGCTGCCAACAGAGATCACAGAGACACCGAGGTGACAGCTGGGGTTTTTGATGGCTGTAATATAGGGGAAAAAAGTCCTTTTGGGACAGTTAGTTTACAGGGTATTTGTATGCCTAATAATTATGATTGGTATGATTTAAGAAGTATCTTCTTTAATCTTTTTTTTTTTTTTTTAAATACCCTGTAGCACCAAGGAACTATTTTTTTTCTATGAATATTATAATAAACATGTTATAAAAAGAGAAAAAATGAATTAATTTGAATTTTATGAGCTGGTGGAGAAAACCAGGAGTAAATGCTTTTCATATTGTAATCAGTTTGATTGGTATGACTGACTTCAATACAATTAAGTTAACATCCCTGTTTCCTGCAAGTTTTGTTGTTTTCTTCCTCCCTCAAACAAATTCTGAAGAAACAGCTCACAGCTTTTTAATAAATGGAGCAGAAAACACACATCAGAACAAAATAACTGACTTGGTTCATAAAATCCTTGATTCACTGGAGAAAAAAGGCATGCAGATAAGGAGGACTCCTTACTTTGTGCCAGTGATTGTGAAAGAAATTTTCATGTGAAATTCAGAAAATACAGTATAAGTGCAAATAGCCAGTGAAGTCCTACATATTTCATGGATATAAAAGGAACAATTTTTGAGATTTTGCACAGGTAAAATCTCCACTTTCTCTTTCAGTCATGTTCACACTTCCAGGTGGACTGAGGAGGGGCTAGGAACAGGAGGGAGGAAAAAGAAGAGTAAAACTCCTTATATGCAAAAACGCCCATGTGTTACACAGTTTATCAAGGTTCTAGGTTAAAGGAAACTGCTCCTGTGATGCCAGGAATCATGGCTGAATGTCCATTGGTCCCAGGAATTTTGGAAATTAATCTTGGTTGACAGATAAAAAGAAGTTATTTTGCAAGAAAAACTCAAACCCCACTAAAACCAAATGTTCTCTGCATATTAACTAAGAAGGCAACCTGCCTAGATGTTTTCTTCTATAATAGGTCCTGCAACTGCTTTATCACACTACGTGTGATTTTAAAAAAGAGGAAATGTTCAAAGAAGCTAACTCTAATGAGCTCAGAGCACTTGCATAAAACTGAACTGAGCAGATGGAATTTCAGTTCTTGGCTGAAGACAACATTTCAATTCAACTGTCCTGTGTTCTGCAAATGTTAGTCTATAATATTTACTCTTGTGGTCCCCTGAACTGCAAAGAAGGTAACTTAAAACATAACTCTGCATCCTACATAGAATGTTTGCACGCACACTTAAACACACACATTATATAAAAATAATGCATTACTTTTCACTTGTGTTGTACCTTTTCTTTTACTCTTATCTGCCTTGAAATATTTCTGATTCAATCTGAATTATAAGGACACAAAATCCAGAAGAGAAGCTCAAAACATTACTACATAAAACAGCAAAAGTACCTACCTTCCAAGACAAAAAACTGTTTCAATTTAAACTCCAATTCACCCTTTTGACTGCCTTATTCCTCGCTTACACATCAACATTATTCTAAAATTAAAGACTATGGTGTTTTAAAAAGAATAAAAGAATGAAAAAAAAAAAAAAAAGGGTGAGGAACGCACTTGTTTATATCATTGGCAGTTTTATCATTCCAGTATGTTGACCCCTGTCATATTCTCTAATAATAAAAAAAGATTTCAGCATTAAGTGGAGGCTGAAAAAAAAATTTTGCTTCCATACCTGTGAAACTCTGTAAAATTAAGGGATTTTAGTTTCGTCTTCATTTGGGCTGGATTCTTGATTTTTTCACCTTAGTTTTTTTCTTTTTTTTTCTTTTTTGTCATTACTAAGCATTCGCATGGAATACCATCACTCTTAATAGTCTTTAAATAAGCTAGTAATTTTTAAGGCTGTTTTACTAGTAATGAAATAAATTTTGTTCCATTCTATAATTTAGGATATTGAGGAGCAACGGCTTAAATAATCATGAAGAGTCATTGCCGAAGTAAATTCATGAGCAGAACCCTACGAATTTTGCCAAGGATAAAAGTAACTCCCTTCATATTCAAAAGAAAATTACAACAGAGAATAGGTCCCAAGTCACAAAACTCTTTCTGTTTTCTACTCACATAGCCATTGGCTGAATCAGGTCAGAGTGTTTTTGTTGTAGAATGCTTAAATTCTGTAGAAAATTGCTGTTGTATACATCTACGTTAGAATGTTACCTTCTTAATGTCGAATTATTTTTCCAAAATATTTGAAAATATATTTTAAGAGTCATATTTTAAACAAAAAAATCAATCATTTGGTTGTTTCAATGACTTGAAGCTATATTTTCCAGAAGTTTTCATTTTGTTCTAAAACAATATTTTCTCAAGTTTTGACCATCAAAAACAGAAAAAAAAGAAAAAAAAATACAAAAATTTTAGTACCACACATGAAAATTCAGAGTATAGCTTTGACAAAAGATAATAAAAAGAAGAAATCAGAAATATGAAATAACAAAAAAAAACCCCAAAAAAACCCAAACAATTTTCTATAATATTTCAAATCTCTTATGCTTGGAAACTCTTCCTCATTGAAGTCTTATAATACCAAGTAGTTCTTTTGCCACAGACTAGCAGCAAGGTTAAATTTATTTATTCAGTAACACACAAGAAAGTGAATTATTTTTCAAAATAAATAGTTGTATTCTATTAGACCATTGAAAGAGAAAAAAGGCAATACAATAATACAAGATGCGAAACATATACTCCATTGTAGAAAAAGTTCTTGCTGCAAAACAAAACTCTATTATTAGGAGATGAACAATCAAAGAAAAAAAAAAGACTATCTACCTACTTTGCTGTTTGTATGTGAAGCAAATATTTGACTGATACATTTAAACTTAGAAAAAGAAATTACATTCAAATATTTTTCCTATGAGAGCTGGGATGTAACATTATAAGACATTTTCTAATCATATTGTGGTTCTGATAAGAGATAAAATTGGCTTCCAAATGATGTAGCTGTAATTTTCTGTCAGGTTACAAGAAAACCCCTGCTTTTTCCATGTGTGACTCCAACACTGATGTTAGGCCCCTCTACGACAGCTTGGGATTTTGATGGTGATCAGAGCATCCTACCAGAACCCACACTGCTCCCTGCTCCAGAATAAGTGGCCAAGCTGGATAAGTGCCTAGAGCTTAAGGTATCTGTTTTCTATCTTCATGATTAGTGACAAGGCATAAATTGAATACTCAAAGGAGTGCAAATGTTCTCAGACCGATTCTTAGTATGCAAAAATCATCCTACTAAATTATCTTCTTGGCTGACATTGTGAAATGTGTGATCTGGCTCAAGTTACAGCTCTAGCTCTGCTTAAATGAATGCATCAACCTTCACAATGCTGTAGGAATGGAATTACAATCTTCTGTGATGGCTCTGAAGATAAAGTGTGTCAGTGTCACTGTGAGTCGTTTCATGCATAGGATGCAGAAAAGAACAAGGCATTTGTACAAAATACTCAGTTAATTGCAGAAAAAAATCCCACTCTCTAAAATACAACAGATTATTTAGTATATTTCTTGAGGAGGCAGATCAATTTTGCTGCTGTGATATGTTCCACATTTTCTCAAATAATAATTTTATAAAGGCATTATGCCTATTCCTACTCCCTCATTTTGATTTGGAAGGTAACACACCTGTACAAAGACATGAACTTCCTATGATATACTAAAAGTCATAGTAAATAATCAACTCAGATATGGATAAAATTATATTGCACAATGAAGGGTTCACTTACAGTACTAAATGCACAGCCCAAACTATAACTTTATTTAAACTTGAGAAAAGATGCAGAGCTAACATAACTCTTTCCAAATAAATATATACACTGAAAAACAAAACAAAACAAAAAAGAAAACAAAAACAAAAACAAACAAACAAAAAAACCCACCAAAGCAAGTAAAACTCTGGGAATTTTGGAGAACATGAAATGTCAGCTATTGTATGCAGATTTGTGGGTGAGAAGTCTTTACAAAAGCCTGAGAGAATGTGGTTAAAGTGATAACTACAAGGTATCCCCTCATATTTATGAAAAGATGTGATCTATAACATTAAAAAAAAAGCACACAGAAAAATATCCCCTTGTTGATATCTATCCTTCACTCAAAAGTTTCCACTGTCACTACAAGATACACCATGCAGATTACATTTTTGACTTAGTGTTAGCTTGGCTACTCTGTCATTCAGTAGAACAACAGTTAATTGATGACAGGGGCTTTTCAAAATTTGGTTGAAGTGTTACAAGCGAAGGCAGAGTAGTTGATGACCTTAAAAATGTAGCTAAAGCACTCCTTACACTTAATTCTCCTCATTTTTCTACGCTTGGTACCATTTCATGTAATACAGGACCAGTACCATAAACTCTCTTCTTGAATCTTCTTTCCTCTCACCTTCAGAATCAAGTACAATAAATCATGGAAGTAGGAATAATTTTCTTTTTCTACAGTCCTGATAGTATAACAAGAAGTACTCAGCAAATGCATCTATTTTGGAACACAAAAAAATACAATTTTTTATATGCATGGATTTTATACAAAACCGTGTTCATAGCATGTATTTAGGGCATGACAATCTCCCTTACTTTTTTTTTTTTTTACTAAATGGAAACTATTGAATTCGACCTGTCCAGTTAAACTCATGAGTTGCAATTACCTAAGACATACTGCAGGTAAACATTTGTTTTTATTGGTTGCATGAAAACTAAGTGGCATTTTCATTACATAATCCCTTCTGATTTTTTTTCTTCTTAATAAGAAAATTGGTCATAAATCACAATCATTCTGCAAGCTATGTTTTCTCACATGGCTGACAGATAGATCTTGCCTATTTCCTTGTTTCAGTATGTCTCATTTACTTATGCTGCACAATACAGACAGCATATCCACGACTATCCTTAAACTTATTTGTCAGAATACTAATTATTGTCATGTCCCGGAAACAAATACCCAACAAGACTAATACTCACACATATCCTCCTATCATATTCACTTGCTAAATCAGAAGTTTCTATTTGCCCCCTTTTTCTTACCCATTAAGACTTCAAAGTAGCTCTCGCTAATCTATCTTTAACATAGTGTGCAAGTACAAATCCAACGTCCATTTCTCACTTCCTGTAAAGGAATCAGTGCTACTGCTCAATCTGGTCAAGTAGACCTATAAGTTCTTTAAGAATGGCAAAGACAGAAAACTGGGAGCTTTATAATACTTTCAAATGATGAGGACGAAGAAATAGTCTAGGATTTGTGTAAATTACTTTGTTTTCTGAAGAACAAGGAAGAGTCTCATAAGAGCTATGGTGGCTACAGATACACAAACAATTTCTTGAGCAAGAGAAACACTTGCTTAAAACTCCTTTCCTATAACACCTTGCAGGCTATTGCAAATGTGCAGAGTAACCATGTCAATAGTCTAAATAACAGGAGCTTAAACTTTGTGAGGCATCAAGTTCAGCACTGTAGGATCCAGAAAGTATCTCCCCAGTAGATTCAAGTGAAAAGCTATTTTGATTAATGATAGCTTGTATTGGTTTGGCACTGCCTGTTTTTTTGTAGCAGGAGGCCACAAAGGTGTCTCCTGTGAGAAGCTGCTGGAAGTTTCTACCATGTCCATCAGAGCCAATGGCTGATGGCTCTGAAGATGGGCATGCTGCTGGCCAAGGCTGGGCCAATGAGAGAGGTTGGTAACGCCTCTGTGATTACATATTTAAGAAGAAAATCAAAACAACGACATAGGTTTTGGTTCTAGTCAGAGAAGAGGAGGAGGTGAGAACATGTGAGGGAAACAACATGGAGACACCAAGGTCAGTGGAGAAGGAGGAGGAGGAGGTGCTCTAGGTGCTGGAGCCGAGATTCCTCTGCAGGCCGTGGTGAAGATCATGGTGAANAGAAGTTCACGGAGAACTGTCTCCTGTGGGAGGGACCCCATGATCTCACAGGGGAAGGACTCCTCTCCCTGAGCAGCAGAAGAAAATCTTGGTGATGAACTGACCAAAACCCCCATGCCCTGTCTCCCTGCACTGTCCGTGTGAAGGAGGGAGGGGCTGGAGGGAAAAAGGTGTTTTAAGGGCTTATTTTACTTCTCATTATCCTCCTCTGATTCTGTTAGTACTAAATTCACTTTGCAACCTTAAGTTGAGCCTGTTTTGCCCTTGAAAAAGGTGCTTATCTCACTAATGAAGTGTTCATTAATTTTTTTTTTTCCCTCTCTGCAGCCCAGCCGTAGCAGGGCCGGATAAGTGAGCGACTCTCATGGGTGCCTGGCATTGGGCCAGTTTCAAACTGCGACATAGATGGATATCATTCTGAAAGATTGGGAAATCACACATACACAATAATCCCTAACAGCCATAATGGTGTTTTGTTTATAAATATATACTTAAATAAATATGAAAAGCACAGTCACAACAAGTTGTTTCAGGGGCCCTTACAAAGCAAACCTAAAATATAGTTTGCATAAGCCCATGTTCTTTCCTGAGACATAGAATATGAGGATTGAAAGCATGGCAAATCTACTACATCTAAATAATTTTCAATAGCCTTAAATGCATCTGGTAAACACATCAGCAGAGTGATAATGAGCCCTCTGGTAAAAGCTCAGTAAGTCAGTCAGACCCTACTGAGACAGATTGGAGCTTTCAGTTGAAATGTACCTACTACCAAGAATTCTGTTTATCTTATATCATTCTAACACTTGCATCATGTTTGGCAAGGCTATTTAATGTAAATCAACTCTTCAGGAGCCAAAACCACAACCAGTAAAAATCTATAACTATATGGGCAGCAATAGAGTTACACAGCCACTACCTCAGTATTTGTAAATCAAAGTTGTAATGAAAGACCTAAAAATTAATTTGAAGACATTGCTGTTGCTGCATCTGTAGCAAGAAGAAAAATATGGAGCAATACAGAGATTTGCTGAACAAATAAACTCATGGAAAGCCAAGTTCCTAAGGTAGGCCTGATAGAAAATATATTCTGTTCAATGCTTTGTACATAGAACTCATTGTTCTCTCTACAGCAGATGATCCCAATTGCAGAGGCTCTTCCATCTTGTCTCATGCAGTAAGCTCTTAAGGCATAAGGAGTAGCACTAATAGGCAATAGGCAAAAATTATGAACTACAGTATCTTTAGCCAACTATTTATCTCACAGAAAAAACTGAGGCATTGTTTATATTTTGGGAAAAAAACAAAGATACTCTGCGTGAACAGTATTTGTGCAAGGGGTATGGTAAGACTGACTTTGAGTCAGCAATGCCACTGATGGCCAAAAAGGCTCACTCCTGTCCGGGAGAGCATTAAGCATGGTAGAGCTGACCAGCCGAAAGAATGGATTGTCATGCTCTACTCTGTGCTGGCATGGCCTCACCTCAGCACTGTATGCAGTTCAGGACTCCACAATATCAAAATGATACAAAAATATCAGAATTTGTTCAAAGGAGGGCAACAAAGATGGTGAAAGGCCTAGACGGTATGACTTAAGAGACTAGGTGTACTCTCCTTAGAGAAGGGAAGACTGAGGGATGCCTCATCCCCCTCTTGTGAGGGGAAACAGAGAGGGATTTGATGATCTCTTCTCTCTGGCGTCCGGTGACAGGGTGCGAGGGAATGGCTTAAAGCTGCATCATGGAATGTTCAGATGGGATATTAGGAAAAAGTTCTTTACTGAGATCGTGGTCAAGCACTGGAACAAAGTCCCCAAGGGAATCAGTCATGGCCCCAGGCCTGTAAGTATTTAAGAAACAATTGGACAAAGCTCCTAGGTATGTGGTTTTTAGGCTGCCAGGAATACTTCCTGTTTAGAGTCAGGAGTTGGACTTGATGGTGTCTTCCAACTCAGGATATTTTCTGATTCTGTGAAATATAATGATTCTAAAACCTTATACTTTCTTTTGTAAAATGCCTCATGTTTTAGAGATAAAATTTTAGATAAAATTTTGTGCTCTTAAGACTTCAGGTTGTTTTTTTCCAGATACATTTTTTTACTGAATACTTTTGAAAAGAGTGTTATTTCACATGAGTAGAAAGCAAGATATTTTCATGTGGTAAAATATCTTAAGTATTTATGCAAACCTCCTGAATAACCAGTGTTGATACATTTGATTAGAATGGATGATTCAACAATTGCTGTTAAAATAATATTCTCAGATGCAAAAATGTTTTACCAATGTTTTTTTTTTGTTTATTTACCAAAACATACACTTCAGGATTAGAAAAGAAAGCAGGCAGGGGTTCTATTTCTATTCAGACAGAAGTTATATCATTATGCAAAGGTCTAGTTGGAGATTCTAATGAAAACCATTTTGACATTCTAATGAAAAACAATTCCCAAACCAGAGAAGTAAAATATATGATCACAAGGACGTTTTTTATTCAAGGTTTCAGCTCCCTCAAAAACAGACCACTTATGACCAAAGAAAGAAGTAAGTGTTGTTAAGTACAGTGAAATTCAAAATGGAAAAGTTTACAACTATTTACATACAAAATATACATCATCCTCACCTTCTGGTTCAGAGCAAGTGCTGGCTTATTGAAACTAGTTACAAAAGAATCAACACCAACCGGCCATTCACTGGAAAAATTTAAAATTTCATTACAGAGTGCTTCCTGGTTATATAATTTATGTACAAAATAATGCATAATCATGAAAGTTTACATTAAAGAGGAAACTTTTAAACTCCTATCCTAGCATGAAAGATAAATAAATAAATAAATAAAATGTAGTGTCAATCTTGATAAGATCACATTCATGAATATAGTGGTGGAATATGTTTCTAAGAATGTCAAAATTAACTAGGTCCTAAAGTCATGTTTTCAAAAAACAAGTAGCTTAATTACTCTGAATTATAATTTCAGAGCTTTAAATTTTTTCAAGATCTGATACTCTTCACTGTAAGAACAAATTCAGATTAATGCTTTGCAAATATTTATACACTAAAATAATCCTAAATCAATGTCTTTTATAGGACAAAATTCCAGCCCTTGGAGCCTGATTTTCTTCTATTTTTATCAATACTTCTGTTCAGGCATTAAAAAATAATATATCCACTTCTTACACAGTCTCATGCAAAATCTATTCATTTTTCATTCTCTGTCCAAAATGAGACAGTTTCAGAGCTTGATTCTGGTAACAGTCTTTCTTTACTTCTCAGCCAGTCTGTGAACCACAGTGTGGAGAGTCCCCCATCTTCTGCTTAAACATCATCTATCACTGCAGTGTTCAACATTTCACTGCTTAAACTGAGCTATCTGTAACTTCTGGGTTACCCACATTTGGTCTTTAGGAAGTGACTATCAGAAAAAGCTTTCCATTAGTATGGTTTGGTGACAGTGCTATGTGATGCACCCTATCAAGACATTGTTAAGTAACTCTTGCCTATATAAAACCAGAATATTTATAATTCATTGTATTGAACAGCACAACACCTTTTGTTTGTATCTAGGAAAAAAAGATTTTTTTTTTAAGAATAGCTCTGTAAATGATGTGTTTTAAATAGGTATTTGAATGCAAAATGATGTTTCACATGATGTAAGTAATGTTTCCCTAACATTTTCCATATGGTATTAAAATTCTTATTTTAACAGTCCATAAATTGTCATACTTTTGACAGATTCCTTCTCCTATGTCCACATTCACTCCCTTCACCTGGTGGTCAAATATTAAAGCTGTTCTATTTTGATCAATTTTGAGATTTGTTTTCTACGTTTAAAGCAGTTTTTCTTACTTTGTTCTCATACTGAGAGGTTCTAAGCATTTTACATATCTAGAATTTGATCTCAGTTATCAGTATTCAATTCAGAATTATATTTTACTTCAACTTCTGGATGATATTGTCTAATTCATTCAAATTGCAATTCTAAAAGTTGCTACATAGTAGTTTCAGCTACTTGTAATGTATAAGCACACTGTAAGAGAAGAAGAAAATAACCACAATAATACTCTAGAAGTTTCAATAAAGTCCAGTAAAGGAAGTAACAAAATCTACTTCCATATGTAGTAGGATAATTGAGGAATAAGTCTAGCATTTCGTGGAGGCACTCTGGTATAACGCTGAATAGCTTCTAGTCCAGGAATGAATAAGAAAGAAAACTCTTTTCACAATTTTTCACTGGTATATTAAAAAAATCCCCAAACACGCAAGATATTTATAAAATCATATTTTTACAGCAGGAATAGCAAAAAATGCATCATTTGAAGCCCTTTTTAATTGCCAGCCATCTTAACTTTGAAGACTGTCTGTTTGTGATGCAATTAGCACCTTGTTTCACAGCAGCGCTGGAAATACCAGAACTACACAGCTATATCATAATATATAGCTAAATCAAAAAAACTCAAGTATTTTCCTGATTGTGGGATATTTAGTAGAAGGTGTTATCACACAGCAATCTTTTCTCCTAGAAGCAGTATTTATTTTTGTAAAATTGATAGGATATTTTACATCTTTGAGGCTTCTAGCCATCTGTGAAACTTGGCAAGAACTGGCCAATGGTTTAAAAAGTTGTTAGCAGTGGAGGAGGGCAGGATAACAGACAGACATACAGACAGTATGTATTATTAGATTAGGTGTTAGACCATACCTGAATTAGACCATGTGTGTTAGCAGTGGTTTTATTTCTTGAGACTTTTCCATGTCTGTTAGGAATCATCTCCATATGCCAATAAAAAGTAATTTTAACTAAAATACAGACTGCATCTCTTGCATCGGAGTGTCATTGTATGTATGGTTCCCCTCCTTACAGAAGAAGCTCAAAATAAAAGCCGTGAAAGGAATCTAACTATTAAATTATCTCAGCTCAGGTATCAACCAAACATATGGAGCATTCAGCCACATTGGCTGAATCAAAATTAAGGTTAGCTCTTTTGGACTCATTCCCTTTACTGATACAACACCCTCCTGTGTACAGCTAACTACTGTCTGATCATTACAAGTGCAAAATGATCAGAGTATTGCTAAGAACTGCAATACTCAATGAGCACCAAGGATGTCTGGTACCTAAAGCAGTCTGTTACCTATCCAGTAAAGGACCTAATTATGATCTTTATTATGCACAAGCTGTCTAAGTGACATTTGAAGTGGGATTATCTAGGAAATATATATTCAGGTCCTTGCCAAGAAACAGGCTCTACTGGTAGAAGAAACATTGTCTGAAATTGTATTTCAATACTGCAAAATAGTCAAACAACTGATAATACTATGTGCCTCACTTTGTTCATTAACCAGTACAAACCTTATAAATTTTATACAGTTGTTTGAGCAATCAGCACACACTATTTCAAGTTATAATTACCCACTAGATATAAGAAGTTTCTCTGTTCCAGGCAGTTTAATTGGCTGAATAATGCTGGCTCTTTTGCATAGTGAGGATTCACAAAATTTCATCAAAAATACACTAAGACAAACTCTGTTGTTCTTTAATTTCCAGGACAAAATGTAAAAACATAGTATAAGGGGATTACCATTTTTCTATTTCTTGGGAGTAACATACAGAAACATATTGTACATACACGACACCGTATTACTTACATATAAAAAGACAGCATCTTTTTTTTTTTTTTTACTAAGAAGGAAATCATATAAATGGAATAATTTAAAAGTTATTAAGGAATAGGGAGGGGTTAAGTATGTAAGGTGCTCCTCATAATTCAAGTCTATATGAAGATGTAAAACTGAGTGACTTGGTATGCCCAATAGAAGTTAGTATTGAGAGAGCAAGAAAAAGAGGAAGAAAGACCATCTATGCTATATGGTCAGTCCAACAGTTCAGGTGCATAATCCCAATACAGATTTACACACACTCCTTTAGTCTAATAAACGTTTTATGAGCTATGGAAAAGAAAAAACAGTTTCATAAAAGAAAACGGGTTTTTAAAAGGTGTCAGGATATGCATCGCTTTCAAAATTTGTCAATACGAAGACGTGTTGAATCTCAAGATTTTGTAGGGGTTTAGGCAGCACTAGCTGTCAGGAATACTGACTTCAACTGGTATCTGGAAAAGACATTAAACTTCCCTCTCAAATGCCATTTCAACAATATTTTCTATCCACTTTCAGTGAGAAAACATTCTTTGAAATAAATACTGTACAGGGTCATACATAAAAAAAATTGCAGAAACAGCAACTACAGCAGAGCTCAGTTAATAAATTGGATGTTACTCACACTGTAAATGTTTTAAGTTTACACTTTCATTTTCCAGCTCTGAAAATTGACATAATTTGCAAACTTCATCCGCCAGAGAGCCTGTGGTGCAACTCTTTTCATATAGCAGTATTTGTCACAATCACAAGCTTTTCAGGCAAAAAGGAAACCCACCAACAAAACCAAACTCCAGTCTGCGTGACAAATAGCAGGATATTTCATGTGAAAAATCTTTTGCAAATCACTTCCTTCCTAGATCTGATGACTCACAGGACACAACACAAAACCCTTTTCCCAAGCACAGGGGACATAGCAAAAGGAGAATAGCAACTTTGAAAAGGTGCAAATTAAGTGTTTTCATTAAGATCTGCTCATCAGAAGTAGCACAGTACTAAATAGTAGCATAGATTCTGCATATCATTCAATACATACTCAGCGTCTTTTCATAACTCACCAGTCTCTTTTTGAAGGTAACCAATGATAGGACAAGAGGAAATAGGCTCAGGTTGCACTAAGGGTGGTTTAGACTAGATAGTAGGAAAAGGTCTTCACTGAAAGGGTCATCAGACATCTTAACAGGCTGTCCAGGGAAGTGGTGGAGTCGTCATCCCTGGAGGTATTACACAGACCCGTAGATGCGACATTCAGGGAGATGGTTTGGTAGTGGACTTGGCAGTGTTAGGGTAATGGTTGGACTCAATGATCTTGAAGGTCTTTTCCAAAACAAATGACACTTTGACCTTTCAAGCCTTTCTTTCAGAAGTTACACATGTACCGTCTGTGACCAGAGGCAACACAATGAAGAAATATTTTCTATTAAATAAAAACAAAAAAGCAAACAATTTTGCACCATCATCTCAGCTAATTCTCCCTTCCATGTACTACAAAATTCTGTAAGGTCTGTGTGAAGAGGCTAACTAATAGAGACACTTCTATTCTTGGATCAGTAAAAGGTAGCCTGTTCCTTTCCTTTCACTCAAATTTTCATTTTACTGCCATGCTAAGAATGGCACCCTAATGCACCATGCTGATAAATACATTTTATTTTCTGTTACTCCTGATTCCATTGGCAAACATTTGTTTTCCACACCAACTATGCAGGTGATTTAGTCTCACTCATAAATTTTCCTTCAAACACAGAAGAATTAGAATTTTGATTCATTTCATCTGTATGCTGTAATTATGACAACAATATCAAGGCCAAATGAAAGCCTTAAAAAGAGGAAATGAATGAAATTTTAAGCCTTCAATTGCATTTGTCGTCCTAGCAAAATAAAAACTAACCAATGATGCAATGTGTCACACAGAAATTAAATTATCAAGAAGCCACTATATGACTTTCTGTAAGTCATTTTGCAAAAGACATGTTGGAAACTTTCAGAGATCTTATTAGCAGTAATGTGGTTGTTTATGAATATTGACATTATAAGCCATTCAGTTATCTCAGTACTAGGAGGGTGTGAGATCAAATTACCTATAAACTTACTTAGACTGCAAAATTTTGCTAAGAATTTTGCATGAATTAATTCTAAGTGGTGTCTTTCACAGCTTTATAAAAGAAATTATCTTCTTTCTTAGCTCCATTAAAACATATTTACTGAGTTATGGACTCCACAGCATGAAAAATTTAACTGACTGAGTGAGTTCAAATTACTAACTATTGATTTATCTCGACTTTGAAAACATGGTGACATCTGTGGGCACACATTTCTAGCTTAGTAATATTTAAAGTGGCCCTGGAAAAGGAAAGAAAAAACCCTCTAATATCACATCCCTGTCACAGCTATGTCATTGCATTGCCAGTAATGTTGAATGAGGTGATCCTTTCTCTCTACAGAACACTGGTGTGACCACCCCTGGAGTCCTGGGTCCAGTTCTGGGCTCCCCAGTACAAGAGAGACATGGACATATTGGACAGAGTTCAACGAACGGCCAAGAACATGATGAAGGGACTGGAGCATCTCTCCCACAAGAAAAAGATGAGAGAACTGGAACTGTTCAGTTTAGAGAAGAAAATGCTCAGAGTGGATCTTATGAAGGAGTGTAAATATCTGAAGGAAAAGAATAAATAAGAGGGAAACAGACTATTCTCAGTGCTGTCCAGTGACAGGGCAAGAGGCAACAGGCACAAACTGAAAAACAGGAAATTCCAAATAACCACAAGAAAACACATCTTCACTGCAGTAAGGCAGGCTGTCCAGTGGGGTCATAAAGTCTTCTGTGGAAATATTCACCATGCAACTGGACATGTTCCTGGGCAAGATGCTGTAGCTGACCATGCTTGAGCTGGCGGAGCAGACTAGATGATCTCAAGAGGTCCTTTCCAACCCACATGATTCTTTGACTCCCTAAATTTAAAAGGTCTTCTATAAAATATATGTAAAGGTATTTCCAGGCAACCATACACACAACACCACACTAAGAATTATATTTAAATAGCAAATGCTCCAAAGAACTATAAGACACAGCAATTCCAACAAAGACTTTTTAATTTTAATTCCATCAGTGCATTACTTCTCTCAATTATGCATTGTGCATTATACTAACAAGGGTCTGTAGGTAGTATCAGACTGCAAACAATGTATAAAAGAAAATATTAATGGCCATAAGGTGAAATATAAAAAAAAAAAGTCTTGGTCAGTTTACCATCTGCCTGTGAATATTTAGAGGCAAAAGTGTATGAATGAAAGTTTTTACACTGTTTGAGTTTTCTAATTTTTGAAGAACATTTCTATATGTCTCTAAGCAATACTGATCCAATAATTACGAACATGCAGTATAGTAAAAGAGAACAGTCTTAAAATTTCTTCAGTATTATCAGAATCCAGGTGAGATTTCTCCAAGCTTTGTTGGCACATTGCAGAAGTCTTTCAAGCCTCATAGACAAGGTTTTAGAAGTATACTTCTGCACAATACTTAACTGTACCACAGATAAAGATAGCATCAACAACAGCTCCTTACTGTGAGCTCCAGGCAATTAATTAGCTTGTTGTCTTTTGTATAATTAGCCTGTTAGACATTACAGAGCAGTTGCACGAAGACTGATGTATACTATCCCAGCCTAACGGAAAAGGGATAACCATTCTGATAAACCTGACTCTTCAGACAAAAAACATTCCTGAGGTAAAATAAAGCCTGTAGCCCCAAGGAATCCGTACATTTGAGAGTTTCACGTAAAATTCTCCCTGTATAATCTCCTAGATTTCAGGCTCACACTTGCAGCTCTACTCCTACTTCTCTAGAGGAGGACCTAGATTTCATTTTGATCAGGTGACTATAAAATCCGATCTATAGTTTAGGCAGTAAGAGTAAGTGATACAACAAAAGAGAACAACATTTAAAATAAAGTGGGCGAACAGTGAAGATGGTGAGAATTGTGGCTAGATATGTCTGAGATCTTTTGTGAGTAAACAAACTTTTTTTAGCATAAACATGTCTCTGTAAACTGACATTTCCATATATGAAATTCCATGCAGTCATTGATATAATTTAACACTCTTTTCATGGTACCAGTCAACAAGGACAAGAGGTTCAGAAGTTGACTCAAGATTCTATGCAATTTTTTTACTGTTGAACTGGATAAATCTAATAATCTCAGGCATTTCTGATCACGAACATACCCATTGTTTTTCAATTACAGTTTTACTAGACAGGAGGGATAAAAATATTCACATAATTGCCATAACTACACTTTCAAGCATGTGAATCTATAATTAAAGCTTTATGTTTCTGCAGTTTTATTATAAAGCCACTTCAAACATGAGCAAGTTTTCCTCTTTGGCGGGGGAAATGAATAAATCAAGTAAAACAGACAACTTACTTAGGTTAGCACTTCTACCCACACTTGCACAAAGGCCACTTGCTGAATTATCAGAGTAGCGCAAGTTATGTGCTTATTTTCTGTCTTTTTATGTGTACGCAAACACAGCATCTCAGACACCATTTTGTGGCAAAAACAGATAAAGGATGACATGAAGTGTCAACACCTTTCCATATGGTATTTACCAAAAAAAGATATGCTTTATATATATGGAAAATACATCACATATACAAAGACTAGATTGTTCTTCGGCACCAGCAATCAATGGGGCTGAGAAAATCTGTGCACTTTACATGTCTGCCATCCTAATCAGTAGTAAGTAAAAGATCTTGCTGACAACATATACGATAACTGGACAACGAGAAGAATGCAAACTGTATTAAAAAAATAAAAGTTTTAAGGCGTAATAAAATGCGCTTCAGAAGCCAAAACAAGTAAACAAAGGTAGAGTGATTAACAGAGATGGCTTTGAACATTGGATATAGACTGCATCATTTTGCACAAACTGGCCTCAAAGCACAAAGTTCCAATCTTAGTTTGTACATTAAAATATACTTTTTTTTTAATCTTACTGTTTGTCTAAACCCAAAAACATACTGTTTGCAACTTTAAAAAAAACCAGGTTTCAGATATATGAACACATCATTGCACTTTTGAGAAGACATAGTCAGTTGCGAAACTGTTAATGTGTTCTACAAGTTAGGAAAGAACGTACTAACAAACCACGTAAGTGGTTAAAAGGCAACAGATTGAATTTAGATAGACATCATTTCCAAATGTCGACTAGTAAATCACCTCATGATATAATATGTTTTTCACTCAGAAAATGAAAGCAAGGTGCACTTTTGAAATGTCTGTCTTTGGCTGTACAGCATGTAATTCGAAATAACTGTATTTATGACCTATGTTCAAGCAGAGAGGTAGAAAACATCATAAACCATCACAATTCACAGTAGTATGTACCAAACATCCTAATAACTTCATTATATAAATTCTGACTGCTTTTCTTTCAACATTCTGTTCATTTACGTGATGGAGTAAATCCATGCAATGAACAAACACCGCATAAGATTACAGAAGTGTTGACATATGCTACTGAATTGCATCACAGCTGCGTGACACCAACACCTGAGAGTGCTGAGCTAGGTGCTTGCCTCCTATATCTCATGCTCATCAGAAAAAAATATATATCAGTCAGTTTTACCCTTGCTTTCATACAATGGAAAAAATCTATCCAAAATAAAAAAATTTGTAAGAATGTCCACAGCCAACATAACTCATAATTGGTCTTTAGCCCGTAAGTTAAGATCTACCGACAATATAGCTATGACATAAAATGCACCTCTGATTTGCAGATCAAAATATTGCATTCTATAGTAAAAGGTGAAATCCCTTATTTAGACAAATCTAACACATTTAGTATTAAATTAGCCTTATCATCCTAATGAGAAATTTTCTAAATTTTTAAAACAGTGGCCAGTGCTAGTTATTCAAAAATATAATTCGAGCACTTTTGAAAAAGATAATCAAATGGTTGGGCTAAATCTCCCAGTTCTAGATTCTTTCTAACACATTTCTAAAAATGTCAATGGTCTGACTAACCAGCACAATAAAGGAGGAGATATTTAAATGAAGAATTATCCTTGTAATGGTGAAATGTGTAATCAGACCATTTATCATTAATAGAAAATATTTATTACTTTTTTTTTTAAACCGTTAAGAGATATTTGGGGGACTTTTTTGTGGTTTTACTTTTGTTAAACACAAGAAGCATTTCACGGAGTTACGAGAAAGTAAATCATACACTGGTATTTCCCCTGGAAGTGCCTTGCAGAGCAAGTCTTAAGGCCCACTCTTAGACTGTAACTGAAATACTAAAATGTCATACCAAAATTTTATTTCCTCTGACATAGAGTGTTTATGATAAAACAAAAATAAATCAGAAATATAATGCAGCCAAACCGTGAAATAATTACTGAATTTAAAATAC
Source organism: Cnemophilus loriae (assembly GCA_013397755.1). Classification (NCBI taxonomy): domain Eukaryota; kingdom Metazoa; phylum Chordata; class Aves; order Passeriformes; family Corvidae; genus Cnemophilus; species Cnemophilus loriae. The sequence goes on along the minus strand of VZTF01003560.1, from coordinate 161,970 downwards.
TATGAAAAGAATTCTTCCATGTAATAAATTGCTTTTATGCAGCAGTGACAGAATATATCAAGGTTCATTTTTCTCCCTTTCTTTTTTTGATTACTTTGCTGCTCTTACTGACACAGTATAATACAGAATATATTAATGACATAACCAAGAAAAAATTTCTAGATTATTAGTTACTTTCAGATTTTGAGACATACTTCTCTTTTTTCGCTCCTCACACAGCATTAAGTTTCAAGAATTTGAGAAGTTTGAATTTCCTTCAGTGCTAACCTTAATCAAGACATCTGCTTTTCTTCAAAATATCCTATTTCACGAGACCAGTGAAATGTACCCAAGACAACCTATGTCCTAATACAATGAGTCACATTCCTTTTTCTTGTCCACTTTGACCAAAAAATTAAGACGATGGAAGTGGATATTTGTTTAAACATTCAAAGACTCTACAAAAATGCAAAAACCTCTTCCTATGTCCTGAATACTTATATATGTTGTTGCATGTTTTGCATATACTTAGGTAACCTCTTAACAATCACTGGAAGACTTTTTTCCCCTGCTAATGTTTTCATACAAGTTCTGAAAGCAGTCTACATGAAGTCTTTTACCTTTGAAAGCTCTAGAGACATCCCTTCTTGTGGTAATCTGCAATCCTGAGCCCGGGCAACATACTAGACTAATCCAGTTTCTTCTTTTTTGGTTTTACTTTTTGAAATAAAATCAAAACACAACAAAAACCAACAAACCACTAACAATAAAACTAATTATAAACGTTGTACTTGTAAAAGAAAAAATGCTTAACCTGTTTATGCCAAGGCTAAATCTGAACTACAGCTGACTTGCTTTAGGCTCTTCTTACATTGCTGGTTGTATTTCTCAGACAAAACCCTGTCACTGAAAAGCACTGCTAGTTTTCACAGCCAAACTGTATTTTGGACTTAGGTCCAACAGACTTAATTTCTTTCCCTTTCAATATGTGCTCTTGAAAATGGCTTCTAACTTATCCAGAAGACATGCTTGACATCTTGACATTTTTCACTCTTTGGCATTCCTTTAAGCATTGTTTCACCTCTTCAGATGTAACTTTGTTAGACAAGGTTATCCTACAATAATAATCAGCCACTTCACGATTTGTGATAATAGAAAAAGCAAAGTCTTTCTTCTTAAAGATATAACAACAAAAAGATCTCCCACGGAGGAAAAAAAAGAAAGAAACACAAGTTTTAGTTGCTAAACCACCTATAGTCAAGGAGCCATCCATTTGAGAAGAAAATATGACCTTCCACTCTGTGTGCCTTTTATCTTGGTCATGCTTTGTGGGTATTTTTATAGATCTAACGACTGAACCTTTCCATTTCATGTCAACTGTGTCACATATATTGAAAGAAAAGAAGCTACAACATTGAGTCTTAGATGCTCTTTTAGCCTTTGCCACCTACTCGCCAGCAGGTTATCCAATTCTGATTCTCTGCAGGTTTATCTGGATGTCCAGCATTACAGACTGAGTTATTCCACCACTGGAACAGAATTAGACACACTACATAAAGTTAAGAGTCCATGAAAGTAGAGATCAATGCCTAGATCTTTCTCTCTTTATGATTTTCGGTAAGTCTGTAACACTAGACAAGTATGATCAGTAATCACTTTTATAAAGGAAATGTCTTAGATCTCTGGTAGGAAACTAAATTTGATCTGTATAGTAAACTTGGTGTGATTACAGTGATTGTAAAATATTTGTGTTCTGAAAAAGTGTAACCTGAGAGCCAAGATAAACATTGCGGTAGCTAACTAAGGCAAAAAACAGATCTGAGCCAGGAAAGAAATCTCCTGTGATTTTATCAACTTCAACCAGTACCTGTATCTACTGTTAAAATAAATGAAAGTGTAACAGTCTCTCAAAAGTGCACTTTTTCAGGCCATAACCATTTTTTTTCTTTTCTTTAATAACTAGACTGGTACATCTAGCTACAAAAACTTTTTCATTATTTAATAGGTCAGCTCTAGACCCTTCAGAACATGGGAACTATGCCTATAAATATAGTGAATGTAATTTAAAGGATTCTTATAATTGTCAAAAATAACAACAATATGGTGAGATAAAGACACTACAGCACCTGTGTCTTTCCACATATTATTTTGTGAGAGTTTATCAGAAAGTCATCCTTCATATGAGCACAGACCACCACACAGACACATACGAGCATACGTCCACCTAGGTTTATACCACCTTTTATCTTCCAAAATAAGCCTGAATTTCTGAAAGACATACCAAAGAACATTTAGCTGTATTGCCACCACAACGGCAGTGGAAGCAACCATGATCAATGCCTCATAACTTCCAGGGTAATATCTGACTAGAATTTTTTTTGAGGAGAAAAAAAAATAAATCTTTAGACTCAAAGAAAATTATATCAACTGCACTGTGACCTACAGATGCAACAATGACTTTTGAAAGCAATGATGCAGAATTTCAGGTAACACCAGGAACTACTGGAAAGAGTTAAAATAAAATTCCAAAGAGAGATTTCTGCACATGTTCACACGCTATTTCCAAGTTACATTCTATGCAGCTGTTTTGACTTCATTGATGTTGCATCAGGAATTAATCAGCAAAATTTCTGGCTCATTATCTTCAGGAGTTAATTTTTGCGAGACATGTTCATTAAGCAGGGTTCATTCTTCAGTTCTCTAAATTTATTTAAAATAAAAACTAATCACATATTGAGGTATCACTACCCACTTGCTCATGGGATAAAAATATAATGTTACAGGGAAGAAAACTTTCGTTTGGGTCTAATCACAGCAAGACAAAAAGCAAAAAAGGAAATCTAGAAAGAAATATTTTTATCACCAAATCTGTGACATATTTTGCCTGTTTTCCACCCATCTTTTCACACTTCTAGAACTACACAGTTGTTACCAGCTTTCTTTTTGGCTGACAGTGAGTTAAGTCAAAAAGCAAAAAGTTACCATCCACAACGTGCCCCAGCTGCTCATTAGCATGTTTCTTCTTGTGGTATTGCTGCTCCTCAGGTCCACTAGCTTAACTTCAGGCACAGCCAGTGCTGGTGGCAGCCAAAATGTTTAGTGTCAGATTAAACTTTGCTTTTAAGTGCAGGATATTTGACAGAAACACGGTAAGGAGAGGCTACAAATGCAATTCTACTGTCAGACAGGTGGCTATAATAATTTCTGGCAGGATGTAGTGAAGAGCAGCCGAGGTATGCTCAGAGCTGTAATCTTTCCACCAAGCTCAGTAGCAACCAAATCAGCATTTCATACCACAGCCTCAAACTTTTGGAGACAGATGAGAGAAAGAAGTGGCAGATTACCACAGACACAACAGATCTTTCTCTTAGAGATTGTCTTTAACAAAGAGAGATTGGCTTTAACAAAAAACCTCTGTCTTGTGGAACTAAATAATGAGAACAAAACTCCTCAGTTTTCTATGCTAGCTTGCATTTATGGAATAACCAAAAGCAGTAAAAATACAAAACCATGAGAATTCTCACAAGATGTGGCAGCATGTAATAAAACTATATCCTTACAAGATAAGATTTTTTCCAAGACTGGCTACATTCATACAATGCTACAGGAAGTAGCTGATGTGAAGTGTTTACTGAACCCAGCAGCATATAAAATTCACTGTGCAATTCTTCCCCTTCCTTGGTCACCTTATGGTTGCAACAGCCAGCTCCAAAGCTTATGTGCTGGATACATGTAAACTCTGTCTCTAGGAGCCCATTTGTTGCCAAGTCTCACAGATCCTGTGGTAAAAGTTAGGCAGTCGTTCAGTCCCTTTGGATATTTATCTAACCAAGACTGATCATTAAACACAAGTAAATGTTGACTGCTACAAAAGCTAAAAATTGCTCTCTAGCAAAAAAGGAAACAGTGAATTCACCACTTTCTTGAGCTCCAGACCCAAGGTCTAGCCAAAAGTATGTGCTTCTCCTCTCTGCTTACTTAAAATAAAATTTATTCTCTGCTCATTTCACAACGCCTAGAAACAAAAAAGGAGATCTTACTGAGATAGCATTGGAAATATTCATTTAACATAGTCACTTTCCAGAAACTGGATTGGGAGTTGTTTGTAGTCCTGGTTCTGTATAAGAGATCATAAATTTCAGATGGATATCAAAGACCCTTGCAAAGCAATGTTACTGTGATGTTAATTCAGTATTTTTAACCCTTCAAGTTAGATAAAAGACAGGCTGTTATTAATTAACACCAGAGAGATACCATGTTTCCTTTCTCCATGGTCAGCAGTCTGTAATAAGCTCAAAAAATGACACACTGCTTCCATGGAAAAGAAAGAAAAAGTGAGAATGAAGTTCTCACTTTTATAATTTCTGTCTGGGTAGAATGCATTCTGATTTCTATGCTGGGAAGAAAACAAAAATCTAAATTACCTTTCCCATTCAAAAAAGTAGAAAAGAAGTTAGGTGTTTCTAAGAGGCACTACAACAGCAAAAATGATATAGTATATGTGCTGCTTCCAAGAAATAGAAACATTTGATTATTTTGAAGTAGCTGGCCAGAGCTGGAAGTTGAACTCAATTATGATTCTATCAGGTGCCAGCTAATACATTCAATAGTATTTGAGAGAAGATGAAATATAGTAGTCCATGCAAATCAGAATGGAAAGGCCTCTCACTAAGCTGATACTAAGCTGCACCTTGCCCATGAATAGGTCGTGCATTCAAGATAAAAAAATCTAATTCACTACAACTAAAGGATAAAATCGACTTAGCAGAATAATATAAAAATAATTTTGTTTCAAAAACACACTCCTGCAGAACTTTAAGCAGACAAACATATCACATGGTATTATTCTCTTTGTAAAAGGTCACAAATAATTAAAAAGATGGTATTAATGCAATGTCTGCATTGTTTTCTATGTCCATCTGCAAGAGACTGATTTTCTCCACGCTATTTAGCATATGCTGGAAGAGATAATAATAAGGTTGTTTGAGATTTCTCCAAAGGTTGCACAATGCACTACACATGTAACATTTATTTAGGATTATCAAAAGCTGCAGTGAAAATCAGGAAATTATTAAACATATACAGAAATGAAGCAGTAGAGTTGGTCCTTTAGGGCGGTCGATGCTTCCTTATGTTTAATGCCAGCTAGGCCCCAACCCACTAAGAAAAGGACTATAGATTAGTATTTTCTGACAGGCCATGCTGTAAATTAACGCTCTTAATTGTACTGGCATGGTGCTCGAGGGGAAAAACTAATTCTAAACTCAGAGAAATCAGAAGGACTTTAATTCTGCTCTACTAAGCAAGAGGGTTATCTTAGAAATTAAGGAAATATATTAAGCACAAAAAGATGATGTTTCTGTCATCATTATTTTCTAGAATGATCTGTTGTCCACCTGAGAAATTTTGTTTCATGAGCTTAAACTTCTTTCCTTCAGATACTATTCTAGTGCCAAACAAGTCTTTGGTCCCCCGGCCATTACTGTTTTTTCTGTATCTTACCCCAAGATTACATAAATATTTAGTTTCACCTTCACAGGTTCATCTTTTCCTTTGGCCTTAAAGATGTAAAACTCTATAAACCAATTCTGCCCTTGTCATTTTGACAAACAAGTTACTTATCATTCTTGTTCTCCAAGTCTTAAATTTTTCCATTCACTTATGCTCTTACCTCTCCACAAATACTCTTACCTCTCTCAAAACTATATATTTTTGGAAGAAGGGTACTTGATTTAGTAACCAGCGCACATGAAAAAAGTATCCCTTAAAAATGGGTCTATCTCTCAAACCTGGTTTCTCCAGTTACTGAAGTTCGAAGTGGATGTTCATATCCAAAATGACTAGAAATGAGCACTTAATAGATGCAATACATTCCCAAGTCAGCAAAATATAGTGCTGAAGATTTAGAACTGAATTTATCCCTGTGAAATCACCACAAAGCTACACAGAATTCTACAGATTGTTATTTCTAAAAAATAGCAAATGATAAAGTCAACACTTACTGCAAATAGGACTGCAGAGTGAGCAATAAGAATGAAAATGTATGTTGAAAGTACTTTTGGAGATCAAAAAGTCCAGATTCCTCTCCAAGCCATGGCTACCTTCTAAGTTTTATTGGGTTGCTTTTGGGCCATGTCCAGATGAATTTTAAAAACCTCTGGGTCTGGAGGTCTGTCTTTAAGCGACTTATCCCAGTGCTTAATCTTGCTCCCTGTGAAAAGTTACCTGTTCAAATCCAGCAGGAGTTTCCTTCACTGACACTTGTGGCCACTGTCCCCTGCCCTGTCACTGTGCACCTCCCAGGGGAGCCTGGCTCTGACTCATCTGCTGCTGCAACTAGCTCCCTGCAGTGCCCTTTCTCTTGTCTCCTGACAATACATCCTCCAGAACCTCAAGGCCTCCCACTCATCACTATATTTTCTTGACCTCCTTCTTGTTTTGGAGCATGGCAAATTGGGCACAACTGTTCCACTGCAATGGAAGAGGACTATTCCATGCCCCAACCTTGCTGCTGTGCCTGCCCTTCCATTCTGTAAGGGCACTTTTCACTCGTAATTCATGGCCCACCAGATCCCCATGTCCTTTTCCACGTGACTGTTGGCAGCTGGGTTGCATCACTGCACTGGGTAATCCCATATTAGATGCAGGACTTCTGCTGAGCTGTCTGTGTGAAGCATATTTATACAGAGTTTTGAGAGATATTCCCATCCTAAGAAACTCTAGCCTAAACTCGGTGAGACAAGTAGATGAGACAGGATAAAAAATAACCGTTCAAGAAAGACAAGTCATTAAAAAGAAGGCCAGTTTAAAGTTTTGAGAGAGATTCAGAGGGACCATGAATTCAGGAGCTTCTGTTCAAAGTGTGGGAGACAGATAATTGAGAGACTCAAATGCAGGAATGGGTGATAGAAATAAATAAAGCAATAGTATTAGTGGGCTACCTGACTGTAAGGCATAAGAATAAAAGAATGATTGAAAGCAAAATAAGATTATGTACAACCTTAGGCCTGCCACTCATCTCTTCATTCATTTATTTCTTTTTTTACTTCTGAGATTCCAATTAGGCAACATCAAAGACACAACAAGCCACTTTAGGTATAAAAAGGTCTTCAAAAGGAAAAGTAGTACTGCAGTCTGTCTGTACTATCTGACAAGGAAGAGTTCAATAAACCTCTACCGCACTTGAACAATGAGGAGTGAAAAGTATAACCCTAAAATATAAGTGATGGAGAGAAATAAGCATGTGCCTGAAAGGAAATCTCAAATTCATCATCCTATGCTTTCAAAGACAAACTTTAAACAAAATGGAGGGAGCTGAAAATACCTATTCATTTTGCTTGTGAGAAAAACCAATCTCTCATGCCTTTAGGCAGTACAGAATTATGTGGTCTTTTGAACTGAAAAAGTGCAAACTGTAGAGGATCAGACTGAATAAACGTTAAGATACCAGTTTCACAGGGCCTTTGGGAATCTACTCAATAACAATATTTTTGAGATGTCACACACAGGAATGGTGTATTGGTTTTAGTTATTTACAACTTGCAGAGTAACCAAATAAAAATGAAAGGATGTGTTTATGCAACTAGGAACAGAACCAAAGACAAAGGAAATATCTGCCTGGGAACATGTAATACATAGAAAAAGATCCATCATTTTAAAGTAAATTGTAAAGAAAGAAGTTCAAACAAACAAGCAAAGAAAAAAAACCACAAACCACTCAAAAAAACCCCACACCAAACTTGTTTGTAGCCTTGATACACTGATAACTTTCAACTGGGCTATGCTATCAGAAATACTAAGTGGAAAAACATGAATCTGTTTCAAATGTTGAAAAGTTAGTCTGGTTAGTAGGGGTCTTTCCCCCAGTTTATGTAAAGATTTGACATGCAGAATTCATTTAGTCCTTATAGCAAGAAGAAACCTTCTTATCACAAAAAAGGCAGACACTAGTGACTGGATAAGGAACAGATTCCTAAATCTGTGCAGTTTATTCCAGCTCTACTGTTATAGCTGTTGCAGAGAGGACAAGAGTTGTATCCTTCATCCAAAAATGAGATGTATACTTCTGAAGAAGGCTTTTTGAATAAGTCCTCATCAACATCTCTTTTGCAAAGACCTGCCTTCCTGAAGCCAAATTTTTGGTGCACTTTATTCAGGCTACAAGAATGGTGGCAGCTGTGCAGAAGCCCTTTGGTCTCTATGATGGGAAGGTTAATGCCAACAGAATCCACCTCCATTGCAGAAGTTCTTTCTCTGCTATTAAGCAGAAGTGTCAATAAAAAGCTGAGGCCCTTGGCTGAAGATCTCAGTATATCTCAAGGTTGAGATCTAACTCAATATGCAAATATACTTTGCCCTGGTGAGCCAAAATTGAGCAGACGATAGGTATAATTTGCAATATCTATGATACAGCTATAATATCATAAAAAGTATTTACAAACCCTGATTATTTGGTCTAAGCCTGTAATCCTCTTTAGAAGTAAGATATCTACTGCATAAATAGCTTCTTGAGGGGGAAAAAAATCAACTTCTTTATGTGGCAACCTCTAAAACTAACTACATCTTCTTGTGAAAAGAAAGAGATAAGAAGGCATAAAGGAGCTGACTCTAATTGACACCTTTCCTACAATAATCTGGAACAATACTTCAAGAAGAGCAAAAAACAGGTTTAGTCATGCCCTTCTTTTCTTGTATCATATGCCAAAAAAAGGTTTCAATCTCTTTCTTAAATGACATACTTTTACTTCCTTATTGAATTCTTTATTTCATCTCTTCTATCCTTTACTTTCTACCTTTTTTAATCAATTGCTAAAATTGGTCAGCAGAATTGCACATCAGGTACACAACACTCCCTTTTATTGGCATGAGATACATGGGAGACAGGAGCTTAAAAGGCCAGTCAATTACATGCAGTCCGTAAGCTATCATTTCCTGCAGACAATGTATGTTCACAGTTACAGCAGGAATGAGGCCAAATTTGATTTAAACTAAGCATTTGAAGTTCCTTGTTTCTGCAATATTCAAAGTCCATCTTTGTTCCAAATATAATGTTCTCTAATATCAGGATTCTACAAATATGGAGCAAAGAACTTGGACCTTTAATGTAGCTACAGCTAAAATAAAGACAGAAGTGAAAATATAGAGTGGGCAGTAACGAAAAAGTCATAAAAAAGTGTAAAGACATAAGGGAAAAAGTGGGGAACTGTGAAGACAAGAACTCAGCAGGAATAACAACTGCCCCATCCTCAGATGCCATGGAGGTTCATAATCATGTACCTGAGTGGTAGCTGTCTGGTGTTCAAGAACTCAGCAGGACCTCACTTTGGAGTAATCAGGCAATATAACATTCTGCCTGGGAGTAGGTTACCTATCTACTGTTTCTATCAGAAAATAAATAATTGCTGTGTACTCATGAATTCAGTAAATTCCTGCTTGCAAGTCTCTGGGGGTGGTAAAAGATGTTCAAATAAAAGTGACACAGTAGAGAAAGAGTGCAGAAAGGAAAAGGAAAGAATGGTTTGATTAAAGAGTTATCTATCAGTTTGAATTTACTAATACTGCAGTTTTTAGAATATGAAAATGTAGTTGGCCTTCAGGTTTTGCAAAAGATAAACAACTTTGCCAGTTCAGAAAATCAGTTCGTATTTTTAAGTCTCAAGGTTTATAAAACAGTATTTTTCAAATGGCTGCCTCATTTTGAATCTGACTTTTGTGGCAACACCATGAAAGAATAGAGAAGAGCAAAGTGTTTCCTTTAGGGCTAACACTGTATGTGGACATTACAGAAATGTCATTATAAAAAGCTTTGGTGTCACAGCAAGATCACCAGCAACCTACAAAGATTGACTAGACAGACTGACAGGCTGAAGACCTTATCTACAAGTCAATTTGTATGACATTCTTTTTCCAGTTCTCATTTTCCTGAATACAGTGTTCTTGCCAGAACGTTGACAATCTTCAGAAGACAAAAAGCAATTCTTTATTGGTGTGCCTCTAATTAGTTTGCAGATGCCATAAACCTACTTAAATATTGACTAATATTTTTCAAAAAACATAAACCTGAATCTAAAAAGTGCAGATTTGGAGGGAGGGTAGAGTACCACATGGCATTAACTCATGAGCTTTAATTTTAGTGAATATATCAGAGTCCTGAACAAAAAATTTACAAGCTGCCCTTTAATCTATCTCAGTTCAGAACTAGAAAACTTATAGGCATGTTGACATGACAGAGCACAGCAAACACTCCACCATAATGTAACAACATAAGCCAAACTGGCTTCAGTAGCACAGTAGGCATTAATAGTGTTAGGAAATCAGTCATCACCTGACCTTTATAGTCCGAAAGAGCTCAAGTTCATTAGCCTTCAAGTCACAATGCAAGGCTACATAGTCAACTGTCTTCCTGCTGGCTTTCCTTGAGAGCTATTTATAAACCTCCTGAATAGGTTTTCATCTAGGAGGCTACTTTTCAAAGGTTCTTACAAAGGAACATCCCTCTGGTCATCTTTTCCATTCATCTGCCTCATGGCTAAAGAAAGATTATCAAAATAATGGTGCCCTATTTTTCTTTCCCTGCATCCAGCCTGTTGCTCCCCCAAGTTTTCTCTGCTTTAGATCCAGACAAACCTTCCTGTAAAATGACATAGCTCTCTAATCCAGCAGAAAATTAACCCAGGGAAAAAAACCCAAGTCATAGGGAAAAGCAGCAACTTGTTGGCTGAATAATTTTACATATATTCTCTGTAAGCTCCTCTATGCTCTCTAAGGATTGATTCTCTGGTAATACATATCCTTCTGTTAACTCCTTCTTAGAACAGAGCAAGTGGTCTCCAAAATTATGGTTTTCACTTATAGTTTAAAACCTGGTTGGTATTAGAATGATGCAGTTGTTTGAGTGGGATCTGAGAAATATAAAGACCTCCTCCAGGAAAATATTCATGTAACATGATCATTTGTCCTAAGCCCTCTAAATCTAATGTTCAGTTTATAGCACACAAGTGACATGCACTGTAAAGCCAATGCATTTATGTCCCAGCAGCAAGGTGGGGAATGAACCACAGCACTCGGTCAGCTCTGGGGACCCACTCCCTATCTAAAAGCTGTGCAGTCTGCATGCCCATAATGTGCCCGTTAAACACCTGGAAAGAGGTGCCTGCTGCTTGAAGGGACCTGTGGCAGCAGGTCACATCATCTGCTCCAGGATCAATAACTATCTTCCTGCTCTGCTGCTGCTTGGGACAATTGTGATGACCCCACTGTGTTAATGCACAGGGAACTGCATGCCTTGGATAGCTGTCCCGAGAATATACAAGATAACCAATAAATCTAGTCTAGGAAACACCAGACCTTGTATGAATCAGCTGTTACTGTGAATGGCTGAGAGTCTTTACCCGACACCGAAAGAAGCTCCAACAGCTAGAAATGCTGAGTGCCATTTGAAAATATACCAGCTTGCTGGTTGTCCTGCCATCTTCCAAAACCGCTTAGAAGGGTTTCTAATACAAAGCTACACAGGATTTCAAAGTGTTAGTTGTGCATTCATTGAAAATGAATAAGAACAAACATTATACTTTTTTCACCAGTGTTCCAGAAGAAGTTTCTTAGATGGTACATAACTTAAAAAAAAACAATAAAAAAAACCAACTGAACATACAATGCTAAATGAACTGATTATTTTACACCTTCCCTCATGCAAATAGAAAAATATTTAAGATCTCTCTAGGCTGAATAGTCAAGATAATAACTCTGAGCTCAAATTCCCTAGTACGAATGCAAGAATTCATGCTTTAATGAACAGCAAATATATAACAAATTTTCTTCATCAGCAAAGTGTGTGGAAATTGCATGTAATAAATGATGCATAGCTTTTTTCTTGATTTTATTACGCCAGTAAGAAAGCTTATTATTTATTGAAAGACCAAATATAAAACATACAAGAAATAGAGATTGAGGACTGTAATCCAGACATAAATTAGTTTATCTTTTATTTTTATATATTGGCAGTTGCCATGAGCAGTTAATGGCTAACATGCTACAATGCTGCTCATATGCCCTAGTTTTATTTCACCTCTCCTGAAAGCCAAGATTTTACATTTAGAACAGTCAGCACTTCTCAGGTGCTAATACAATACATCAGTGTTAAAAATACCTTTTTTCAATCAAATGAAATCTTTCTCACTGTTGAATGAACTAAAGGAGCTACCTCCCTTTTAGGAAATACTGTTTCCTTCAAATGTGCACAAACACATGCATACGCACTCCAACACCCTCAAAATTTATAGCAGCATTATTGGCCTGACACCATTGCTAAACTACTAAATTTTTCACTAATTATAGGAAGGTTCTCTACTGAAGGAGCACTTGTACTTTACACATAGAACAGGATTCACTGAGACAGTCTCAAACCTGCCTCTGAATATCTCAAATACTTGCCCTGCAATTATAGAGATTGTATTAATGTTGCTATTTTTTTTTAATTATTTGTTCTATCAATTGTCATTTCATCAACAGCAGAACACGACTGAAAGTTTGACTGAATACATGCGTGAGAAATTTCACCCCAATATGAAGTGTCATCTTAAGCCTCCTTCAAACAACTGCCTAATAGATAAATGTTTACAAGTAAAAGACACAACAAGATTATTTTCTCTGGGCAAAGTATAATTACGAAAAATGAAAGCAACCATAGTCTCTTGAACCAAAAGATTTTCCTTCACAGCTTTTGCACTACCCAGCAAGAGCGAGATGTAAAATAAACAGCATTCAAATCCAAATGTATGGCTTTTATATGACAATATATTACTGATTTAGTTGACTAATCATAGAATTCAAATAAATCATTTAATATAGGTATGAAATGTACATTCCCATCTGTGAACATAAGACTTAAGAAAATTGCTTGGTCTAGTGCCACACAGTGTTACCAGCAATTTTTTACATGCTTTTAGAGTACCAAACATTGTATTTTTTTTTAAGTTAATATTCATTTCTTTGTACCTTCTCAAAGAATATGTGTGTGTGTTTCATATACACACCCATAACTGTGCTGTAAGGGCTTAATGGCAATTAATCATGAAAAAATACAGTGCATGATGGAGACACTGGAACATGATGTCCATAGAAGGTGTGGCTGTCCCATCCCTGGCAGTGCTCAAGGCTTTGAGTAACCCGGTCTAGTGAAAGATGGCTACGCCCATGGCAGGGCAGAGCAGGCTGGATTAGATGTTCTTTAAAGGTCTCTTTCAATCCAAACAATTTCATGATTCTATGGTACACCTGGAAGTACCAAAACCGAGAGCCAACCAAATAAAGAGTTGGTTGTTTTCAACAGGAATACTGCACAGAAGACATGCTAGGAAGTATTTAGACCATCTATACTGAAGCATGTATTTCTATATCACTAGCAGGGAGAGGAAGATTTCTCCAAAAAATGGTTCAAAGCTATTGAAGTACATGAAAAACTTGAAGATAATCTGATTTGCAAGTGCCCAGTTCACTGTCCGCATCTAGGAGAGAACCTGAATGAGGAAATGGCAGTTCCCACTTCTCCATCCAACAGACTGTCCTAAGGAAAAACCTGCTGGTCCTATTGCCTCACTCATCCCATCTGCTAAGTCAAGACAATGTGTCTGATCCCTCTTGTAAAGTAATTTCAGATTTCAATATAACAGCAGACTGTGCAGTACTACAAAGAACAAAAGTCTCACAGATCACTCTCTACAGTCCTGTATTAGAAATGCAGCTGATACCTCAGCCAGCTTGGGTATTTTTACACCACACTTCACACACAGCCTTGAAAATTCGTCCTTGTAAGCCCTGGATAAATTATATTGAAACGTAGGTAAGGTGAAGTGAAAATGGAGTAATATGTCTGTGACCTAAATATACATCCTTTTGCAAGATTTGCTTAAAAGAAGCAAGCAATTTCACAAGGAGTGGGGAGTAAAGTAATACTTTGTCTTTTCTGTGATCACAAACCTAGCTTTAACTCTGCTCCGGTTTGAATGAATTCCACAAAAATATAAATGACAATTGCCATCAAGCAAAACGGTATTTCTTACAGGCCTCAAGCAATCGCTGAATGTATTTTCATTATATAAGGACTGCAGATGTGCAAATGCTACCAAGTTGCTTGTTGGTTACTTATAAAGCTACATGACTGTGTTATTCTGGTTGTGTCCAATACACAAGGACATGATTTTAAAAGACCCAAATCCCCAAAAAAACCTGAAACCCACTTCTTCCACCTAAAAACAACCCCTAAATAGGAAATTAGTCTTATTTTACTCCTTTCAAATCCCTGACTGGTTTCTTTTAAATTCTGTTGATTCTCCTTGTGCATATTAAAACCAGTCCAAAAAAAAAAAAAAAGTAATGGTACGTTATTAAAAACATATTTTAAAACATTTCAGTACATTTCAGTAGAAACTGTTTTTCTGATCAAACCTGGCTTTGGAGGAAAAAAAAATCTTATCCTGCCAATCTTTGTTCTCCCTTATATGATACATGATTTTTTTAGCTCTCAATTCAGAAGCTTCTTAAAAATTCCACTTCCATTCTTTGAATTTCCAAATTTTATTTAACTTCGTTTGCTGGAAATGCATAGCGAAATTGTGTATATTCAAAAAATTCAAAACTGAGGAATAGAGTCATGGAGACAGTAACACTTGAGTATTAGGTTCTGCAATATTTCTTTAAAACAGTATCATGCAGTATTCATTCTATAATTATTGTGCAATGCTCTTGTCATACATGAAGTTACAGAGTGCTTTAGGGACTTGTCCAAGACTGCCCATCAAGTATATGATGAAGTTTAAGCATTTCACCCTGATTTATCACCAGACTATACACATACTATTTAAACTACAACACTGTTGTCCATGGAAAATAAGTTTTCTACTATAATTAATGCTAGTGAGATATACATGCTGGATTACATAAACCTTTGTAGGTTATGCTGGGGTTTTCATGTGGAGTTTCTTCTTATGACCTTCACACATGTATCATCTTCCTCTAGGAGAAGATGGATAGAATCTCTTCTATGAGTACAATCACTTTATGTTGTTGGGTGGGTTTTGCTATGTATTTTGTCCCCTTCCTGCCACGTAAGTTGCCATCTTTATTTTCCATTGCCTATAAGCAATGAAACTGTGCCCCATGGTGTCATGATGGCTGATTTAGCTTAGGCCTCTTTGCAGGACAGGTCTGCCAGGGCTAACTAGCTGTTAGCTGTCCAAACAGGAGCTCACATTCATCTGCATGGAACAGATGACTCACTGGTATTTAGCTGGTTTTATTCAATCTGATAAGACTGATAACTTCTAGTACTAATTGTATTAACATAAATGCAGCTCTTAACCGGCAGCAGGAGCTATGGTTAACAGAATTTTTCATACCTTTCAAGTTTCATTTATCAGCCAGAGATAAAGGTTGAAATCTTCCACACAACCACATTGAGAACTAGTAATTCAATTGTTCATATTTTTAATGTTTAGAACTCACAGGTTAAATGCTTAAGAGTTCAGAGATGAAATTATTAAAAAAACAATTATGGTCACTTTTAAGTACAGATTATTTCCTGAAGAGTATTATGTAAATTTTACGCACCACAGGAATGTCAGTACTGGTGCAGTAACAACTGTGCCTCTCTGGCGTGCACACATGCACCCTCATACGCTAATTTTGAATGTTGAAGACATTTATCCCCAGTTGTTTTATAACTTTGCATATGTTCACCAGAACGACTACCATGAACTGGCACAGCATGCACCAATGAAGTGGCTGAGTTACAGTCTCTGCATTGCAGGACAAAAACACTAAACAACATTTTTAACGTAGGTAGCAAAGAACAATTCTCTCAAATTAAGCTACTTGAGGAATTAAACTAGATAAAGTATAAAAACTTTGACTGGCATTTTGTCCTAATAGCAGAGTCAACAATCCTATCCTAGAAAGTCTTACAGGATCTTCAGTAACTGCAAGTGGAAGGCATTTAGTTTTGAATCTCATCTGTAAATGGTTCAGTCAGCAGCACAGTGCCCCCTAAGCCATGCTTGTGCACTGGATTTGCTCCTATTTAAAGGAAAGTGCTGTCTGACACACTATTTCTCCAGTCAATTTTCAGAAAAAGCAGGTAACATTGAATGGGTTGGTTTGGTGGTTTTCTTGATTTGTTTTGTGGGATTGTTTGTTTGTTTTCTGTTTGATTGACATTTTCTAAGCAGAAATGAAAAAGTTATTTATTATAATCCTTAAGTTGGATGATTAGCAATTTTAATTACAAAAGAAAATTATTACATTGTTTCCATAGGCACACATTAAAAAAAGTGCCACACCTTAATTTGCATTAGGTAACTATACCATACTATGTCTTCTTCAGAAAAGTATGAAATGAAATGAAATATTCTGTCAAAGGCAGTGAAGTAGGTTAGGGAAGCCTTTCAGTTATTTTTCTAAATCTTTTTACCTTTACAGTAAGGCAAAATGGCAAACACGTGCCAAACTTTTACATTAATTTTATATTTGCCCTGAAGACAAACATTTACTATCATTTGGTAGAAGGACAATTTATGCAGAAGGAAGGCTTCAGTGTTTTCACACAACTGTGTATGGTTGACTGCAGCACAAAAGTAAAGATTTGGAAATGAAGGAGCTATGCTTAGTGTCTTGGAATGAAACATAAATTCTGTATCTTGAATATAGGCAGTGATTTTATCACCTGTGCTAACTGAAGTCATAATTTTACCTGTTTTTTCCATTGTATTTATTTTGATTGTGAAAAACTAATGAGGTATCAATGCACATGAAATTGAATTTATCCCAACCCCTAACCTAAATGATAAACTATATTAAAATATAAATAAAATATATATGCTCATACTGTTTTACAGAGATCCATTCAGAGAAATACATGCAGGCATCTATGCTTGCCACGTTTCGCTGGCTTCTGTACTCTGTCCTCCTTGTATCTTGTCACTCATGTACACAAAACAGACTCTCACAGGCACACACAGACACATACACACACACAGAGGTTCAAGACTATGTTGTTTTCAAAGATACACACTAGGGAAGTCATCCTGAGGAACTCCTTGCTTGCCAAAACACTCAGTTCCAGACCACTGACAGTTCAATCAGTCAAAATGTGGTGTGAACTAAAGGGACATAGTAGGTTTTGTTCATTAGGAAAGGTACTCTTGGGGTGGTCTAGGAGGAAATGAAGAGAGGATTTATTTCTGCCTGTGCATTATTTACAGTGCCCTTTACACAAAGTAAAGTTAGGTGACTGCTTAAGCTTTAACAAGCAGCTAAAGGTAAATTTGCAGGAGGTCTTCTTTTGCTGCAATTTCAATCCTCAGTTATCATATATAATATTACAAACATGGGGGAAAAAATAACAAAACCCTGAAATTGCTATTGAAATACCAAGCTTAATGTTCTTCACATATGGTTCAATATGGCATGCGTTTTTATTGTATAAAAAGGCTCACATATGTGAGTCGAGCTAAAGAATCTGCCTGCCATCACCATTAAAATGCATCTGCACATTATCCCCATAAGTTAAGGAGCAGGACTGTAGGTATTACAAACACGGTCACACACAAACACATACACAGAGCGCCGCTACCTTTCCATGCCTGTATTTTGCAGGTCCCCTTGCAACTGCCTCGGATAAGCAAACACGTTTCTACAGCACCACAAGGGCAAGGCTTACGTACCAGCGGCAACTTTAACACAGACAAATCACAGGTTGTGCACACTCTACGATAGCATTATTGCACAAAATATTTTGCGCTACTTAGAAGGCTGTGTTAGCGGCACCGCTGTCCAGAAATATCCATGTTGCCACATATTAAAGTGTCATTTTATTTAAGCCTTACCTTAGCTGACTTGCCCTAACTGGTGACAAGGCACTTTAATTTATAAGAAGCAAATGGGGACTTTTCGCAGTGCTGGCGGCACAGCTGCTCGCCGTCCTCAGAGAGGTACCCGGCCCCGGCTCCGCATCCCTCGGAGCCCTGAGCCCCGCGCCGTCGCTCCTGCAGCGCCGGCAGCCCGGGCGATTGGCCGCGCCGCCCGCCCGCCC